>BGZK01000630.1:0-332360 GCA_005406025.1 Eumeta japonica | reverse complement strand
ACCATAGGAAGAAAAGTTGGATGTCTTAGTCACACATGGGTGACTTATAGAGACAAGACACAAGCTACTATACGACAAGAACTAAGAAGAAGGAGCTACATTAGACCACAGTCAAGCAGAAACTAAAAAGTCAGCCGATGAACTTTGTCAACTGCCAGACGGTCATTGAAAGTCCTGCATGAAGTATAGAAAATAAAAAATGAAAGACTGACGAAAGAAATTATTAAGTAACGAAGGATTTCTTTTCAGAAGAACTCGACGCCAATCACTTGACTCTGTTTTACGATATATTACAACAAAAACTTAGTTACACTTGGGAGATTCGGAATAGATTAAAAAATAGCTACTACAACAACGACCCAAGAGAATGGATCACATTAACACGGAAAAATTACAGATCGAAAAGATTGCGGACGGATTGTACCAACTCTCAGAGACACTGAAAATGTATACAAAGCGAAGAAAGTGCAGAATGAAAATTAGCGGAAGAAAGAAACTAGTAAGGAAGAATTTCTTTTAAAAAAAGTTAGGAGACTCGCGTAGAATAGAATGAGCTACTGCAATAGAAATAAAGAAGAATAGCCCATACGCAATCAAAAAGTCTGCATATGAATTTATAAAATCCAAGAAACGGAAAGTGTAAATTTGCACTTAGCTAAAGAAACGAAGAATAAAAGATCAACAGACGAAAGGAATCTAGAAAAAAAGATTTCTCTTAATAAAATCTTGACACTATCGAATGAATACTCTGTTAAAATCTACTACAACAGAAAAAAAATTGGAGGCTTCAGTTACATACGGGAGACTCGCGTAAACAAAAATGAGCTATTACAATAAGGACCAAGAAGAATGATTCACACGAAATAAGAAAGGCTGCGGATGAACTTTGCCAAATCTTAGAAACGGGCACTGTAAATCTACACTGAGCATAGAAAACGAAGAATGAAATATTAACTAAAGAAAGAAACTAGTAAAGAAAGATATCTTTTAAGAAAAATTCAATACAGTCTACTCAACTACGCTTTGAGATTTACTACAATCCATAGAACATTTGGATTGTATACGTATTTATGAAAGGCTCACGTAGCCTAGCACAGCAATTAGTTATCGAAATAGGAACCAAACAGAACAGGTTACACGAAATTGAAAGTCTGCGGATAAACTTTACCAAGTCACAGAAATTGACATTGTACGTCTGCACCGAGCAAAGAAAATGAAGAATAAAAATTCAACAGAAGAAAGAAATTCAGGAAAAAAAAATTTCTTTTAAGAAGATATCGACACCACTTAATTAACACCGCTTTAAGATCTACTATAGTAAAAAGAAAAGTTCGATGCTCCAGTTACACACGGGAGACTTGCGTAGAAAAGAATGAATTTTGCAATAGAAAACTAAGAAGAATAGACCACAAGAAACCAAAAAAGCTGCAGATGAAATTTGCCAACTCTTAAAAACGGACAATGTAAATTTGCACTAAGCGAAGGAAAGGAAGAATCTAAATCTATTCTTTTCATCATTTTAAAGTGCATAGCTTAAGAAATATCATGGAAAATATACGTAAATCGAGTATTCCTTCTTACCTACAAATTATTGAGCGTGAAATTTTGAAAATAATGCGAAGTAGAAAAGTCTTCAAATTCTCATGGGATACGAAAATAGTCGTGTGAAGAAACTACATATAAAATTTGTTATTTAAATTCATTAAGAACTAACGCAATGATTTATATCCACGGAACCTTCTGCACGCAAGTCCGGCTCGCGTTTCACCGGTTATTGTATAGAATGAGTGGGATTATTAAACAGAAAATTTCACCATATATTTTAATCTCTGAAATTCGATGAAACGAGTCTGAAGTCTTATAAAACTACATTAAATATTCCTTCATTCGCTCACTAAATAAGACGCAATTTATTTGATCGACGTCGGAGAGGCTTATCGTAATTAAAGTATAAAAAGGATTCCGCTCATAGCGCAGGTATTAAGTTTCAAAAGAAGTTCGTATTTCATCGGAATAATTACAGGAGATATTAAATTTTATAGACCATAAAATGAAATTGATATGCCTGTAATGAAAATTATATAATGAAAAATGGGGACGAATTAAGGAACCTAAAAATATTTAAAATCAATGATGTCGGTGTGTAAGTGGCTGTCTGTCACATGTATTTTCTTAAGAGAACGTATCATGAAGATTGTTGAAATTTAACATAATTGCTATTTTTTGTTGCCAACACAAAGACAAAAATTTGAAAATCATTGGGCAAATTTTAGACTTTAGTTATTAGTTTTGGGAAAATATGCAATGTAAAAAAAAATACATCCTAGTTTTAAAATAAAAGGTTTTTTAATGATTTGCTTCAAAATATGTAAACCGGGATAATTTTGGAGCCACTACATCTTATTTTGTCACGGTTAGTTTAATACGAAACTGTTTGTTGTTTATAGATTCAAAATTTGATTTGATTAAAAATTTCTAAACAAAATCGGCTCTGTCAACTTCAGAGCGATGAATCGAAAGAGAAAAATAAAACTGAAAATTAAAAATGAAATGTTGTAACCTGAAAGTTTGTTTAAGTCTATAATGTGACAAAAAATTATCACATTATAGACTTGAAAAAATTTCTTCGTTATGGAAAAAAATGTATATAGTGTAAATATTGGATTGGTCGCATGTTAACACCATTTTAAGCGTCAAATGTGACGGTATATGACATGAAATAGATAACAATAATTTTACAATTTACTGATTGAATTCCAGTTAGTTATCCATATACAATTTTAGACTAGGACGATGGTGTGCTTTAGTCATTACAATTGCTTCTATATATTAACAGGTTTCATCATATAATTTATAAGGTGTAACTGTAGCACGTGTCCGTTTGTTGCGAAACATCGACAAAATCAACACTCTGTATAATCTATCGTTGTATCGTTTGGCTGATAAGCTACACTCATGAAATATGGGCAAACTGAAAATTTTTGATTGTCATTATTACGACCACGTAGTTATTTTGTTAATATATATTTATTGTTTTTCGAAGTAAATTATTCCACTTTACGAATTTTTGCGTTTTTCGGAAACATTATATAAAGAAATCTTTCATAGGGACGTCTTCGATGACCTCTTGGGATCATGCGGTTCTATCGAGTACAAAGCTTTCTAATTTTGATGTACATGTAAAATCTTTTGTACTTGGCTCATATCAATACCTAAATTAATACGAATTTGTTAAAAAGTATTTTTTTATCGGTTTTAAATAGTTGTCCAGTATCACTATTAGTTACGGTGACTGTAGTCTCCGGTGGACTTTCATGTCAATTGTCAAAGAGGTGATCACGTCACATTTGAACTGAATCAGGAATACACAGAACTAAGAGATAGAGCTTCAACACCAAATAGCAATTGAAGTCTCTGGCTTTTTTTTACTGATTGAGCTGCAATAAAATTGTTAAAAATCATGACGCGAATATTCCTTCTACTTCATTAAAACACCGGCACACAATTTTCAAAACGATGTCACAATAAAACAAATGATAATCCACACAAAGTAAAATGTAGTCTACACCTAAAGAGTTATATTTTTGAAAATCTTAATTGTTTCTTTAAATATTCTTATCATAAATGTTCGATTCCAGATATTTTCAGCTTTACCTACGTCCAGAAAAGTGACAATGTGTGTGTATAAGCCGATTTTTATTGTTTTCTCATGAAATTTGAAGATCGTTATTGATAAAGAATTTACATTTAGGTATAAGTATGTTATAAACATAAAAAAATCAACATGCAAAATATCTATTCGTAGAATAATCCCTACATATAACAAATTCAATATAGACCTTATTAAATTTAATAGATGTGGGTGTATTAGGTAGAATTCAAATCTAGCCGCAAAATATTCAATATTATCACAATTTTTCTCTGGCCTATAATGACTGCGCGAGCGCAGACGAAATGTGCTTTTTCGTTGTTGCAGGCCACATTTTCACTAAGCTCTTTCATGGATGTCTATATTTGGCCTACATATTAACCAACAAGCCAAGATACTGCCTGATATTTTCTCGCACTCGTCAAAATGACCCATACCGTTTATTTTTATAACATTCAAAATGTGTCACTCGTTATAAAGGAAGAAGTAAACCAGTATCTTTACGACTCGAGATGTCTCACCGGCGAATTTGGTTACTTCATTTTACGTGATGTCAGTCGTGTGCGCTCGCTTTATACTAAATACGAATTTTAGGAAGTCGTTTATTTTAAGTGGGGATCTCAAATGTTAATTTATTTTTCGCTTGTTTATAAAGACAACTATTCTTAGTTTTTGTCACAATATCAACGCCGGTACAAATTACTTCTGTTTAATTGTTTACTGCAAACTGAAACATTTTTTTCCAAAATAAGTTTCGTAAATAAAAATAAAAACGTGTTATTTACGAAGTCCGTGCTTGTTCAAATATAAACATAATTATTAAAGGAAAAATTGAGATTTCAAAAATTTTCATATATTTTTGCATTCGAAAATCTCTGTAATCAACCCGTTAACTGCCGGTTACAACTGTAAATTAAATAACATGTTTTATCACCTCAATGGTCTTATCCTTATTTGCTATTTGATCACCGTAGCGTGTAGGGTCGTGAAGTTGTACAGATATAGACAACGTAGTTAATTTAGTGAAAAAACATAAACAAACCAAAAAAAAAACGTTTGCATAGTTGTGCACGTTTAAATGAATTCGGAAACAGGCAAATCGGGAAATTCCTTTTTTCAAATTCCTTTATCAAATCAAATCAAATCAAAAATATCTTTATTTCGTAGGTAATGAAATTACACTTGAAATACGTCATTAATAAACTCATTTCGACATTTAAAACACTGTAACAATAGTACGTAGATTGTAACCGAGAATTGATACAACGATTTATTATACAGATATTCTCTTAGGGGACCAGAGACCGGTTGGAAAAATCTTGTTTTCTTTCTTAAATCGTCTCCCCCTAAAATAATTTTACTCTTCACCAATAATATAATTACGTATGTATCATTTACAGTGGATCATGAACAATATGTTATGTGTAAATCAAATTATGTTTTTATTTTAATTGCCACACACTTTTTGCGATGCGATACTGCAGAGCGTAGGTAGCTGTGTCTTGTAAAATCGCTCTATCCCCGCTCTATCCAGGCCCAAGACGACAAGTCAATAATTTAAAAAAATCTCGATAATTATCTGTCCGGATTCACGCTTGTCAGGCTGTTTCACCGTGAACGGAAAATTCAACACTCCGGATCAAATGTACGCGCCTAATAATAATAAATAACTAATTAAATTATACGCTCGTCCATTACGTATACAAAACATGTTTTATCGGCCCCAAATAAAATATTTACGCTCGGCGTACGCGGCGCACCGAATTAGTGTCGTAATCTCGTGTGGGCCGGCAATAGGACGCTCGCATGCCGACTCTGATATATTATTATTGTCTCATGAAATAAAACCTCAGCGCGGCGACAGCGTTTGGGGTCTCCCGGCCCGATGCGCCGGCGACGGAACGGCATATGTCATATTTTATTGGGCGCATAAACGGCCAAGTCGAAGGTTAGATCCGCAATCGATAATGCGATCGCAAATATGTGCGCGATCCATATGTATTTTCCGATTCATAATATTTCATCGACAAATCTATATTTGGAATATTTTGAATATTAGAATTGAATTTCAGAGAGAAATGGAAAAAAAATTGAAAGTAATTAGCTTTCATCCGCGGCTCTGCCTGTTTGGATGAGATTTTATAACTGGTCATCTTTTTTCAATCATGATCCCGTTGTCGGTCCGGTCCTCAACTTCGATTTCGGTCGCATAAAACACCATAAAATTGAGTTAAGTATAGACCGCACTGAAACTATACGCTTTGACGAGACAAAAAAATATTTTAAGGGTTATTTCAAAATCAAACCATTCTAAATAACAAACGTTATTCATACAGGTTTTGCGACTTTGAAAATGGTTTTATTTACTATCTCGTAGGAACAGTCCATATATTCAAAATTAAAAATAAAACATTCATACGCCTTGTTATATTTGTAGATGTGAGCAATCAGACACACTTCTTCTATCTATCTATGCCGAATGTAAGTATAATAGTCAGAATAGAAAAGTAATTAAATCTATTTTTGAAATTTCATGTGAATGTTGCCATTAGGTGGACAGTTCAAAACTTTGAGATACCTGACAAGCGTCGAATTCAACATCTAATGACGTGAAGTGTGTGCGTATATATTTTACGATGTATGCTCCAAGACCAACGGCCGGTTGCACCAAAAAACTTAATTCGTGTGTGTAATCCGTAAGATTTAACAGATAATGTTTGGGCAATCTGTCTTACTTTTTACGCTTAAGAAATGAGTTTTTATTTTTGGCGCAATCCGCCGTAAGACATTCCGTTTCTATTCATAATCAATGAAACAAGTTTAGATATTTTCCATTTTTTTTTAATATTCTTTTCTGTAAATTCTACTTACGTACGTAATTGCACTTATGTGTGTACTCTGACTTGATTTGGGTTTTTTCAAATTTAATTCAAGTCGAATCGTCATTTACATACCCATCAATTATTATATTTAGATTACACGACCTGATCAAAGCCGTCAGTCGACTGTGGAACTATCAGGAGTTTCGCTTTTCTAAATCATAGACCATAGATCGATTATCGAAAGCGATCACTGAATTTATATTAAGGCCTTCATCAAAGACGTCTGCTGCAGACACAGACCACCTGGCCCCTAGGCGACTAAACGCAGATAGACGATGTTCACTGAATATTAGAGCCGATGGCCTTAACATACTGCCCCGCCCCATTACTCACCTTAGCAGTTGGTAAAGTTTGGAAGTTTAAAGAATTTCAGCAGTAGACAGTGGAAAGCCAATTTGTGCAGTGAAATGGTGTAGAAAATAGTGAAATTTCTAACTTACAAAATAGTACTACTTTTTACTGATAGAAGTAGTTTATGAATATTAAAATGAATCATATTCAATATTAAATAAAACCATTCCTCATGCCCCTTAGAAATAAATATATTACCTGTCATCTTTTTTATGATATAATAGGCAATCCTATCTGTTTTGCCCATGAACAGTATTGTTTCAGAATTATCGAATTATGTTATCGATAACATTAATAAAAAAATATTAAATAATATAACATTTTTTTGTTTTAACTTGGAAATTAGGATATAAAATACATAAACTTTAATGAAATATTTATGATGCATTAAAAGATATAATATAAAAGAGTACATGAATAATAAATGTTATTAAATTAAGTATCTTGTACATTGATCTAAAAATGAACAAATAATAATATAATTATATTTTAAATAGTGATGTTAGTATTCTTTATATTCATCGACAATAATTTAACGAAATTATGATAAACATTATCTATGATAATAAGGCTTCGTTCAATCAAGCAATGGCGTTAATGTATCGCGAAGCTTTTGGAATACTCAATCACAGCACGTCAAGCTCGCTCTATTTGTCGCTACTCTCTCGTCTTTGTCTTTTTCTCTCTCTCTCTCTTTGTCAAAATTTGTTATAAAGTATTTTTTATATAATTTATAATTCACTATTTTATATCCAATTATCAATAAATTATTGTTTGTCCTAAAATATTAAATGAAACTCTTTAAAACAAGCTATTTTTATTAAAACCGTTCTCTAACCGAACATTTAGTCTTTTTGCAAATAACAGATTGGTTTTTCTACGAAATCTAACTAAAGAAAAACCAACGCTAGCGACGGAACGCACGCGCGGGTCGCGCTTGACCGCCGCGATAATACACACGGCGCGCGTGACCCCGGCCCATAAAGCGCTCACGTCAGCGCCGACTCCGCTCAAAGCACATACGCTTTTGTCTTTTTAACCGAAGATTAGACGACGGGACAATAACTTTCCCGCTTTGTGGGATATCGTTATTAATGCGTTTGGGATGTCGGCGCCGGCGCACTACGATGATTTAATGCTGTGTTACGATATAATAATATTGTGTCTGCGCTTTTGTTACATTCCTTTGTTGTTCTTCTTGAGGCTGATCACATTGTGCGGACGGCGTTTGCGATGGGTGCTCCTTTTTTTTTTCGTGTATGAGCTTTTGTTTAGATGGACATTAAATTATGTTTCGCTTGAAAATGTCGGCTGCTTTTTACATAAACTGTATATTTCTGACAGACGCAAGAAGACGAAGACGGAGAAAAAAATAGCGGTGGACGCATTTGGAATTTTTAGTATAATATTTTAATACAAAATTAGAAACAGATTCGTGAGAAGCCATTGTATTTTGAAGTTGTAAACTGCGGGTGTATACAAATATGTGAATTGAATAACTGCTTCTGACGTTATGGGGGTCTTTGATAACTCTTTGCATACATAAAACTTCAAATTACATTCGTGGAATGATGCCATCCCGTTGTATTATTGAAAAAATAGTTAAATTTATAAGTTATTATAGTAGACATATCATTAAAAAACTTATTATAAATACTTTTTATATTCGTAGATTATTTTTTTATTAATTTATATGATCGTCTATTAAATATATGAGCTAATTACATTAAACGTGACACTTGAAATGTATTGGAGGTTTAAGTACAAGTTTTTTTTTTTATAAAATAAAATTTAAAAAGAGATTACAACTAACATACGTATTTCTTGCGTAAATATTCATTTAATATCTTAACGAAAAGTTTCACTGCGTTTAAGATAACTTTACTCCTCTGTAAAGTTATGACGTGCGCACACGTCATTAGCAGAGTAGCCGCGCTTGTGTAATTGTTGTGACATTTTCGATCTACCTTCATTATGGTTGATAATAACTCTATAGCCTTATATCCAAACTTCATTAAATTGTATTGTCCAAGTGTTAGATGAATCGCATTTTCAACTGTCTAGTAATAAACCTAAATTATGCCTTTTTAGTCGAGGAAAAAGAAGAATGTGACCAAATATAACGATTGATGAATCATCATTAGTTTTATCAGATTGTGTAAAGCACTTCGGCTTATGGTTAGACAGAAATTGACTTTGGTGCAAATATATCAATGAGGTTACGCAACATTGTATCAAATTCCTAAATATGGTAAAGGTTTTATCTGGATCATCATGGGGAGTGCACCCAAAACGTTTGTATATATCTTTGATACGGAACAGGAGAGATTGTGATTGTTTTCTGTTCAATAATAGTGCTAAATGTCATACAACAAAATTGGACAAAACACAAAACCAGGCATTACGGATTATAGGTGGCTTTATTAGAAGTTCTCCAATTCATGTAATGGAAGCTGAACTTTGTGTACCTCCATTGTTTATACGGAGATTATATTTTGGCTATAAATATATATTAAAACACGTTCACGGTCAAATAATATTACGATTGAGTTATTGAAACATTTATGTATGTACTATTTAGCCAGATACTGGCAAAAGAAAAAGAAACCTCTCTTAGTTGATATATGCAATATAACAAAAAACAGGGAGATATATTCTTTCAAGTTCTGGAAATATTTTCGGCTGATCATGGTTCTCTCGAATAGATATTAAAAATATAGCTATAAGTGAACTAGATTATTTAAAAAAAAAAACAAATATTGTTATACAGGTGATTCACTAAGGGCTAATGTAATTGAAGAACTCCAGACAAAATATCATGACTGGCATGTAATCTTGATGGATCAAAATCTAGAGAGCGTCAACGAGGCAGCATTTTTGACCCATCTCTACAGAAAAGTGGAAGTTTTATAGTTAAAAATAAAGTGTTTATCATGACGCTGGAACTCATAGCAATTTCCAAAGCACTCGCATATGCTGGAAATAATAACTGGGACAAGGTTATTTATTCTGATAGTAAGAGTGCAATACGACACTTGGCTCGATGCGTCTCTGGATATGGAGGTGTACCTACAGCCTTCTGTGTACTCCCGCAACTACTGCAGTATGAGTTGCGCAACGTACAAGTGAAATATCAATGGATTCCTGCTCACATTGAAATATATGGAAACGAGGAGGCTGAGAAATTAGCAAATACAACACACTTTAAGGCCAAGTATGCTTTGATTATGGGTACCTTTAAACGAATATTTCTAGAAAACTGTTATACCTAGCAAACTCAAAAAAAATTCTAAGTATACAAAATATGTTCTGAGTTCCCACTGTAGGGAAAGCTTAAATACACAGCACGTTCTTTATGATAAAAATACTAAAGTACGTTCACTTAAAACACTAATACCAATAAATTTCTAACAGGACAAACGATAAAAAACAAAATTTTAAACATTATTAGTAAAATATAATTATCAGGGTTGGCCTTAAGCATTTTGTTTATAATAAATAGTTTTCTCATTATAAATAAAAACTAAAATGTCGCTTACGACAAAAGTTCTGCGTAACTAAATGACAATCCGTCTTCCTTACCTGCCGCTTTATGTCGATTCTCCTTCTCACAAAACAGTAAGTGAGGCGTTGCGTTTGGCATTGCACTTGGCCTTAATGAAATAAAATGCCCTGTCAGTCCGTGCTACTCGGAAGTCTTGTGTGAGTTTAAAGTAGTGTGTCAAACACAATGGAAGGAATATTTTGACGAACGATTGACAACAAAAGGGATATGGTGTAAGACAATATCGAGTAGGCTCCCTCGTATAACATGGTTCATTGGTGGTAAATTAAATACGAATAAATTACAATTAATATTGAGAATTAGATCTGGCCATATTCCATCATGAAAATTTGCGTACCTTATGAAAAAAGTGAATTCACCTAATTGTGAAGTTTGTGGACAAATTGTGGATGCTTTTCATCTTGTGATGGAGTGTGAGCGAAATTGAACGGAGAGAGAAATATTTAAAAAATATATATTTTAAGATAAATAGGTTGGACTTAGGATTTGTTCAGAGTATTCTAAGCAATCCTAATTATGATGTCACCTTGCGTTTGTGTGGCTTAGTGGAATATTGCCAGTAAGGTACACAGATGCTAGGATTCAAATCAAAGTAATTAATATTTTTATAATTTTATACACAAGGTAATTAAGGGACTGACATGTCTTAATAGACAAAAGTCCCTAAATAAATAAAATAGTAAAAAAAAGATAACTTTATCTTTAAAGTTTCTGAAAAATTTGTAAAAAAGATAAAAATTTTTTTAGTATATGAGGAGTTTAGTAAATTTTCATTAGTTATAATCATTTAAAAAAACGCAACAAAATAAAATCAAATTTACGATTATTATCTTATAAAATACTTTGTTTTTTATTTCTTATTTATAATCTTAAAAGACAATATATTCATTCCATAAAAATATATTCAAAATTAAAAACAATGTGCGTGTGTCAGTGTACACGCGTAAGAAGTGGAACTTCTTTATATGTACATATTTATTTTATTTCAAGTGTAAAATAATTAGGTTAAATAAGATTTAGGCAATTTTTTTCTTCATTTATATTTAAAGCTATGTTATTGAAAACATAAGCATAAAATATTAATATTACAATTATTATTTATTTTTATTTATAACTATATAATAATCGTTATGCCTTTTGCAAGCAAAGTTTTATGCTTGTTAAATTAATAAAGCGGTATACGTTTTACATTCAACATAATCCAGGAGCCTCGCGACTGGCAAATGTGATGGAGGAACGAGACTTTTTACGCGACCGCCCAAACAAAGGAGTGTAATGTTTTTAAGGTTCATTTATGTATGTATGTATGCGAGTTTTTTTTTTATTTAACTTTAATTTTTAAATGCCAGAACAGATTTGGATGTATGGAATACCGTTATAATCCTTAGATCGTGCCCAGTGACACTGACTATAAATTTTGTAACAAAAAACTCAATATGGTGACAGTAGGTATGGCTTTATATTCAAATGTGAAAAAAAGTTCAGTGATTACATTATCGGTATTAAATTGAAGATTTTGAAGAGCACAATTCTGAAACTGTAGAATTGATATTCACAAATTTTACAAAGGTAAGGTATACACGCGAAACAAACATTTCGTCTCTGACTGCCACCAATTTCATCAGACGTTAGTGAGACTGGAAATGTCTAAATAAGCGAATGGTTATGTAGATAAGTGAATTATCACTAGAATTCTCGTACACTAGTAACGTAGGCTAGTAAAAATAATAAAAAAGTAAATAAAAAAATTAAAAAGCAGGACTGCCATTGCAAATAATGAACTAAAAAGTATAAAAATAATTTATACGAGTTAATCTGTATATACCAAAACGAACGGGCACTCATTTAATTGCTGACTAAACAAATAGGATTTTCATTGAAAAATGAAAAAAAAAGTAAATTAAAAAAATAGGACTGTCCTGTCAAATAATGAAGTAAAAAGAATACAATTTGTATTAGTCTGGATGTGCAAAACTGTAGGTCACTACTCATTTATTTGCTGAATAAACAAATTACTAAAAATTTTATTGCAATGGAGAGGCCGTTCTGTAGAATACTTTTTAATCTAAGGGGAACCCCGTTTTTTATATATCTATGTCATTTACTAAATTTTCCTCTCATGCGCCTAAAGAAGGTTCACTTCAAAATAAATATCGATCTCACAGTGACAACATGTCTATAGTGTTAACTAATCTGTGTGATGTATTTAATCGCGTGCCATTCCCTTAACGGAATGCGCCCATCCATCATTCTCAAACTTTAGATCGATATGGGCGCCCTCCAACGGGACGAAGCAAGAACGAAATTTGTTTGTAATATTATATCATTATTTATTGGCTATCCGAAAATTCTTACAATACTGATAAGGTAAAGCGTAATGCGTTTTTAATTACGAGATGCAAGAAGTTTATATAAACCAATAAAATAGGTATCGTTTTGATTTCCACGAATAATAAATCTAGTAGTTTATTCTTTATGTTTTCTTTTTTGAGTTTCGTACTTTATTTAACGATCTAATTGTATTTATAAAAAATATACCACTATTGATTAAACGAAATAAACAATACACACTTTCACAGATAGAAAAAAATATTAATAAACCCCATCTGAAGCACGATTTTACCTCGTAAATTTTCAGCAGTAGACAGAGCTTTGGGCGAGTTTGCACAAAATATTGCTTTTTACAGAAGCATTATAAATGGAAGGAGACTCATTAAAGCTGACTTACAACGGATCTGTAATTTCAGGGTTCCCTAATCGAAATTTGTAGCTTGTTTTTCGCTTTTTTTCTTTTGTATTTTCGTTTATGTAGCTGATATTATAATATTTATTTTCTAAGTAAAAATAACTAACTGTTATGAGTTAAAATTAAAAGGAGATTTATAATCAGATACTTTAATAGTTAAAAGAACTTTTAACTTTTAAAGTATTTGATTGATACCACATATTTTAGTTAAGTATAAATTAAATGAAGTGAAGAAAAAGGATAATCTTTCATATTCTTCTCATTTATTTATGTGCCTTGTTCTTTTAATTTTTACAGCTACTGACCCCCGAAACTTGTATGATAATAAAACTTGTCCAGTTTTCTATTTTAATGCCTTAAAAGTGATCCCTCCGTGGCGAGATGGAATACTTTAATTAATTATTCCTTCTAGGCTCAGGTAGATTGCTTTCTGTTGTACTTGTTGTTTGTAACAATTTATAAAAGCAAAACGAGGCGTAAGAAACAAAAGTGAGTGTTTGAAATGGATGTTTCGGGGATTATTATTTCTCTAACCAAAATGTGTTGACATATAGCAGAATTGTAAAAAAGAGTATTATGTGCAAATTTTTGTAAAACCAAGTAAGTACTCTTTTTGCGCGTCTCCAGAAATCCCTAGAACCCTTTTATTGGACTTATCGGTTTTTTATGATATATACACTTTTTACGTTTGGTAGTAAAAACATTATTTTACAACCTCGATAAGCTGCCAGCACCAAGGGTACAAAACGTTTCAGGTATTTTTTATAACTCTCCTTCGAAATTACCGTAAAATTAGAATAGCATAACACAATCGAGAAGATATGTTTCAAATAAATAACAAATTAATTAAAAAAAAAGTTCACCAATAATAGTAAAATATCACGTAACAACTGATTGAAAAATAATAATTAATTTTAGACCTAGTTTTTCGTCCTAGTTTCGATCTAGGTGTAGTCTAGGCGTAGAAGGGCATACCCCCTTGCCGAAAAAGGAAATTAAAAAAGCTATGATATTATTTCGTCCGCCCAATTAGGGCCATTATTCGTTTATTCTCGTACAATTTGCTTTCTCCATTGTAGATATACTTTTCTAATATTATTAACACGAACAAAGCCTTTTGTGGCTCAAGGTCGATGCTATCTGCCGTAGTCGCGGCCGCATCGGACACTTTTTTATCGATGAATCACTTTATATGAATTAGGTGGTTCAATTCTATCGAATCATTTCATCGAATGCCTTTTTCGTCTCCTATTCATGTCGTACGTAGTTAAAAAAGGTAATCAGATAAAGACTGCAGACACGAGACTAATTGTATTTGTTGCATGTACTAATATTGTATACTTTGTGGCACTTTTCGAGAATTGGTAGACTTGTGTCTCGAATTTCCTTATGAACAACAGTACTCAATGAAACCTATTATGTTGTCGATTGTTGTATTATATATATTATGTATGTTGTATGTATATAATTTCTGAAGCATGAATACACCATTGTATCATCCAAGGAATGGCTCTATTTAAGAAGAAGGTGACGATCTGACTAAAGGAAAGTTGCTCTGTGCGCGTCTTTTGGGTACTATCTTAGTTCAACTTAGTTGAACTGTATGGACTCAAAAGCATAGGAAATTAAATTGAATAACAGAAATCAATGCAATTCAAATGTTTTGTATCATAACGGGTCGTATATCCCACTTTGACTTTCTATAGTTTGTCGGTTTTGTAGTCTTTTTCCGACATTCGCGATCTTTGAGGATGTTGCATTGATCGTCCTTGATGAATACAACATCACATAAACAAAGAGTGGATTCACTGGATTTAGAAGATTGTGGTGCCGGCACAGATTCACGTCCCGTCGCCTGTATAGTCACAGGTTGGCGTTGTAAGGCTATCGCCCTTTTATTTTCTATGGGTGTTGAAATCTGTAACAAGATATAGTTGATTAACTTTATGGACGTCGCTCAATGGCCGAACGACCGTCAACATGAACAGACCTTTAGACCTTTTTAACACTAACCAGCGACAGAAAACAGTATCACATTGTATATGAGATCTGACAGAATAACTCCTGACCTGTCGGCCTAGCATGGTGAATGACATTCAATCAAGGCCAGTAAGAACAAATTAATTTAAAAAAATTGGAAGACCTTAAGTCCTTACTTATGTCCAAAGTGTGCAAAAGCTGATCGATAATTTAACTAATAATATATTAAGATGAAATATTATCCATATTCAAGGTTTTGTTTCCGTTCTGAGACTTGAGGGAGGATGACGTAATAGACCATCATGCTTTACAACGTTCATGAATTCTCTTCGATTATGATTGTCGTTTGACTGTCATTAAATCAATCACAAGTGTGCACAAAAAAATGTCAACGTCGCCATCGTTGGCACCATACTTCTATCGTAGGTCGATATAAATTACAACGGCTGTGAATTGATTTCCATAGTGACAGGTTATAAGCTAAAGTCGCGAATTGAAGACGTAGCGTATTTATCGATGAGACGTAAGGCGGGACGTCCCAAGCGCGTTCCCATTTCCGGAGCATGTGTCGTCCCACGCGTCACGTTGATCGATCATTAGAGTTGCAGCCGTGTCGTCCGCACGTAGCCGACACGCGTAGAGTGGCGCGGGCCGACCGGGCGACACGCCCATACGCCGTCGTCGGGCTGACGGCGGACAGGGTCGCCTTATACGATGCTCCAATAACGCTTAAATTGATTTGTGTAGAAATAAATACATTATTTTTTTTTTGTAAAATTGAACAGAAAGTAAAATAGTGGTGAAACAGAATATTAAGATCGAATAAAAAAATATCTCATTAAAAATATTTCACATAGCGGTGGCGTTTGGAGTAGAAGACGTCGTGTTCGATTTTGGTCGCGGCCGAATTGAGCAATGATATGTTGACTTACATCAAATCAAGCTATTCGCTTCGTACACGAGAAAACGGGTTAAGTCTGTAACAGTAATTAGTAGTCTCAAACTCGCACTGGACCTGCGCGGAGTATTTGAGGTTAAATTTCTTAAAGACTGGGAAGGGTTTGCCTTAGCTGTGGGGAGATTAAAATCAGATACGGCAACATGAGCAATATATGAAATCTATACACACCTAAACCGGATAGCAATTTTTTTGCAGTAATGACTATTCAAAATAATGCTCACAAAAATTAAAAGTTACGTTTATTGAATGCTGTTTATTCCAATACGTGTTTCTTAGGAAGTTTTATACACTTATGATATAGAAAAGTATTTCACGTTCTCTTATCAGGCACATGAGAGCTATATCTCTATTTTTCTTTTTTTACTGATTATCAGCAGCAGCACCAGAAATAAAGGCAAGTCAATTTGAATTATCTTATGGTTTCAGAAATGTTTAACCTATATTAACTTATAAATACGGTATTCTTTTATTTTTTTTACTTTACGCAATAAATTTGCAATTGTGCTTGTATTTTCTTAAATCCATTTTCTGTCTTTTAGTTTAAAATTCCATTTTCTTTATAATTTTTTTGCATCATGTTCAGTTGCCTTAAGTATTTCGTTAACAAACAATACTTTACGTATTAGGCAAATACACATTTTATTATAGCTTCCTTTGATATCTAAAGAAAAAACAGAATCTGAGTTTCATTGCATCTAGCCACTGTGACTGTGAATATTGTCGCTCAGTAGCCTATTTTTAAAAGCAAGCGCATGTCTTAAAGTGAAGCGCCATACGTTATACAAGCCAATGCCTGCTTAAAGGCTCGACCGCATACGGTCCAGTTGAATTATGTTATCTTCTCATTCTTACCTAAAACGAACCGCAAGTAGAAAATCTCTTATAACCTCGCCGTGGAATTTAATACATTATCATAAGAATCGTTTCGGCTCCGTTCCCCCGCGCCCCCATCCGCGGCCCGCGCCCCGCCATTTGCAATGCGTATGAGTCGCATAGCTACCAGAACTAGGTCGTATATCAGCCGCTTTACGTTTAATATCAGCATTTATGAAGCCGGCGAATGCTCTCTCTGAATATTTGCGGACCACCTCGCCCTTGTTCACCGGCTGCGGCCGTCGGCGCCGGCATAATTATGTATCTCGCTTTCGGATTTTAACGTTATTGACGTATGTAATTATAACCGATGATTGTATGTTATAAGATTTCTTTTATGTTCGATTTTCTAACTGGTAGAGTTTGACCAATTTGGTGCTGACTAAATACATTATAATTTTTCGGCTTATTTATATTTCGTGTTAGGGTTGAAACAAGGAAACATTTATAGCGTTATTATAAGGCCTATCTGTCAGTCACAACACCCTTTTTTCCAAGAAGATCTGACGAGAAAGTCAAAGCTGATAATTAAAACGGTTTTAATTACTGATAGCAGCGGAGCAACTGCGGCGCTAAAGGCATTGTAAAAGTGAAATTGTCTACATGAAATCATAACACATTCACCCAAAGATTACAGTACGTAATTAAATAATACTTAATTTAATCACTTATACACATACGGACTAATATAAGTCCCACTGTATGATATTAGTTTTCACCTGAGAGAAACGTATTATTGATCGGTACACGTCCGAACTGGAGTAGTCTGTTTTGGAAATATTTTTATCTTGAATTTGAATGGAAATGGAATGATTCCATCGTATCAGTCAACTTCCTTGCCCCACTAACTTTCACGTATGTGTCACCATTTTATTCAGAAAAAAATATCCTATGAATAAAACGTCGTTGAATACCATTTTTTAAAAATAGGAGAAATCCTAGATTAATGCTTTTTAGAAACGTATCTAAATTATTATACATATTTTAAATTATTTATGTATATGTATAGGACTAAATAATACTTCTTTCTTCTGCATGAAAAATAAATAGTTTTTTAAATGATATTTTGAACAATTTAAATTTTCTTAGAACTGAATTAATGTACATTCAACGATTTCTATTTATTGATAACCGTTGACCTTAATACGGCCACGCCATTAAAATGTCATCTATTAACCGTGTTCAGTTTCAAATATGATTACATTTCGACATAAAATCAATTTATTCCAAAACAATCGACATTATTTTTACTAAATATAGATAAAAATAAATATACCTACATGGACGATTATTTTGAAATAGATAAAAGGAAATATAATGAGAATACAAACAGGGAAAGTATGTAAATGTCAAAGATAAGGTCTTTACGACTATGGCACACGGGATGCCAAAAACAATATGTTCTAAATATATACATACTACAGTATAAATCTGAAGCTGTCTGTACAATTGGTTTGGTAAATTTCGTGATAAATATTTGCTTTTTGAATCACTGATCCAATATACCTTTTTATTTATTTTTTGTTTGTGGTCTATATGTCCTTTTATAACTTATGAATTATGTGACAGATCTAGATTAAAATTGGTATACAATCAGATCATATGATTGCTCAAGCGACAGACTAAATATTAACCAAAACACCGTATAGTAACCGTAGAGAAAATATTATTTTTGTATTTCTTCGGTGGTCATATTTAATTGTTTCTATATACATAGTTGTTTGGGATATATGGAGGGTGAAAGGGTATGAAGGTGTGAGAATTGAGGAGGTAAAGACGTGTGAGGGTGTGGAATGTATGGTGGCGGCGGTGTGTGCGGCTGTGGAAATTCGGGAAGGTGTGAGTGTAGGTTTGTGTGTGTGTCTGTGAGGAAGAGGATGCAAAATCGTGAGCGTATTTAGAACATAAAAAAATCATTATTAAATTTTAATTTCAGCTCAACGAAGTGGGCGAGTAACTACTTATATATAAGTACACGCATTCATGCTCCATTGTCAACTTCAAGCGTTGTACAACTTTTTTAAATGTTGAATAATTTAAAAGCAAGAATAATAGCAGTGCAAATTATCAATACGTATAGAATTAAAAGAAATGCTGTTTGTTATGATTATATTCATAATAACTCTGGACTAAATAATTTTAATATATCAGTGAAAATCGTCGCGAGTTGTAAGCAGGTCGCGAACCGCTAACTTTTTTTTTACGTAGCTACGAATTGGAATATCGCTATCATATTTGCAAGGAAGTCAAGAGAAATTAACTTAAACTCCCATTATGTCAACCTTGAGATCGAAGCCCCTAAATTGGAAATAAAAATATTGCAGGAGTTGAAATGAAGGAATCGATACCTGACCACAACAACTACGACGAAACCTCGTGCTGTGTCTAGGAGGTTAAAGAAAATACCATACTTTTCACCAATAGGTGAAAGTCTCAACACCCATGGGGCCGGACTGTGCCGCTCTAATGATACAATTGATACATTTTTAGGAACACCCGTTCCCAGCGGTAGGACTTGGTACGTAGTGGATATGGTACAAGTATCGTACCGGTACCGTAGACTGTACCGAGTTCTTATATTTATTTATTCATTAATAAGGTTATGCCTATTTCCCAATAGCATAATCATAGATTACAGCTCTTTACATAGTACGATCTTTCAAAACCTCTCTGTCAATCTCTCTCTATCTCTCTCTCTCTCCATTGACATTCATCAATCGTTTCAGGCAGATCGATTGATGAATCTTTAAGAGGGCGCCTATCGGTGATTCTGCCGTCACATGTATTTCTCTCTCCAGATTTATTTCGTCGGTCTATTATTATATCTACATATTCTGTAGTCCAGTGTCTATATTGATTTATAGATTAAGTAAACATTTTATATGACGCAACAGAAGTTTTTAGTTACGGCTTTCTACACTACATTAATCAATGGATATTTATTTAGAATGCCTTATATAATCAGATCTTATACTATTTTGACGTGACAACGTCTTATAAATTGGTTTGCCGGGTGACACTTCAAGAAACTGCGTTACGCTCCGCTCACGTTATGCGCTCACAATGAGAGCGAGTGAGAGGCACGCGTCCCTTCCACTCGGGCATGGTTAGCCCGCCTAAGAGCGAGAGAGAGAGACAGACATAAAAAGTGAAAGGCACGCGTCCCTTCCACTCAGATAGGAACAAGTTAAGTTGTAGTAAACGCTGTTTCATTGTACGCAAATGTATTGCAAGTTATTGTATGTATATTTGTATATAAATACGTATGTATGTGTAAAGGTAAAAATAAAATTTTGTTAATATGAAATTCAGTGCGAGATTCTTTGTATAAATTAATGTTTTAAATATAATTCTTTGTATAAATAAATGTTTTAAATTGTTACTATTATTTCATCCTTCTTCCTACTATACGAATGAATATTCACATTAAAATGATTTTACCACTCAAAGTCGTTGTCACGTAAAACTTTCGCCCGTATACCGACTTTACAGGCAACCAATTTTTTTTAAGCTATATTTAATTGTGTCGACGTCGATCCAGTTATTGACACCGAGTAAATACGACGAAATTTTGAACAGAAACAAAATTGTGTTGTAAAGAGTAAACGGTTCAGTCAAACATTTTTTATAATGTAAAATATCAATGTCTCACCTATCAGAAAGTATTTTACGGTGAATCCCCTCAGTTTCAAGATCAACTCAGACGCACGCAAAAGGAATATAATTTTTGAGATGTAGCGCGCCGAGTGCCGGCGACAATCGCAAACGAAAGAATCATGTTTTTAATCCACCGAGGGGCCGCGTGAAAGTAATAAATAATTCCACCGTCGCCGGCGCGAGGAAATCGCTGCCGCTTCTTTTGTCGTTCGTTCCGATTCAATTCTCTTATTTGTACGATCCGCTCGTTGATGCCGCTTTAAATTAAAATTTACGATAGGTGACGCGACGAGCGAAAGCGGGGAGGAGGAGAAGAAAGCACTTTCCTTCTGATTCCGATAGAGAAATTTTGTTCGAAATGTTCTTCGTCGATATAACGTCGAAAATACTATTGTCACGTTTTCATAATACATTACGTAATTAAATGTAAAGACAGAACAATTCATTGTCTATGTTTAAAATAAAAGCTACGGAATACAATGGTGAAACTGTCATTGACGTGCATCAACTGATCTTGGGTTGCATTACTGTTCAGAATATAGGTACAGACGTCCAAGGCACATATATATCTAAGTTTATATATTAAAACGAGATTTAGCCCGCGGCTCCGCCCACATAGAAATATAATTAATTCCTCATGATCTATATCAAGTAAACTTGCTATCATTGACACCAATCCGATTCCGTTTCCGGTTTGAGTCCTGATTTTACAGTTAGTTCCGATTCGGTCTCTTATTTCTATCCCAATTCTGCGTTTCTTTTTTTTCAAACATGCTATCGTTTTCGACTACGATATCGATTCCAGTTTCTTGTTAATTATTTCACAGAAACCTGTTAGTTGCAGGTATAAAATATCATGCGTATAATACAGTAAATGTTCTGTTTTTGTGCTAAATTTCAATTAAATCCATCCAGCCGTTTATGAGTAATTAAGTTACAAGCAATCAAACATCGACACAAAGTATCATATTTGTAATATTCGTTTATTTACTATTGTAAAAGGCGCAGTGTAAAAGCCCTATAGTTCGTTTTAATGCATTATTACATTCTTATTATTAAATCATTATCATTAATCATATGGGTATAATCGGATTGTTGATAATATCCCTTACCTTCGCTTTCGCTCTACTCCACCTTCTTACACCATGTCTTACTTTCCCGCCTCCCTCTTAATCCCCATTGCCTATTCTAACACCGCTCCTCTAAACAAAGTAAACAATAAGCATGGCCGACAAAATAAAATAAATGTAATGACTTTTGAATTTTCCAGTTATAAGGAGTCATACAGATAAATATAAAAAGAAATAAACAGTAACTCATATTTTAAATACGAAAGAATTCTCTGAGTTTTCTAAATTTCATCAAAATTGGTTAACTTGGTCGAGTTATAAGTAGACATACAGAGAAACAGACAGAAAGATAAATAAAAAAACAGTTACCTATACATGAAAAAAATGGTGTGCTCTATTAGTATTTTTAAGTTCATTAAAGTCAATTTAACTATTGTGTAACTATAAAAAAACAAAACGGACAAAAAGGAGCTTATATCCCTTCCATGGTATCAAACTATCTGCATGACAAATTTCATTTAAATCAAAACAACAACATAGGAAGGAAACCGTAATATAAAGACAAAACAAAGAGACACTTTCACATCTAGCTTACATGTTATAAAATGGTGTACTCTATTGATATACTTTAGTTCATTATAACCGGTTTAACTGTTGTTGACTTATAAATAAACATACAAACGAACAGACAGACAGACAAACAAACAAAAATGGATCGGATGTAATCTTACCGCGGGACTTAAATTATCTCCATATCAAATTTCATCTAAATCGGTTCAGTGGTTTAAGCATGAAGAGGCAACAGACCTACATAGAGACAGACGATTACTTTCGTATCTATAATATTAGTAAGGATTGATATGAAAACACTTTTTTCCATTTGATATAAATATTCATAAAAATATTTCACAATTATATAAAAAAGAATTATTTAAAAAATTGCTTAAAAATTGTGGATTGTTTTCGCAATATCTTTAAAGATCGAAACAAAATATTAATATATTAACCTGTAAAAAATCAACTTAGCTATAGCTTGGCGAGTGTGTATGTACAGATCAAAGAAAACCAAAAAGCACCCAATATTGAAATAATCGCGTATACAGCTTCCGTATGTGCAAATTAGACATTATGTAATAACTAGATCGTGGCTTATAGTTCCTCAATCAGTATTTAAAAATCAGGACAGGAGATTGAAAGAGCACTAGATTCTGAATTACATTTTCCACGATGTATGATGCAATAAAATATTCTTGCATTACCAGTGCATTTATTGTGGAGGCGGACCAGCGGAAACGCAACAAGAAACAGTCGTTAAAACAGAATCCATGCACCTAATATCCTCGTAAAGTGTTATTTATTAAATCGAATACAAACGACATATGTAACCCGAATAATTGGCAATGCGTAATTGAAATTAATATAATTTAATACGAAAACCGCGATGCGTTATCGTCAGTTCAAATATGTCGGGATGTTTTAATATTTCTCCGAGGAAGAGCGGTGTAACGCGCCCCTAAATTATTAAATAATCCACCTTCGCATTAAGGCGGCGCAAGTTAATGCGTTTAATAGCCGCACGAAGAAAACCGGCTAAAGCTCGAGGTGAAGGTGAATAACGAGTGAATAGCAAGTGAACAGCGCCTGCCCTGCGCGTCCGCAGTGCGTCAATCTGGATTTCTTGTGCAGAAAACTTTTTTTTTAACTTCTTTTGACGATTTCTCGTCTAGAAGATCGATAATTGCTCTAAATTTCAGAGAGACCTCGTTTTCGAATTTCCATCGGCTAGTAAAGATATGGAGTCTTTTGTGTTTGAATCAGTATATAAATTAAACGTCATCAACTCTAGTTTATAACAGTAACACTGCGTCTAATTTCATAAGCCCTGTGGAAATCAACATTCTTTCAATATTTGTAATAAAAGATTTC
This sequence comes from Eumeta japonica, assembly GCA_005406025.1. Classification (NCBI taxonomy): domain Eukaryota; kingdom Metazoa; phylum Arthropoda; class Insecta; order Lepidoptera; family Psychidae; genus Eumeta; species Eumeta japonica. Next base: position 308,700 of record BGZK01000630.1, on the reverse strand, counting down.
AGCGACCAGTTTTCTTTATTATTGTACACCCAAAAAGAGTGGAATTGAACTCGATAACCATAAGAACTAATAAAAGAAGTCGAGTAATTAAAAAAAAATACCTCATACGTTTATGTGAGCGCAAAATGTGAAACGTATATTCTGAGAAAAAAAAAACGATATGATTACAATATATATTTTCTTATGATAATGGTCGGTTTTAATTCTCTGACTTGAAAATGAGAGTGGTGAAAACATTGTGGTTGGCCTGCAAGATAAACCATTTTCCAATCTATGTAAAGCGTCTAATAGACTATGTTCTCGTATGAGGCACCTATTTTAAGAGCTTGGTTTTCTCATTTAAAAAGTCTAAAAAATGTATTAACAATCCCTTGAGATTTTAACGGACAATTTAATAATTGCATAGGAATTTAACCGAAGGCTCTACAGACTTACCTTAAACAAAAGTCACCGTTCTCACACTAATGCCTGATTGAACGTAAAACTATTTCGCACATCTATTAAGTCATATTAAGTTAAATTTCTCTTTCGCTTTATAAATTCGACCGCACCTAGGTATGTATGTCACTCAGTAGCAGAAGCGCCATCAGTATTGAATATACGACAATATATCAAATAATAAATTTTATTACCTCCATTTGCGTAAATCGATGCCGTTAATTAATTCTCGAATCGAGAATAAATATATTCCATATCCAGTTATAAAAGGTACCAAGATGTTAATTTATTTTTTGCGGTGATAGCATAATGCTATCGTAGAAAGAAATTACCTCGATTATAGAAAGACTATAACTGCCAGTAGTTTGACTCCTTTGATCTGGATTGTTTAACCTGCCGCTTAGCTTCCGAACGAGGCTTTTAATTTATAGACCATGCATACATACAAGCATACATATATATATATATATATATATATATATATATATATATATATATATATATATATATATTCCTTTTTCTAGAAATATTCATAAACCAAAATAAAAAATCGAAACAATGGGTTTATTTTGTACGTCTCTTTCCCTTAAGCGATATTTCGATAAAAGAACCAAAATACGTTACTTCTCTAGAGCTATTAACGTAAGTTTAATTCAGGAGCTAACATTTTTTTTGTAAATTAATACCAGACTGTGATAAATTGTTTTCCACAAATAAAAAAACATTTAAATAAATAAATAACCTAAAACGCAGTGACGTAAACGGGACCCTTGAGGGAGAAAACATATTTATTGCTTTATTCATCTGGATTATTGCTAAAGTTGTTTCAACTTTTGATTTACAAAAAATAAAAGCATAAATAAAACACGAAAGAAAAATAAAATGTTCCGAGTTCGCGCGCGCGCCACGACACCTCTCTCTTCTTCTTCAACTTATTAGAAACACGGTTGCTTTTTTTTTTTTTAATGACTACTTTAGAACTTTTTCTGTACGACTATATATTACAGATAACACTCGAGACAGTTTCATGTGGAAGCTTTTATGATCTTCATCGATCGGCAACTTTTCAGCTAAATATTTATCGTACGACCCGCGTCGTTTTAACTTGAAACGCATATTTAGGGCGAAAGAGCTTTTGGGTTTGGATAGCGCTAAATACAGCGTGATAATATTTTTTTTTATGTTTGCATTGTGTCTTTAGTATTATTTATGATATAAGTCTCTAGTTACAGATTGGTATATAAAAGTGATCTGAATATCATGACTAGCGGCCGCGTGCGACTTCGCTTAAATTTTGTTTCAGGAAAAAATTGTCTATCGGGATTCACAATACCTATCCCTATAAACATTTGTCTGTTTATTTTGTTATTACCTCTCTACGGCTACATCAGTGAATTGATTGTAATCAGATTTGACAGAGAGGTAACTAGGGTCGTATAAGATTTTCTTCGATAAATTTTTTTATCGTAATAACGAAATCCATGCAACGAAATGAAGATCAATAGCTAGACGAAAATTATCGACATATGAAATAGTAATGAAACTTATTATATACTATTGTTTACTCAGTATTAGTATGAAAAATACTGCAATAGAAAAAAAAAACGAATCGACAACATTCAACTAAAAAACTACAACACAAAAGAGAGCTAGCCTACGACTGCCCTTACGCTGTTGCCCGTCTTCAGATTGCTCGCTCGAAGACCTAGCATTCCTGCATTTCTAGATTTGTATACAATTGTTTGCATCCCGGTCAGCGTCCCGTTTCGCATGACACTCGCTTTGCTTACAGTTCTCAGATTGGTTGACTTTTGTGATTATTGTTCCGGCCTTTGTGGCCAAAACGTGAACTTGTAGTTTACAGTAATCCTCGATAAATGGACGATGTAACAGAAAATATTTTCTCCAATCCAACTGATAGTTTTTGAGATTTGCACGTTTAAACAAACAAAACAAATATTGTATTGTATGAGGTGTTAATTCGCGGAAATCCATAGTAGACGCTTGCCTCCAACATGTATTAACATGCAGCATGCAACCCACCGCTGACCCTCGAATCTGCCTCTCCACTACGAATCTCTATCCAAATGATTGAATATTGATTCCAGAGGATTGACAGATATCGAACACCTAAGCAAGTGTTATTATTACTATAATTATCTAATTCCGCCAACTATTAAATTGTTTAGTTCTACGTACGTTTCATGCCAACAAGGCACATCTTCAGGAAATTGCCGACAGTCACATCCACCAGGGTGCAAGGAGCGTTAAAACAACCAACACAACCTCGTTAGACAGGCCGCTGTCATGCAATGCAAAACAAAACAAAATCTACCGCTATATTAGTGTAGATATGTTTTCTGAAGTAATATTCTATCGAAATTAATGTTATATAGTAGATGTATATTAAAATCACTTCCAAGAAAACACCCGATACGTATTCTCCAACGAAAATAGAGGACTTATTTTTTTTGTATCTTTAAAAAAAATGTAATACCTTTTACAGAACCCCTCCATCATAAAATTCAAAACAAGATCAAAAAATCGTCGAACTTTGATTATCCATGTATATCAAAACTCAGTTACGTAATTTTCTCCCCCGGCCACGGTTAGACGGGACGCGTAACATAATAATTCAGATACGTCATTTTTCTCGCCGGCCCGAACAGGCAGTCGTCCCATAACCCGGCTTCGGCGGCATAAAAAGTCACTCCGTCTATTAAATCACGAGTGTATTATAAAAGTTGGCGACGACGAGCTTTATCGCGCCCTCCCGCGGCCCCCTCCCCGTCCCGCGCCCAACTTGTTACACCGTAACGAAAAATGCTTAACTAACTTTGTTGTCCGCGAGCTTTCGCGGCGACACGACGGGCCACCCTAAATTACATCACGAGTTTAACGTTCTCGACTTTCGAGATGGTTTTGCATTTTTTTTTTTTACAGCGACACAGATGAGGCGACCCACGATTTTTTTTGGTACATTTTTCGTTATTTTTTTTCTAGGTGGTTATTATTAGGGTTACGTAAAGCCGTTCGACAAACCAAGTACCAAAGAAACGCTTACGTTAATGGCTGTCTTTTGATTCATGGCTATTATTATTCTCGGAAATGGTTGAACGTAATAATTTCAATATTTTATGAATTCAATTTAAATACCTAAGTAAAAATTTATGATGCAAAACGTAATTGGCTGATTATATGGAGTCAAAGAGGTTATTCAATAAAATCGATTAAGTATATAGTTCTGTAAAGAAAAAGTTGAATAGCATGTTATTGTTTATAAATTCGGAACTATCTAATATATTACGTCTTATATTCATTTAATCAAATTTATAATAACAAAAAAAAATCATATCAGGAAGTTACTCTCTGTCTGTCCATAGCTTACTATAACGGTTTCAATCGATTAATTATTATTTTTGGAGTACACTCCTTGAGAATTGATTCTCATGTACACCCCGTTACATGGAAATTAAATGGGAGAGCGAAATCGAGTGTTAATTAAATTAGCGTCGTTCGTTACGTTGTCCCTCCGCGCATCATTCTCTTAACATTTCATTTTCAACAGTTTCTTACGTTTATCATGTATATTTTTCTTCCATTGCTGATTTGTAGATTTCGATGTATATGTGTCAAACTTTATTGTAATTGTCACCAACGATTAAATGTGAAGTTTTGGAGTTTCAAAGTTTTATTATGTAGTATGATTTATGTAGTATATTTTATCAAATTAATATGAATAGATTTGAATAAAAGTATATAAAGATATATGTTCACTTACCCCTTTTACCTATTTTAGGTCCTACAAGATTTTTTTATGTGTTCGCTTTTATTTATTTCACATATTATTTTTTCCCTTATGGAATATAATTTTACGGCTTTTTAATGTTATATGACATACATTCTTAAGCAGAAAACTCGCGTTGCGTCAAAACTGACCGCACCACTTTTTCTTACTTATTAAAAAAAAAAAACAAGTTTATAATAAAAGGACCTCGACTGCACTGGTCCGTAACACGCTTGACCGCGTCTCATTCTCCCTCTCTCTATCTACCTCGTAATTTTTTTCAGTGATGAGATTACCTATCGGATCGTAATTGGAATTTGTTTGTTTTCGTTTTACCCGCGTTTTACTTTCGCCACATAGTCACAGCGACGTCGCCGACGCCGGAATAACGAAATTGTTAAGTGTTATTATTCGGGACTAAACAACATTGTTAATGTTGAGTCGACGTTGAAAGCGTTTGTCTCACGGAAAATTCCTTCCTCTATTTTATAAGAGTATATTGAAAGCTGCGTGACACAAAATGAAGTACACTTTCCAAGATAATGTTTCCGGACCTCTATCGACCGCCGTATAGGAATATTATTTTTTTAATTACTTTGTTTTTTAATTGATCTATTTTTGTAATATCTTTTCATATTTATATATGATTGTTATATGATATAAAATATAATAATAATAATAATTGGACATAGAGTATCAGAAGGATACCAATTTTATCGATTCCTAATAGCCTCTTTCGGATCTTTATTCTTAATCCCAATCGAACCTCGGTTACGGGTCTAAATATAAGCGCTGGCGGTTCCTATCCCATTGCTGATATCGCTCCCGATTCTGGTCCCACTTTTTAATGTATATTTTATGCGCTATTCTCTTACAAAACAAATAAACTCGCTTTTAAATCTACAAATAGTATCAATGTTTCTGGATATAGGTAGATAAAGAGTGGCTTAATGATATTCAGTAATTGCAAATAAGGCAATACGATTTCCAAGTCCGACGGCGGTAGTATTCGCTCGCTATGAATACATTACGAAACTTAGTGTTGTCATTAGCCCGAGGGGCGCGCGCGGCGCTCTCGTGCTATCGAGCCGTCGCGGAAATGCTGTATAGCCGTTTGAATTTATAATTGAGCGTTTCAAACAATTTTTGGTGCTTGGGAATAAGTTTTTATCGCGCCGTTGTAACTTAGCATCCTACAATTTTGTCTAAGTACCTGCCTTCGGCGATGTTTGAAGTTATCGTTAAAAATAATTGGATGTGAATAACCGTTTGATCAAGAGAAAATAATAAGGTGATCAAATGCAGAATAAGGCATGTAAAAATGAAAGCTAACTGCATTGTATTCAATGAAAAGTTAATAGTGATTAAAAATATCTTATACTTGAAGCTTTTGTGCAGTCAAATAAAAAAAAAATACCAGTTAAGAAATATTTTTCAAAAACAAAATTTTGATAAATACCATTCCAAAATAACCCAAAAACGAAGAAAGTGAGGTAGATTAGTTTCTGACTAACTACCTAGAATAGGGAAAAGGAACGTTGTTACGATATACATAGATCCCAAAATATTTTTACGAGAACGTTATAGTTATGTTATTATATTTTCCTTTTTTTTTTGTAAGCTTTTATTGAATTTCAACTCGCCCGACGTGTGAAGCTCTGTGTGTTGTTATTAAGCTATTTTTTCCACGCAAATAGAATTAATTAAAATTAAAAATTTGCATAACTGCGTACAACAAATAATAGTGTTAGCTTTGGATATTAAATGCTCAGGATTTGAAATTCTTTTTTTAAATTAAACTTATATATCGTTTTATATTTTTTGTGATTTTGAAATGTACCAAAACCTAATTGAAAATTCGAATACGAGTTGAACCACAAGATCGTTGATAACGTATAACTACTGTTGGTTAAAACCTTGGAAAAACCTTTTTCTGATTCCAGAGTCTTAATTCCCTTTTACACAATCAAGTTTTCATTTTTTTTTTTGATAATAAATTCCTGTAATATATTTTTTCCGATGATATCTCGAATTGTTCACGTTCGTAAGACAGACAGTATACTTAGACTCGACAACGGCAATATCATTAAAATACTAGCATTCCCGAGAGCATACCTCCTACTTAAGATAGTTAAAATCAACGATCCACAGGCCGACATGCGTTACATAATCGGTTCATTGTTGATTTGGTAAATATTACTGATGCAATTCAACTTTTGTAAACATCTGAGGTTATGTGTTTAGTTTCCTAATAGTATGCGTATTAAAATGAATATTCTCCCCTTAATTACCCGTATAAACCGGTTGCCGTAAACTGACCGTGTAGATAAAATCAATATTGTTTTTGAAATACTTAACATAAATTATATGGGTTATGTCGGTGCATATTCTTGTGCAAGTTTATTTAGTATTCATTATGGTTGTCGTAAAATTAAAGTATGTAATAATATTCTACCAAGCGTAGTCGAACAAAATTTACCAAAACTCTGTTAATAAATCACCAAAACATATTTTAATTGTTAATTTGAATATCGCGATACAATTATAAGAAAAAATATAAACCCCCTTCAAAAATCTTATTATGGAGTTAAATAATTATTAGATTAGATAGGTAGATAAGAGTGAACAGGAATATCATATTTTGTCAGCTTACGTGGGCGAAGGCACGAGGTCGTGAATGTAAAATGGAAATAATAAGATTTTTTTTTATTAAATAATTAATTAGTAAAGTAATAATTCTAGTATTTTATATGTGAAAGTCTTGACGTAATTTTGTGAGAATGTTATCGATACAAGTTGTGGTGAAGTCGCGTAGAATAGAATTCTAAAACTTGTGTTTCATATTTAAACAGAGCTGTTGTATTTTAAGCGTAATACATGCTCTTATGCTCGGAGCTCAATAATGAGTCACTAATTGCCAAAGAATGTTCAGAAGAAATAAAAGTAAGGAGAGCGAACGACAACATGCTCATAAAATTTCATAGAAAACAGCTTATATGTGTAATACTCTTTATAAAAGTCTTGAAAATAATACACATCGACTCCGTTTGATTCATGAGCATTTATCAAACGAAACCGAAAAATAGTGTTAATTGTCATAATAGGGCTAGTTGACCATAATCGCGAAATGCAGCTAATCTCAGAAGATTTCACTATTTATCGCACGTGATCTTTAGTGCAATAGGTGTTTTGAGATATGTGTGTTTATTTGCTCGAGGAACATTACCCTCTATTTTATCATCAGACAACCTAAACGAATCTAAATGGGACTACGTCAATGGTAAACTTTTTCTAGAAAACAACTTCTGGGATTGGTTATAGGTAGCGAAATTATCGAGTAACATGGTGAAAAGTAACGGTCAACTTAAGAAACCTCTTTTTATTTCTTAGATCGCACTCATGTAATTCTAGTGAAATAAAATGATAGTTTTAAATCACGATTATGCGTGACCGGAATCAAAGTCCTAGTTAAAAATCTGGTCCTTTCGATTTCATAGCATTATTTCGAAAATAATAAATCACTGGAAAATAAATAAAAACCTTATTATAATTTTATTGTTAAATTTATTCATCCAGTAGTATGATTTTCTGTCATTTATTTCCTGCGAAATATAACGGAAAACTTTCAGCCAAGCAACGGGAGATTTTCTATACTTTTATAAATCTAGGAAATAATTATGTCTGTACAGAGAGTCTAGTGTTTGCGTCAAAACAAACGGGACATATACTGTTTGGTTCGACATCCGTAGACGTATCAGACGGACAGGTGTAGTGCCGGCGTGTCTGTCCAGCCTTTTTACAAATATCTGTCCGTATGATTTGAGAGAGTATGAGTGCGTATTGAGAATGGGTGTGTTATTCATCAAATTCCTTTTGCACACCGACGGCTATATTATTCTCGTGTCGTTTAGGGAACATACCCGTACTACGTGACCCATATTTTACAACTCCCCTTCGGTGACCAACTGTAGTATATGTTGAGGCCCATAGTTTTCACATAGTAATTCATAAATATGATTTTAAATCATTTTCTTTTGCTAACAGAAAGTTAATATAATCAACGAGAAAAAACTTATGTAAAAACATATTGTAACAGGTACTTACGTTTTACTACAAATAGAATACTATATAAGGACATCATTTTTTAATGAGTACAAAAACTATCAGTCTTAAATCAGCTGGCGTCCCGGCATATTTGCGTTAGTGTTGCCATTCTCCGGAAAAAGCGCGAAAATTCTCTGACTACGTGATAAAGCCTTAAGCCCCGTCCCAGTGACTAACCGTAGTATTTTGAACCTTTAAACGGGTCACGTAGTATGGGTATGTTCCCTTATGTTCGATATTCGTTAAGAAATAATTATTATACAAAATATCAAGACAAGCAACGTCACAATTGTTTGGAAGAGACAAAAGTATGACTAAATGCAATATATATAAGATGAGCGAGTTGAGCAAGACAGTCTATTTGCGTAGTTTGTTTACAGATGGCGCTATGTATCGAAAGGACAGTCAATGCTAATTTAACAAAAACAGTATAAGTTTGCACAAAAACCCTGCTCCGCGCCTCCTCGTGCAGGTCCATAATGTCACAACTAAACTCTTTATCGGGCTTTGCCGTAACAGGGGCGATTTGCATAATTTGCAAAGTTGGCTTGTCGGGTACGATACCGCGCTAATTCTTACACAGATATCTTTGACTTCATATAAACTTCCGACTCGAAAATTTTAGATAGGCTCTTATCTACTTTAAGTTTATTCATTGATGTTTTGCTGCTCATACTAGGATCTCTACTAGAAATTGTTTACTACATTGTATAACAATCTGCAAGTGTGTTTCTTAGAGATGTACTTAAAACTCTCATCTGTAAAGGTTGTTATTTATACATATATGAAATGAAATTGCATTTAATAACGCTTGTATATTTACATGAGAATTGCTTTGCGTGTTGCTCGAAAGTCAAATTAATTTCTAAAATTCATTTGTCCGTATGGTAAGGTTGTTTGTGGATATGCATCTTCTATTAAATAAGTACATATAATCGAATGGCATTTTTGCCAATGAATTTTCGAGATCCCTTACCTTGTGAAACTTTACAAAAATAAATCTTTTAAAATAAATATGAAATGCTCCTAAAGAGTTTTAAATTATAAGCTTAAAATATAACTCTTTTAAAACTGTTTGCATCGACGTTCAAAAGATACCCTCGCGAAATATACAAAAAATTATGTATTCTTAAACCCTTAATTTTGATTTTGTTTTCGAAAAGTTGAGTGCAAAGCTTTTGAAAAGAAAAACCTTTACTTCATCTTCATATTTCTGCTACTAAAGATTCCAAAAATTCTTACACTCATTAAAAGGCACACTATCCTCGAATAATATAGCCCAAATTTTATTTTGACGCTACTAGCATTTGCACGTCTTCGTCTAAATCGGAGTTGCGACCGGTACCAGAATCGAAATGAAGAACGAGGCCAAGGTCAAAATCGAGTGTGGGAGCTAAATTAGAATCAAGAACGTTACCGGAATAGGGAGAGTAGAGAGGCAGTACTGAAATAAATATTTTAAGCGGCATCGAGAACGAGAATGAAATTGGAGTCTCCTTAAATCGAGACCGGAGTCGGAACCAAAAGTGGCATAGCGCTTGCAATCTAGAGCAGGAACGGGATAGCGGTCGGCATTTTGTTTTCGTGATGGGAGAATATACGCACGATAGGGTGATACGCTAGGACGATGGAAAGCGGGCAAAGGCGCAAGCAAAAGCTAGTGATATATAAAAATGAACCATCTTAGCAGGATATGAGACTAGTCTTTCAATTAACTTACCATCACAAAGATGTACAGGAACGAAATGCTAATTAAAAAAAAAAAACAAATATTAAAAATATATTTCTCAAATTTCATATTTTCGAGAATGAATAACACCATCGTGGCTCCTTGCTGATAAGAGTTTTGTGTTACTATACTTACATTGGTTATATAGTGTGTTCATGGCTTAGTGGAGAAAACTTAGAACTTCCCAACTTCCCAGACGGTAACCAAGTTTAAATATTAAGGAAATTTTTACTTCAGCTTATTCTTTCGAGCTTTATGCGATATAAGAATAGCGTTCTTTACGATATCAATAAACGTCTTAAACGTAATATAATTTGACAAAAAAGTAAATAATCTTGTTCGTTTTGATAAGACGTCTAGGTATTAACTAAATTAGTTGGTTGTTTCTTGTAAATAATAGAGTTAAGTAAATTCCGTACAATTTAATTTCGTCAGAACTGAGTAAAGGAATATAACTATTTTTTAAATTGTTCAATTATAACGTCAAACATATTTTGTAAAATAAATAAAAGTGTTATTCATTCTAAATATTTATTGTTAATTTACCTTTATACAAACACTCTCCCAAAAATTCATGAGATTAAAATAGTTTATTATTAAAAGATGTTATTGTTTTATTTTGATCTTTTTATACGCAAAAAAAAAATATTCAAATGTTTGATCAGACATGTTTATTTTCTTGTTTGATTACATCTATGTTGCGTATTATATATAAAAATACTTGTCTAATCGAGAAACAAAATAAATTTTCATTCAATTGGTATTATTAACATTTCACACTCGATTAATCAAAAAGTAACTTTCATGATTAAAATTTGATGTCCGTGTGCCTTTTTCGTATTTCTTATCGACTACTCGCACACACGACACGTAATTGTAGAAGTAATTTAATTCATGTTGAATTTTAAAAATCAAACGTATGTGGGGTAAAATAAAGAGTCGAACAAACCTTTTCCTTATACCGTTTTCCTTTTGAAATATTATTAAAAAATCTTTAAGGGAAAAAATGTAGAACAATATTAAGAACTTTTTTTTTAAATTTGCGTCCAAAATGAGCAAATGTTGATGAGTTTTGTTTGTATCTCAGAATTGAAGTAACTGAAAAACGTTTGAAACAATTAATACCTGCATTAAATGTTTTAGTGAGCCATTCAGATATAACTTCAATTAATTCCACCCATTATTTTTGGGAAAAATATATGAATCTGTTATTTTTCTTTTGGCTCTTTTAACTTTGGAACTGGAATCGTACCTGTTTGCTTACTTTGCTTAACAATTGCCCAACTTTCTGTGATTTTCATGTAAATGATCTATTAAAGAAAATCGATCATTCTAGAAATGCAACTTGATCGTAACAACATAAACTGTATTCATCGTGCATAACAAAATACAATATTCAATATACTACACAACATACTGTACTACACAATAAAAATACTATATTCATAAGAAAATTGAAGTTTATAAATTCAAAGTTCTCTCATACTTTCCTTTCCACATACAGAGATAATCTAGCGAAAATTACTCAAGTTCATAATTTAGTCAGTAACATCGTGCTCGAGTCGGGGATAAGTTGGAAAAAGTTGATGTTAAGTGAGAACATATAGCTGTTAGTCTGGGAGCACTATCTCAAAGCGAACTGTATTAACATCCATTTAAATCTTATTATAATGACGAAAGTTTGACAAACCCAACAGACGATTCCATTTTGGATAAGGTTATAAGTGGAATTTAAGTGCAATAAAAGCACCAAGTTGGAGAAGTATGGATGTCTAGTAACTCGACAATGGAGGCTTAAAGTTGTCCACACCGCTGCTTCGCTTAAGTTTACAAATGGTATTACTTGTCAATTCAAATAAATGTTGCTTCATTTGACAATCTGTCATATCTTACTATTATTATTATATACGCACGCCTTTTCCCAGAAGGGTATGCAGAGACTATTAGTCTCTACATGATGCTTACTATCTTTGCATATATTATTTCTCTTGCTTCATTGATATCCATCAATCTTGTCATGACAGCTCTCCGGTTTTAGGAGCTTAGCTCTTTTTTAATGTATCGTAAATATAATATGCATAAGATTCTCTAAGGCAACCCTTACCGACCCTTCCATTATACACATTCAGTCTATATATTTGTTTTGTTAGTTTACTTCTATTCATCCTTTCCGGATTGTCAAACCACAGCAACGTACCTTTCTCTACTACAGCCTCAAAGACAATCCACGCGTACTATGTATAAATCGCATCTCCACTAAATTGATTATTATTTTTCTTCTGTCATGCCCAAATTTCACTAACGTACAAAAGAGTAGGTACCAGGAACCCCACTATGGAAAGCCAAGCGCGCTTGTCACGGACGAACCGATTAATATCTAATACTGTTTTTGTGTGTATACAATTGACACTTTGACTTTAGAGCTGATAACATCAAATAGGGTTGTAGAGGTTGCTGACGCCGGTGGGTTGACGTCACTTGTATTTTGGCAGCCGACCGACACCGATGGTGTGCAAACCCATTGTGAGTTAAATAAGTTTTGTGTATTGCAACGTGCAATGTTTCGGTTATTTGTTTCATGAATTAATTAAAGGAGTTATCTAACCACCTTGGTTTGATGTTATACCACGAGAATATCTAAAATGGACAATTTATGTGAAAACATGGCGGACAAATCTCGGGGAATGTCGTCTTAATTTATCGGCGTTCCGACGTATATACACATATATTTATCGCATCCTGTCATGCTTTCGCTTCTTTCAAATACCATGGCTTTAGTCTTACTGACATTCACACCTTTTATTTAAATAGAACTGTTCGTTTTAATTATCATCATTTGCAACTCGCGCGCCGACGGTTGCCTACGCCGGCATGGAGGAGGCATTAGACATGCAGCTTACTCCACACTCATACTCTTTCGGGTCGTACAGACAGTATATGTGACTATCCATGAATAGGCACGTTGAAATTGCACATCCCTGTTTAATACCTCTGCAGATGGGGGCACCAGTCAGTGTATGCTCCATTTGCTCTGACGCAGGCACTGTAACCTCTGTATAGAGATCACCATGCTCGTATCAATCCGCTATCCACGACTGGATATTCTCCATAGATCATTCCTTTTCAATTTATCATTATTTTTTTTCAGATTTACGAAAGCGTGGAAGAACTTTTTGTTTTGTTAAATTTGATTTAAAAATTTAAATAAAGGTTTTGGCCCCCGGCAAAAGATTTTCCTAAATTAATTTTGTATTCATGTGTACAGAAACTAAACTTAGATACAAATCAAAATATGTTATAGCATTTTTTGTCGGTTGACTACATTTATGAATATTTAAATATTTTTCTCTTATATTTATATTCAGGCGGCTTAAATTTAAGTTTGATACATGCCGTATATCAATAATAATTTTTCTATTCTGAAGACCAATATAATTCTAATCAGCTCTCTGTGTGTATTTTTTATTTTAAATTGAAAATAGCATAAGCTGTACTTTTATAAATTAATTTACTTCTAAAAATTTATTTTAAAACTAGCAACTATTATAATTTGTAGTTGATTTAGAATTAACAATGTATTTAAATGACTTTTATTCCGTTAACTAATATGACACTTATTTCAATGTTTTGCACTAACCAGCGTAACGGTAAACTATATAGGTATTAAGCATCTAGTTTAATTAGTGCTTAATCCATAAAATACAGGTCGGTGAAATAGTTCAAAGACCCAAACTCATCTAACTTTCAAAGGATTACAGCACAGAGCCCGCGTTTTCCGCGCATTTCGTTACTTTCCCTCGCGTCCCAACAAAGGCGGAGCGTAATTATTAGCAAAATAATAAATTAAGCAAAGGGCCCCAGGACACTCGAGCTGGAAAAGCCGGCCCGGGCGCGCGAGCCGCCGTGCGCGCCCTACAGGTTGTCCTGAAAAACTGTCGGTTTTGGGAGGCTATTAATTAATATCGGAGGCGGCTCCGTGTCAAACTCGCTCCATTAATTAAGGGTCGATTGCAATCTTTTTTGGTTTTTGCCTTCCGCCGCTTGCGCATCGGCTGACTGTTCGTGTCTCGATAATGATGTCGTTTGAATTTTGTTACTTTTTTTCTAGAAAAGTTTGTAATTCCAATTTAGTACTACGACGCATCATTATTCAAATAAATACTGAGCAAGAAGCACTAATGGATTGCTAGGTAATTTTACACTTATCGATGGTAAAATATCATGGTTTAGACTTTTAGAATATAAAAGTCATTCTTCTGTACTTAAAGCTCAACATGGACGTTCGCTTTTAATAGATTCACTATAAAGTGAAGCTTATCAACAAAAACTTATATATCCGTGCTGGATAAGCTATGGTTTTGAAGTAGTGGTTTGTTGTTGAAACGTACTGCTGATGCTGTTGAAGACACGATTCATATTCGAATATCTGTTGGAATTCACATGACATATGACATTGCTGTTTTTACGTTTATATATTTTATAGGCAGCTGACTGTCACATACTCTCAAATGTGGGTTGCTGATGTTTCCATTCATCTCATCGAGTATTTTTGGATAAATGAATGCACTATAAGCTTAGAGAAATTAATTGTTACATGCTAGGTCTCAAAGCCGAAACTTTAGACTGAGAATTGAAAATTCTACTGTACTGAACTACGATTCATAGCGAAATCAAAGCGTAATGAAGCTAAACACTCCATTTGTCGAATAAATAAAAATAACAATTTCTGCATCTCCATATATGTAAACTTACAAACAAATTTAAACAATCTAAAAAAGTTATTTAAATTGTTGGAGATTCATTGCCACCTAATTAACTTAAATAGTGATCTTTCCTTGATTTTCTTTAACCTGTATATGAGAAGATTTTGTATTCAGTATATACAATTGATCTAATAGGATCTAATCTTTCAATGATAGAAATATTCGAAGTTTGATATATAGTATGGTTTATGGAGAACCGTATCCAGGCATGGCGTGAGTAGTATATTGATATAGGCGTTGTAATCCCTATACAGGGGGATTCAGTGCTTGCGTCAATAAATGGGGCTGACTGGTCTGACATCCGCAGGGGTGTCAGACAGGGATGTGTAGCTTCACCGTGGCTATTCAACCTATTCATGTATAGCTG
Organism: Eumeta japonica; assembly: GCA_005406025.1. Lineage (NCBI taxonomy): Eukaryota > Metazoa > Arthropoda > Insecta > Lepidoptera > Psychidae > Eumeta > Eumeta japonica. The sequence continues at coordinate 293,512 of BGZK01000630.1, read as the reverse complement.
GCTGTATGATTTGAAAGAATGTGAGTGTGGACTAAGGATGGATGAGTTGTCTGTCAAATACAGCCGAAGACCAAGTAATGGGCCTTGCGTGGACTGCAGGAGATTGTAAATAAAATGAATGATTCTGTTAATAAAGGATGTATGAAAGTAAATGTCAGTAAAAGCAAGGTGATGGTGTTAGAATGAAACGAAAGCACAAATAAATGCGATATACTTATAAAACGTGAGAAAGTTGAATAAATGAAAGAATTTGTATACTTGGGTAGTTTGTTTACAAATGATAATGAACATGATAGAGATATCGAAAAGAGAGTATATGCGGGAAATAAAATGAATGGGGCCCTGCTCGCTATTATGAAAGTAAAAGCGTCTTACGACAAGCGCGATTGGCTATCCATAATGGGGTCTCAATCCCTACGCATATGTATAATAGTGAAAGCTGTGTGGTCTGCAAGGAGTGTCTCGAAAAGATACATGTAGAAACAGTGATGTTAGAAAGCGGTGTAGTTTGAAGGAGGATGTAGGGACTTGGGTATGTTACGCTGATTTGGCCATTTGGAAAAGATGAATGAACGTGAACTGACAAAACAAATGTATAGAACGATTTTGTATAATGGAAAGGTCGGCAAGGATTGATCTAGAAAATCCTATGTAGACCGGTGGCAAAATAAAAAAAAAAAGGAAATTTTAAGCACCCGAAACCGGCAAATTTGCATAAAAAGATTGATGGATGTCAACGAGGCAAGAGGAAAAATAAAGATCGTATCATGTGGAAATCTATAGTCTCTGCCTACCCTTCTGAGAAATAGGTGTGAGTTTAAGATATGTATACTATCAGAATAAAGAAAATATTATATTCAAAAAGTTCATTTGTCTCAAAATAACATGTTTGTACCGTGTCGAGATCAACATTCGATTCTTATTATTCAAGTGAAAACTACTTTCGGCGCATTTGAACTCGCGACACTGTTACCGATACCGTAACCGACACCTCTGTATATAAGTACATACTTATATGCAGAGGTGTATGGCCAATGTATGTATATTACATTGGCCAAGTTTACACGAGAGTTGAGTTTGGAATGAAATACATTGATAATATAACTACATTTAATATAAACATATATCACAAAGTAGATATATATTTGTGTCGGAACTTTCCGTATTGTATTTGAAAACTTACGTTTTAAGCAATAGATTGCAATTTTTGTATGTAAAATAATATGAATTATTTTTCATGTAGAGCATTAAATGAAAATTGTAATATAGCTTTTATAATAAGGAATAAAAAAACATTTCATTTAAAAGTATTTCTTATACAATAAAATATTTTACCTACGATTCAAAAAAAACACGCGTAATTGTTCAAGTTTTCACTTCTGTCGGCACCTCCGGACTGCCACTGTTTTTTTTATATGACATGTTATTCAAATGTATCTCACTTTACAGTAAATGAAAATTTTACATTACATTATTTAATATGGTGGAATTATCTGTCTGTCCGATTATAAATACAACGATAGAATTTATCAATGCAGTGTTAATAAATAATCGACGACCTCCGTACGGACAATGATTCATTAATCTTTTTGTCGTTATTCGAACCTCCGTTCGGACATGGGCGTCGTCGCGTTCCAGGGTCACGTGGCCAGCGATGAACTGCCTCCATTCAATTACGTTTCTTTGTGTTTGATGTATTCTGTCCATCAGTTGTCAGTTGCACGACGATTATCGTGACACTGCTTCTGTTTGGGACGTGTAGTCCTTGTTTACGAGTTTGGGTAATTCCATTCCAAGCGCTCGTGCATTAAAAAAACAAACGTCACTAGCTTACGCCCGCGGCTTTGTCCGCATGGGGATGAAATAAATTCTTGCATCCTTAATGTCGGCCGATTGCGTTGACAACCATAATCCCAATCTTGTTGAGCTAGCAAGGCAAGTTTTACATCATTAAATCCAATTTCTATATATTAAATTTCGCATTTATCACATTAATCAAATGAAAAAAGGAAATGAAAAAGAAAATTAGAAAAATTATATAAAAGTTTCTGAATGTAAGGTATAACACTGCACTTTTTTGTACCCCTGATACGTGTATGCGTAATATCGTTACGATCGGTTGTGTAGTTAAGACGTGACAACTTAACACACAAACAAACAAACTTACTTTCGCATTTTTGATATTAGTTAGTTATTACTACGGATGCCAGTTCCATACATCGAATGCGGTAGTTGATCTGTCTTATATTTTTCCACCGTCTGTCTGCAAGAATTATCCGGCAGCCGTCGGTGCACTCGCGGGGCCAGCGCGGGTCGGCGGGCGGGGGGGTTAGGGGTGATCTTGTTTACCAAATTCATTTCCCGTTACGTCGAGAGGAAAATGTTTTGCCAAATTTCAGAAACAATAAAACGGTCGGACGGCCCCAAACCTGCTTAGTCGCCGTGACTGCGCGCCGGCCGCCGCTCTTTGATAATAAATTAATCCTCGAGTTCAGGTTTTACGTGCTACGAGCCGGCCCCGCCCGCCGGCGTGAGTGCTCGACTTTATTGTAATTATGTTTTTGTTTCATTTAAATTACCTTTGATGCGATTAAAAGGCTTTTTAAATTCCTTTGCAAGTATATATACATATTACCACCAAAAATTGGTTCGCTTTTGATTACTATCTTACTTCTAGGAGTCGCCTGCTCGATTCGCTGACCGTTGCAGTTCATGAAATGATTAAAAAATGATAAAGGGTGTATGGAACTCGAAATGGATATAGCCTAAAATACTAAAATAATGTACAAACTACTACGCGTCGAATGGTTAAGGCGCCGTGCAGACGGATATGTTAAGAAGTTTTAACTAAATAATTTTAGGTTCTATTATATATATATATATATATATACGTTTTACGTGGCAATATAAATATTTATTGTAATGTAATTAAGTTTTAAAATTGGTTACATTGGCCTATTTTAAAACGAGAAGTATGAAAGTTTGACCTAAAAAATCAATCTTTACGAGGTGATACCTCGACGTACATGTAAAACAGGAATATAGAAATAGGATTAAACCAATCATTATAGTTCAAGTCTCTAACTACAAACGCTTTAAGTTAATTATACCCTTATACCTTCTCCCCTGCCAATATTAAGAAAAATAAAAAATATATTATTCTTTCAATTGTACAATCTCGAAATATCAATTTAAAATCTTCCAACTTCCAAATGCGACTCGTGCAAATTATATTAAACTAAATAAAAATGAAATTGCCCCTCGAACCGAATTTCTCTCGTGGAGCGTGAAATGCACTCGTTGAAGAATCTACCCGCTTCTATTTTTATGAGCGTATCTCAGAAATCGACTCATCAATTTTTCAATGTTTATTGTAGTATTTTTGTGTTATCAAAATACGCGAATGTATTTATGTCCAGTAACAATTAAATGTTTTACGACGACATTTATTTACAGACGCATTATTTCAAATGAATATTGGATGTAGAAAAATCCTTCGAATAGTCGGTGCACGTATAATCCACCACGCTGGTGCAGTATACATGAGAGGTCACACGACAGTCACCAGATCGGTAACTATATATATTTAGGTGATTTCTGAGGAATACAGTAGTTTGATTTCATTTCTTTTAAAGACACTTCGGTCAGCTCGCCGGTGATGACAGCTCAAATTCGATTTTTTTCTGACTCATAGACAACATATCGACCACTCGACTTAGTTATGAAACTTCGTCATCGACGGGAAATTTATGAAAACTTACTTCACTAAAACTTTATTAAAGGAGATTAATCTGGGCTCTAGTGTCCAGATTAATCTTTTTTGATTTATGTCATATATCTTATAAAATTATTTAAAATGTTTCCATGTAATGAATTTCTCAAAGAATGATTGGCATCGTGAACGTTATCTCGAACTGAGAATCGGTATTGGGAAAAATAATTTATATCAAATTGTAGCGGTTCTCAGTCGAACTATTTAGACAAGACATAAAAATATCAAGGTAATAATAAATATACGAGTTTAGAAATAAAAAAAAAATGGAAAATCTACAAATGCACGACTCATAATTTTTTAATTCTTTTACCTTAATATGGACGTAATATTATGTATAAATGAAAGTTAAATTAAACGTTTTAGTATAATAATAATTTTCCAAACTTCAAAATTTTTTATATTATAATTAATTTCATTGTAATGTTATATCACACACACACACACACACGCACGCACGCACGCACGCACGCACACGCACGCACGCACGCACGCATGCACGCACGCACGCACGCACGCACGCACGCACGCACGCACTCACGCACGCACGCACGCACGCACACACACACGCACACACCAACACATACTTTAAAAAAGTGCCACCTATTACAACTTAATGTCTCCGAAACAGATGGTAACGAAAAGAGATATTTAGCTACTACTAGAGGTCGCCGCTCTTTGTAAGAAGTATGCTTTCTATAATTATGTTTATTTTTTATTATAATTTATCGACACCGAATTATACAGCCATTTTCAATAGGGAACTGCTTGCTGTAATGCTAATAAAGAAAAGGCCAAATTAATGGATTTTTTTCAAAAGTGATCGTACTTTTTATAAGTTTCGTGATTTACTGACATGATGTTTTTCGTTTTTAGAGTTCCGAGCCAAAATGGAAAAACCGGAACCCTTATAGTTTCGTCATGTCCGTCCGTCCTTTCGTCCGTCCGTGTATCACAGGCATTTTATTCAAAGACACAAGACGTATATTGATGAAATTTATTGATTAGATGTAATGTATAAGCCTCTACTTAGTTCGGTAGTTAAGTAACAAAAAAAATATTTTGGGGGGGGGGGGCACTCCATACATGTAACAGAAGCTGAAATTTTTTTTCAGCGAATATCAACGTGTGTCACATATTTCGACCGTTCTTTTAAAAAAGCTTTAAGGTTTCTAAACAATTTTTTTGCTTAATTGAATAAATTCGGAAATAATCGCTCCGAAATTAGCAGATAAAGTCCCCCCCTTTATTATTTCAACCATATGTTTAAAGTAATGCTTTCAAGTAAATACTTTCAACAATAATTATTTTGAACTTGAAAAAATATGCTGTTTTTGAGTTATTGTCAAAAACTGCGCTTTTCAACAAAAGGACATAAGTCCTACGAAGATACGCTCTTTTGCTGATGCACTTTAGTTTACACTAGTTTAACAGTAATAGTTAATAAACCTACTTGTTTTTATAGTTATATGCAACTAAAGTGTTCATAACTATTCTGTTCAAGAATCATGGAAACTGTGTAACAACGTACTTTTCTATCTGCAGTGCATTTCTTTGTAATAATGGCTTCGGGCCCTACAATGGCCACGGTTCGACATGCTCTTGGCCGGTTTTTATTATATTAAATCATTGTAGAAACCAACAGAATTAACCTTCAAAAGATATATAATATGAGTCGTGCAATAAACAACGTCGATGAGTGTAAGTAGTTCATTTAAAATATGCACACTGTGGTAACAAAGCTTCAGTAACGCGAAACATTTAACATGCGCCCCGCCGATAGTGTATATCCATCGACTAGATAAGTATATGATATTTTTTATGAATTTTGTATCCATTTATAGATTTAATATTGCACATCTAATATCGGCCACGTTAAATGAACATACATATAGTTAGACGTTGCAATTTTATTGTCCTTTTAAAATATTTTTTTATAGAATGTAAGATTAAATTAAATATTAGTATACAAAGTAAATAAGTTAAGTTCTGCAGTTTTTGATTATATAATTTTATCGTAAATATAAATGAAATAAAGTTTCGACCTTCGAATTTCGTATAAAACTGTCCAAAGGATAAAATTAAAACTCGGTTGAATGTTCCTTAGCTGAAGCCGTAAAATTTTCAGGATTGGAATTATGAACTTAAGTAAGATTAATTTATTTTCATTACGGTGGAATACTTTGAGACGTCTTAATTAAACCAAATAAAAATAACATAGACAGCGATTTTGTGATACAAAAACGGATTTATTATTCAAGGAGGATGTAGTTACTTACACTTAAAAATTATTTAAGTATACTACTATAATTGATGTTTTGCCTATCGAATTCAGTACTTGAACGGAAATAGTTTAAAGATAACCTTTTTTATGCACATGAACATAAAAACTAATTTAGTATGGTGACGCTTCAATCGAGTGCGTTTATATTTTGAACTAACCTTAAAACACTCCACTCTTGGGCACAGGTGTGCTTCTAGAAGAGGCTGTCAGGCCATAGTATCCATAGTGCTTGCCTAATACATTTTGGGAACTTTGCATGTCTTCGTAGAATCCAGTGATATAAGTTTCTGGTGCGTACTAGCATTTTCTTTATAAATAAGTATTCAGTCACCACCACGAGTAATGATCGAACGTGGCCTAGTGTTCAAATGTCCTGCCTTCGGAAACAATGTTCATAGCCGGTTCGCAGCCATCCGCACTACACTCGTACCGATGTGGATGGGTTTCGTGGTTGCAGCCCCAGCTCCATGGATTGGAAGAGGACATGCGCCTCGGCAGTGGGGCAATAAGCAACCTCACACAAACACATTTCTTTGTGTTATTGTGTTTAACGTGACTGCGGCCATCGCTGTGCTTTTGTCTAGTGAGACACCTAGTACGGGTCGGCAGCTACTGACGACCGGTGCATTGATAATCGGTTTAACCCACTTTTGGTACGTAGCGTCCTAACTGTAAAGCCACGATACATACACAATAACCTGGTATATGTCAAGCGAAATATCGAATCAAAGCGAATCTTTCCAAAAATGAACGACGTCCGTCACATTAACACTAGACATGTCGCTGCTCATAAAACCCGACTAAGCAAAGTTAGCAAATCATTTAAGGGGCAATGTGTGTGCTTTTATAATAAGATCCCAGCTGAAATTCTAAATATTCGAAATTAATTTTGAAATTCCAATTTCAAATTGGAATTTCAAATTGTCTAATTTCGAATGATTATATTCCATTTTCTATAGCGGCAAGTTAAAAAATTGTAAAACAAGGGCTATTATTTTGTGTCTGAATATCTAACTATTCTCAAGGCGAATCAGCATTTGGAATGGATGGTAATGTTAATGATGAAAATATTTCGATAATGGCGTATTTCGTTGGTAATTCTATTAAAAGCTATTTTTGATTTGAAATACTACCACAACAAAAATCGAACAATATGAAAAGTTTATTTAGACGTTGCTGACGAACTATGGAAATAGAGAGAAAGAGAGACAGAATGTGCTTTTGTTAGAGACACGTATGCGGGATAGAAAGAGAAAGTAAGAATTACAGCAATTTATACCTTTATTTTTGTGAAAAAGTATCTAATTATAATTTTTGTAATTGTTTCACAAATTTTCTAAATATCGTAGATCCATGATTTACCGCGATCTGTTTTGTTTTCATTGAATTAATATGCAATGTATATTAATAGGTATACTATAGTAATTACGCCGTGTATTGAATTTTGAGCAAATTAATTTATAATCTATACCCCGCATGTCAATATTAACCAATATCATACAGAGTGTATATTATTTTTCTCTTAACCGACTTCAAAATTAAAAAGGAGGAGTTTTTCAATTCGTTTCTACTTTTTTTTTATGTTTGTTACCTCAGAACTTTTGACTGAGTGAACCGATTTTGATAATACTTTTTTTTTATTTGAAAGCTGGCACTTTCGGTGTGGTCCCATTACAATTTGGTTGAGTTCCGACAATGGCATCCATGAAAATATCATATAAATCTTAAATTTGCAATAAATATGTGCGCGACAAATGGACGAATAACTCAATATCACGCCAACCGATTTCGAAGATTCCTTTTTTATTGGAAAGGATGAACGGTGTCAGCGAAGGAAATATTGCAATATATCTAACAATAGACCGACTCCAAAAATGACAATAATTGTAACTACATTATATTACGTCATAATTTGATTGAATTTTAAGTAGTCTAATATTTTTAATTTCATTTTACTTAGGAGAATTCAAAAAAATATTTTGGTCATTATTTGTTATTAATAGGTATGTGTTGAGTTAAATTTGAAGTGGATAAGTACATATCATCTTCTTGCGTGGTAAACACAGATCGTACCTACATATTGATAAGTAGAAAAAGTAAGTTGATTATTAAGTTGTGGAAGAACATGCAATTATTTTTTAACTTTTTAGTGCATATTAATTTGTTTTGGAATAGTTTTTGTTTTGAAGTCGATTTTAATGTTGAAATTTTAAGCATAATAATTAATTGTATTCGTCCAAAATATTGATTTTTTAGATGTATTTATTCCATAAAACTACTCCTAATGTATTTACGAAAATAAAAATTATAACTTGTTATAAATAAGCATTTTTATTTTATATGTATCGTATCACAAGCTTCCCTAGTATACACAACTCCATGGCTTTGGCTAGTACATTTACACTTCTGACTTCATAAAAACGTTATTCTTAACTCCGATCGACTTGTCACTCGCCAAGTGCAAAATGATTTTGTTTTCACCCGATAGGGAAAAATGCTATTTCGTGCAACAGCTCAGCCGTTTGCGAGATAATTGTTTCTTTCAAAACAATCGCGGGTCCAAATCGTTATCCACTTATTTTTCTCGTTTCGAAGGAAATAATCTTATTTTAAGGAGGGGAAGGATTTCTCGCCGCCGCCGACCGGCCGGAATAACATTTCGGACGGTTTAATTGCTTTTTTTATTATTATTTTATCCAGTGAAATATAATCTCGTATCGGATTCCGTTGACTTATTTGGAATATTTCTTTTAGTGTGCGTCAAGAAATCGCCTAGAGTTTGATTCGTGTGTGTGTGTGTGTGTGATATAACCTTAAGCGTGTGTGTAACATTTGGATTTGTATGTATTTATGTGGTGGGGTAATAAAATAAACAAATTCTATAGGCTATTTAGGTAGAATTTTTTTAAATTGTGGGAGATGCGGTAGGAACTTTCAAAAAATGCTGATGAAATGTAAACTTATGGTGAAAGTTGTTGGCAAAGGTTTGTTTTAAGAATCTGTTAAAAATTACCAATGGTCATAGCGGTGGCGTTATATAGAGATAAATCTCTTCCGAAAAATTAAATCATTGAAGTGTAATTCTTGGGAATAATTTTATCAAATATTTAAGTTTAAATAAGGAGATAAACTTTAGGCAGATAAATAAATACACGTTTTGAATCATATGCGTGTCGCATAGTTCTAAAATACAAATGAAGTTTTTTGATCTATTATTTTTGATATTGAATATTGCACAATTCTATTACAATCTCCTTCTATTTCTCAAATCGAATCTTGTCTCTGTTAAAAATTATCGATAAACATTTAATTAACATTTCTTTTGCCGATTAATCGTTAATTTTTGAACGCTCATACTTATGACGTGACGTGTAAATGGAATTTTGGATTTTTATTCTCAGAACCGATTTTGTTCAGAACCCACCCACAAAACGGATCTCGTAGAGCGAAGGTCTGTGATGGAAGGGTCGGCAAGGTTATTTTAAAAGTTCTTATGCTGCCGGAACTGGTGGCATATTAAAGAAGGGCCAAATTTGAAGCACCAATTCACGAAACGACCGATGGATCGCACCATGTAGAAATCTGTGGTTCTTATCTAGATGGATGTGATTTATTATAACATTTTTCCCAGATTTAGCAGCGTCCAATTCGTTTTGAACGTTCGTTACATCGTAAGACGTAAATTTAGAAAAGCGTACATTTTGTATCGAACTTTCTCTTTATTTCAGGGTCTAATTAAAAATAAGTATAAATCAGATAAATAAAAAATAAATCAGATTTTATTTCGTATATATCGTTTTTCATGTGAATCCAGTACTTTGTGTTAAGCGACAAGTGAACAGAAAAATAAACGAACATACATTCAAAATAGTAATGGTAAGGCGGATGTTAATTGTAAAAAAATATTCATATTAAATATTATGCATTAATTACATGAAATGATATTAAGAAAATTAATGAAATGAAGTTTATAATATTATTAAAAAAATGTATAAAAAAACGGCCAAATGCGAATCAGTTTGACACACGAAGGATTCTGTAACATTGTATAATATTTGTCTACATATTTAAAAAAAATATTTAATATTATGAAAATATTGAGAAAAACATTTTTTTATAGAAACCCCCTTTAATTATAGCTTTATTATTATTATTTGTTATTACAGCGGCTATACTAACACATACTTTGCGAAAGTTTCAAGTCTCTATCTATTACGGTTCAAAGATACAGCTCTGTGACAGACGGACGCACCTCATAGGCTTAGTAATGGAGTCCTGTTGGCAACCTTTGTTTACAGAATTCTAAAATGGAAAACTTTATTATTTGGTTGGATTAATTATATTAATAAACAGATATATAGATTTTTTATCGTTGTCAACATGTCTTTTAACAAAATATACAAATACATCGGAATCTTTCATTTTAGATTTAGACTACGAAACGTGGATGCGTAGTATGCCGTCTGGCAACCTCACATTGGGAATAACACCGTGAGGTTATATAAATAGGAAAATACTGCATACAGCCCACTGTGTTTTGTGTGAATATGTACTTTATATTTACTGCGTTATAGATGTTGTATACGTTACACGCGTGCGTCGTATGATTTCGTTCAAATGTAGATAATAAATAATTTTATATATAAAAAATCATAAAGGATTTATTGAATTTTAAAATATAAAGCGAAAATATTCACTTTTCATTTTTGGAGGTAAATAAGAAAATAAAAAAAAATGTGAATTATACCATGTAATATATCAAATGAAAGCGCTTATGAGAGTTTTGAATGAGCGTAAATTAGTCTAATTACACGAATTCATTATAATTTTAAAGTAAATATTTTTTAATTAATTTAACATTGGAGATGAAAATTTAACACCCCTCCTTATCACCGAAACTACTATGCCCAAAATTTTGAAAAAAAATACCGAAATCAGTTCTTTACTTATAGATTACAGGGAAAGCAATAACAAGCCTATAGTATCCTTCGTTTTGATTCATTTCAATTTCCATTATAAACTGACACTCGCTTAGTGTATACTTAGTGCATACTCAGACCATATCGCTTTATTTATTTTTTTAATTTACTCTATCATTAAATCAGTAAAATATATAGAGGCCAAACTTGGCGTGATCATAGTGCAGACTTAAGTCTGCACTATGATCACGCCAAGTTCGAGCTTTCCTTAAGGAAAGCGATAAATAGAATCGCCCAGGTGTTAGTGGATCTCGTGTTAAGAATACGCAAATGAATTAATGAAAATAATTTTATTTAAATGTTTAACACAAATATATTGTAATAAGGAATCTTCGCTGTGATAGTCCGACTCGCAGTTGGCCGTTTCCTTTTTTATATATGAACTAATACCGTGTCCAAAATTAATTTTTAATTTCACTGACAGCGTTTAATGTAAGATTCCAAGGGAACGCTTTAATAATTCTGTTTTAATTTAGATGTTTCTCTTAAATAAACATTTTTGTTTAATGCCAACAAATACGGCCTTAAATTTAACGAAACCGTTGCAAACATTAATTTGTTTTTAATCATACGCAGATTGGAATCGTACCTACAAAGCAGATGAAGCTTTTAATTTAAAAACAAATTTACTGTTTTTGATATTGCTTGTCAAAATACATCGAATTTCGTAATTGCTTTAAATTAATTTTGTTTTTTAAAATGTTTTACGAAAAAGCGATTAACGATAGTCGCAGTCCTATTATTTAATTTGATTCCTATTACAAACGGCGTTAGCACATTTTTTTTTAACTATTTCTAAGCATTTATTATCATTTTTTGTAATCAAAAAAGTTAAATAGTTGGTTCAAATTAACACAAGGTTAAACATATGTTGACCATCACCCTTGAGGGCGACGGCGACTCAGATGTTAAGGACACTGACTTTGGAACGGAAGGTAGCGGGTTCGAGCCTGATCACGAGCGAATCGACAAATGAGTTTTTAATTACTCTATCAGTGCCTCGGGGAGTATATTAAGCAGTCGGTCACGGACTTTCTCATCGTGTTGGTGTCGACGGTCATTAGTATCCCCCAGCCTGCACTAAGCGAGTGTGGACGCCTTAAGGTCATTGAAAGTATTGCGCAAGAGGATGCCTCAGAAGTAGACTGATTTGAAAACCTGCTACTACATCTTCCTTGAAGCTAATCGATTATATTAATCAGCTCACAGAACATAATGTTGATCATCCGTTAGTATTGTAAAAGCAGTGATCCTAACATTATACGACGCAACGCGAAACTACTGTATCGTGCTGTAAAACTTGTATTTGAAAATGCGCAACGATGATGTAGTATTTTTTTATTTTTTTTGACTTACGCAATTTTTGCATGCGACTACTTTTCCTAACATCACTCACTGCCGATTCAACTAACCCATTTCAAACTATAACTATTATAATCCGATCGAAATACGGAACGGCGTTGTATCTCGGAATTAGATTATGCAAATTGGCTGTTTGAATTGGTCGCTTAATAGCCCGCCGGGTCCATTAGGGTAGCGAAGGCGGCTCGGAAGGGCCCCTCAGCATACCCTATTAGCGTCGCCCGCGGTACCTATGTTACTTCAATGTAATGAAGATATAATAAAAGGTTATTTTATATACATTTGACTATTTGCCCGTTGCGGCTCTGCGCGAGCGAAATTAAAATGACGGTTGTGCCAACCCAAAATATATTAAGTCTATCAGTTTTAGGGTTCCAAGCGAAAATTGCAAAAACGGAACCCTTAGAGTTTCGTCATGTCCGTTCGTCCGTCCGTCCATATCTTACAGGCATTTTAATCAAAAACTACAAGACGTATAAATATAAAATTTAGAGTGGTGTTTAGTGTAAGCCGCTACTTAGTTCGGTAGTTAAATAATAAAAATAAATATTTCTAGGGGGAGTACTCTATACACGTAATAGAAGCTAGAAAATTTTTTTTTCGCAAACGTCAACGTTTGGCATATCTTTTTAGTTTTGTTTTTAAACACGAAGGTTTTTAAACATTTTTTTAACATCCCATAATATTAATATCCCTGTTAATATTCATGTCAGTTTTTTAGTAGAATTCTTTGGAAATCTAAAATTTGTATTTGGTCTCGTGGCGGAACTTTGCAGAAATTTTGCCACATTATATTCTTTATGGCCGAGGAGGTTCAGAAAATAGCATTGGTTCAAAAGTTTTATATATATAAATATATAAGATATAGATATATAACGCAGGTTATCACCACGATAGAGGGTTCAATTCTGAAGGCATCTTAATGAAACTTGGCACATTTATTTTATAAGCGATTAACTTGAACGAGTTCCAAAATGAGCTAATTTGGCTAATTAGTTTAAAAAATAGTGGCCATTTTAAATTTCGGAAATAGTAAAAAATGATCTTTCAATGGCTTTTTCACGAAATAGCTTTTGAACAATGAGATTTAGCTCATTTCTCTAAAAATCTGTCCATTCTGATCCCGATTATGGTCCTATTATCGATATCAATTCTGATTCCATTGTCACATTCGATCCCGGTCCCGCTACTGCAATAGCGGTCTTGGTGCCAATCTCGGTTCTTTCCTAGCCGTAATAGTTATTGAAAACACATTACTATTTATGCTGGTATTTATACATTTTTCATATGAAAGGTGATATTGTAATATATTATAAACTTGCTATATTAATTTTTTATCTTACTAGCGGTTACCCGCCCGCTTCGCGGGGCTTAAATTTAGTTTTACTAATTTTTATTATTTGAATGTTATCCCCGTTTTGCTCTCGTGGCCATAGAATGAACTTCTGTGGCCACGAGAAGTTCATTCTATATAGGTCGATTTTTCTGTCATTTTCAATCGTGGTCATGGTCCGTTCTTGATGTCAATTCTGGTTAAACTACCGTATCCGGTCTCCGTCCCGCTTTCAATTTTCATACAGAACTCGATACCGCTTGGTCCTTCCTTGGACATATTAATGTTCAAGAAAGGACCAAGCTGCCGCCGCTAATTTGTTATCACTACCTAATGATAGTGATAGCAAATTACTGTTTATACTGCAACGGGCATCCAGACAAACATAATATTGTAATAATCTTAAAACCATCTACGTCGAACGGTTAAAGTTCCAATTATAACTGCTCCAGTCATCAGCGTATGACAAACATCCAAACAAACTTATACGTTTATGCATTATCAGTAGCCTATAACAGCTACAAACGATTCCGCGACCAATGGTCAAGTTTCAATACTAATCCGTCCAGCCGTTAACTTACGACAACCATACTTTGACATTTTTTTGTACTATGAATGACATATAACCATCTGCAGACAATTCTGCATCGAATAGTCATGATCTCATACCGATACGTCTCGTAGTTTTTACGTGATGCGTGGCCGCAGAAAACCAGTATTATTATATATATATATATGTGTCAATACATATATATATATAGATTTGGGGATAGTAGAATAGTAATCTACCTCTAAGCAAAATTTAATTACAATCCGTCCAGTGGTCATCGAATGACAAACATATTTTAACATTTTTTCAGTACAAATAGTCTATATAACCATATGCAAACAACTTGGTTTCGAATGATCAAAATCGCGCATACTAATACGTTCAAAGAGTTTTCTTATGATACTCAGACAAAAGGAAAAACCAATTTCACTATCTATATAGATATGCGAGATAGTTTTTGGTTAGATTTGTTTCCCAAATTTGATAAGATTTTTGTAAATAGGTCTTTACCTTTATAGCTGTTTAAACTCAAATAAATGTATTGTGTTTTAACAATTCCTACTCACGCAAACTTGACTGAATAGAATTCAGGATACGGTATTCTGAAAATCAGCTTCATTGACAGTATTTACAATTTTAACCACAAGTACAGTTAATGGGAGAACAGCACAAGGTTGATTTAATCGTTTTAATACTAGAGATTTGACGCTGGCATATGATTCGCGCACTCTTGTCGTCCACCTGTATTGGATATTGAGATTACAAAAATAGCAGTAGGAAACCAACTTGGTACCAGCACTCACCGATTATCGGACTACCTTGGATCTTCTAAAGACACCATTTAAATAATTGCTTAAAATCATGGGCTTAAACCTTATGTCGACTAATGCCCACGAATTAGGCGTGATTCAAGCGAATTTTTGAGTAGGAGTGTGTAAACGGCGCTTTGCCCTGCCGAAAGATGGTCGTTTTATTATTGTAATTTAGTATAAAAAGTGGTTTTATATAAACAATCGAAACATGGAAAATCAGCGGTTACCCACAGGACAATTACCTCAAACCGTCGTAAACAGAGATCCATTCGAGCCGAAAATCTTATGTGTCTGGTGGAATTATGTAGGTTAAGTGTATTTACAAATAATTCCAAATTATGGACTTATCACTACTGTAATATATAGTGAACAACTGACACGAATATATGAGGTTTTGTAGCAAAAATATCTAGGTTTTGTAAACCGAAATTGAGTGCTCTTACAAGATGAGAATGTTAGACCACATACTGCGAGAGTTACGTGGGATAAAACAGAAGAATTTGGTGGCATTGTATTCCTACCATGTCCGGCATTTGTTCTGGACCTTTGTCCCTTATACTACTATTCATTGAAATCCCTGTAAAAGTTTTTCATGGAAAAAAATTGAGTCCAAAGCAGATATTGAAAATGCAGTGCAGGAATTCTTTACAAGTAAGCCCAAGGAATGGTTTTGCCCAGGTCCCATACAGCTTAATAAATATAAGTTTATAACTATAGAATACGATAGGATTTGAATACTGAATTTTTCTCTGTATATGTTTATTTAAATTACAAAGTGAAAATTAAAAACTGTGGTTATTTATGAGACACTTCAATACTAAGAGTCTAACCTTGTGCCTGACTGTTCCATAAAATAAGATAAATATTAAGAAAGTGTAATTTGTTTTACGCACTTAAATAGACAAAGCTTGTCGAGAAACATTATATATAAATATAAGGTTGTTATATTATCAACGAATAGGTTTATAAAAAAAATTATAGAATTACATTTAAAGTTCTATTTAAATTATAATTTTTTTTTCCTTTTTTTCATACTTTATTGTAATGGCTATTACAACTCCTCTTTTCCTTTTAACCCCTGTACTGAATTACATTATAAAGAAAAAAAATCACAATAAATGTGTTACAAAATGATTGATCGGCACAAAATTCATATATGTACATTTATGAATAATTACCATAATGTAACAGAGAGAGTGAGATAAAGAACAATTTTTAATGCATTTAAAATATATTTATATTAAAACCCCACATCAAAAGTAATGAATCATGTGGAATCGATCATCCGGGCGGCGGAGGGGTAGGACCGAGATCGGGACTGTATGTACATCCACGTGGTCTGTGCAACGGTCCAGAACGGGCGCACGTGCACGGTCACAAAATAAATCGGAGCATTCCACCCATTCCATGTGTCGAATGGAATCCCTCCTTTACGTTAAAAAAAAAACCTAACGTCCAAAATATTTACAGCTGGAAAGGGCAGGTCCATTTTTTCACACCTTGTCAAAAATGTCACACGCTCCGGAGTCCGTTTTACGACGCGCCCGCGGGGACCCTAAAAGTAATGCGGGTTATATCCCGGCCATCACGCCGCCCGCCCTACGCCGCCCGGTCCTCGCGCCCTTAAAAATTGAATACGCGATAAAAATGTGCGGTTACTCACTTTCGCGTCGCCCGTCCGCGTATAATGAAGTAGTATTTTGTGCGAGGGTACGATTTAAAATTTTTCGAGTGTGTTTTTTTCTCGCTTTGACGTAGCTCGGCAACTGATATTTAGATTTTTTTTACGAAACTTATTAATTTATCCTCTCGTTTCGCTCTTGCGACAATGGTACATAGGATTCGGTTGAATTTTTTTTTCAACACGGTAAAAGAATTTTATTAATATATTTTCATCTAAAGCACTGAAAATTCGAGATGAAATACCTATTGAGCCAATCGAAATAGACAATTTCAGAATAACGCGACTGCTGGCGGACTGAAAACGACCGTTTTCTTCCCGAGGACAGAAAGTAATCGCTTTGTGCCCGCTTGAATAAGTTGCAATTATTTCAATCCTATTTTCAAACCTAGCTATCCATTTTCACTACAGTATATTGAATGGTATCTTGCTTGTTATTATAAAAAGTAGAAGTGTCTCACGACAAGCGCGTTTGACTATTCACAATAATGGGGTCCTGATCCTACGCTTAGGTGCTGTGCTGAATGTTGGTATGGCAGAAACAAAATAAAGGTAGAATCAGTGCAGTGTTTTAAATATAGAAGATGTAGTGAATGGACTAGATATGTTGCCGTGGTTTGGTCACTCGAAAAGCATAAATGGAAGTAGACTTTCAAAATAAATTTATAGAGCGAATGTACGTGGTGGAAACGTCGGCGAGGGTTGCCCTAGAAAATCCTGCGCAGACCAAATTTGTGGCATTTTGAAAAAGGGTCAAATATGAAGCACCTGAAACCGACGAACTTGCATGGAAAGATTGATGGATGTCAGCGAAGCAAGAGAGATAGACATGCAAAAATTGCACCACATGCAAATCGGTGGTCTCTGCCTACCCTTCTCGAAAATAGGCGTAAATCCATTTTCACAACTAAAATAAGTAAATAGAATGTTAAATATCGCAAGGTCTAAAACAGTTTATATGAAAAATATAACGTGTGGCACGTGAAGAGACACGGTTTCAGACTTCGGGCCCTCAGACTGCAGACCCTCACTGCG
This sequence comes from Eumeta japonica, assembly GCA_005406025.1. Classification (NCBI taxonomy): domain Eukaryota; kingdom Metazoa; phylum Arthropoda; class Insecta; order Lepidoptera; family Psychidae; genus Eumeta; species Eumeta japonica. Next base: position 275,704 of record BGZK01000630.1, on the reverse strand, counting down.
CTTGAGCAGGCAACTTCGCCTTCTGCCGAAATCTTATTTCAACCCTTGTCACACAATACACTATTACTGCTACACCATGAACTTTATTCGAAAAATACTTGTATTATTGAAGTTAAGTTGCCACTAAAAATTTGGATTTTGTATTGAATGTTTATATAATTGAAATCATACACAAATTTATTTTTTATTGAAGATGATTTCGTAAAAATATGTTTAAGGACTGGGCTACAGAAAGGGCTTCCAAATCCGATTATATTTTAAGTAAGACATAAAAGAGGTTACAAAGATCTTAATAAAAATAGTGTAATTTGTTTTTCTTTTTACACCGTCTAATGGATTTTAGTAAGACTATGAATAAATACAGATTACTTTAAACTGATATTTTGGTTGAGCCGAACTGTCTTTAGGTTGAAGTTTGCAATATTTTTGCGCCGATTCTGGCTTGAAAACTACCGCAGTCTTTTAGATACATTATGAAATATTAAAAAAAAATAATATACCTATAACTTAATACTTTACGAGCGACTTGTCAACTTCGGTAGGTATGAATTAGTGTAATATTGCATTTTAAACGTTCGCATTAATCGAGTAGAGGAGATGAATTGCGTTCGAACATGAAAAGGAAAAGGCAGAAAATAAGGCCGCCTTCGCAATAATATAATATTTGAGGAGAGTTATTAATCTAAAAACGATACGAGGAAATAGCCCTGTAACCCAGTTCGGGTACATTATTAATATTTCACTGTTCCATGTTGGAAATGGGCGGAGCCTCCAACACTTTGGTACACGCGCACCCCGATATTGATTAAGAGAAATCGTCGCGGTTACCTAAAATTATTGTTACGTTATGCGGCTCGACCTGTGCACGCTCGCTCGAGCGCTTAGCTTTGGTCGGAACTTGTCGCGATAGCTTAAACATACCTAAGTGTGTGAAATCGTCTTATATTTAATTACTATTTTAAAATTCAACATCAGTCGGTCTATGTTCTACCACATCGCAAGAGATGAATCTCAATCCGAAACTTTGATTAAATTTTGTTATATACTCTTTGTTTATGGTTTTGTTTGTTCTATAGAAGTTGAGAAATAGCCGGTCACCGTAACTATTTAACATAAAGTTACCCATCAACAGGATCAACAATTGATCAGAATCAATACTATAAGCTGGCAGAACCACGCTATTGCCAACTGGGCTGCAGGACGACAGATATAAAGTAACAACAATCGCTGTTGCTTTTTGTCGAGTGAGTGAGAGTTGCGCCAGCCCACTCCCTTTCCAACACCCCATTCCTCCTCTATCGTACATCCTAATCCTACACGAGAAGCCGGCAATGCACTGGTCACTCCTCTGAAGTTTCTAGTGTCCATGCGCAGTGATGACCACCTTTCCAGTGACTTGCTGGTTCGTTTGTCTCTCCAAATTTCTATGAAATGAGTCTCAGCGATAAAAAAATTGTTATATCGGAAGAGATTGATCAAAATCAAGTACCACTTCCGGCAGATGAGAATTGCCGATACCGCAGCAATCCCAAGGAATTTATTCCGGCGATATTATTCAAAGCATACACAAAACGGGGTCACAGGCATGGAAGTTAATTTCTTTCCTTCGGCCAGGCAATATCAATCATGTTTTTACTCTGTGAAACGGTCTACTGTACGAAAATTGTATTTCTTAGTTACACGCGAAAAACGTTAGAAATAGGCTAAATTATGCGGGCGCAAAGGGTTTCCGTATGAAAATTATAGGCAATAATAATGCGGCTTTTAAAATATAATATATGTCCAAGGACGCGGATCTGATTAAAATACATCAATTATTTTTATTGTGCCCATTGTAGAGGCGACCTCGTTTTGGGTGTGTTGGATGGCGTTGTTTAATTATGTTTCTTTATTTTTTTTGCCATTTAGCCCTATTAATATGCTGTTTTCGCTTTCACCCAACTCTCTTTAATGTTAAATAATTTACAAGTAAAAAAAATTAGTCATAGTACAATTATCTGTAACCACACACTAACAAGTTTCCTGCTTATAGAATTTCGTGTCTGAATGAAATAAGCTTTATGTTATTATTCATTAAGTTACCTATTAGCTGTTTGTTTATGTTTACTTGTCTAACTTTTAGATGGAGTCAAACGAAATTAATTTTTGTTTTGAATCAAATCTACGATACGCCTTTGTATTCCGAAATGGCGTTCCATTTAATTGTTTACAAACTGTAAAGTTAACGTAAATATCAAATTTTACGTTGTTAAAAATTGAAAATAAATAAGTAATAAAAAAAGTAATAAATTCCTTCGCAAGATGTACCGATGCGATAGTATATGCGTTAATAATAAACGAATCACGTCCAAAACATTTCACGTAAAAATGTGCTCAACTTAGAAAGATAAGAGATATCGCTTGGAATCGAATCTATTAATTCTACTAAATTTTACAATTTTCTTCGCAAACTACTCCAAACATCTACATTTCATTTTCCAAAGTCTTTCACTTGGCCTGAAAAAATACGGAAGCTTCTAAATCTCCATTAACTACCTTTGACTGTCATTGCGTTAATGTCAGTGTGTTTTTTCAACATCTACAAATATACATTATGCTATTGTGGAGCGTATACGTGTGATGCTCGATGCCCAAGTTTAGATACCTTATAAATTACAGAAATTAAAGGAATTGCGTCTTTCCAGTTATTAAAATAATGAGGCTAGCTGGTGAGGAGAATAGACTTTGCATTACGTGAGATCTAATAAATTTTTGAAGAGAAAAAAAGTTGCGGGTGTGCATGTATTTCTTATGACGGATCTTCTTAACGGGTCTTCAATTCTTTCTTAGAACATTTTAATTCTCATTTCTGGATGTTCTACGTCCACAACGTCGGGTAGTTCCATCCTTCGTCGCCCACAATCTATCATTACCTATTTTTCTTGGTAATTTAATGAGAATTTATATCTGACAATAGCAGATTATTGATCTTTAATGCTATCGAATTAAATATTCATCGGACGTTCTTCGCTTTAACTAGACATAGAACAAATATAATGCTATTTTCAAGTTAATAAAAGTTTACAATACATTTTTTTAAACTAGACAAAATGATGCTTACTCGGATAATATAAATAGCCGTCCAATATATAAACTTAATATTAATTCAAAGTATTATTTAATATTGTTCTATACAAATTATTACTAATCTTAAACTCATTACTGAAGTATTTATACTTATACCCACACAGACAAAATGCGTTAAACATACGAATACCCAATTAATCTTTATAATGTAATATATAAATTTATAGTAATTGTTTTGCATAAGACAGTGCGAATGGTGACAGGTTAATTGAATATGACGTATCTAAATTGACTATTTTCCTAAAAATTTATAACAATGAACACGTAATGCGTTTCTTTTCGTTTTTTTTATTGTAAACGTTATAATTATAAATGATTTTTATGTTTTTTGAATCACAAATCTTGTCTAATATTAGCAATATATACATGATTTGTGTATCTACTTGTTACGTAGTTAAGATCGCGTCTAGATAATGTTGAGACACATTTAATCGAAAAATATTTTAGGCCCGCCTAACTCGCATTCGATAACAATTATCAAGATATGTAAGAGCGATTATCAATAGAATTAGTTTAGATAAGAGTTGACAATCTAATTACATAACATATTCTTAATAACCAGAAGTTGACGCGTTTGAGTAGACGAATCCAATGAATTTATAGGTAGGATTTGTCCATCGTTTTACTAATCGCTTTTCCAATATTGAATCAACACAAGAATTGAGACAGTTACAACCTGTAACCTTTATAGTGCTGTTTCCATTTAAAACGCTTTTCATCATTGGACTTGTCAAACTAACACACTTCACATGCATTACGGCGTAAAGGAACGTAAGTCGTAAATTCGATAAAATTGACGATATTGTTACTTGTACAATATTTTTGCATTATTCAAACGTACAAACCATTTTAATAGATCTTATAACCCTGCCGAATAGCGTGGTATAGATTTAATAAGTACGAGTAATCAAAAGTACCTATATATGTATAGGCTCAACATCAACTTTCGTTTGACACCACCTTAAATTAGTAGCAGTAACAAATGCATTTGGGAAATGCGATAAATTGTTATTGTATCTATTTCTAACGGTATCGCTTAATATATAACAAAACTAATATTTCAACCATCAAGGATATTATTCCTGATCAAACTACGAATAACAAGAAGTTAATGACAATATGATATATAGTATTAAATCGTGATTAAAGTAATATATTTTTTTATTAAACCTAAACGTATGTACAAAGTTTTGAGTCGATAGAGGTTAGCTTAGATTAGCACTCTAAGCGCCAGCCACGTGCTGATTTCACAGTTCTATACGTATACGTTAAATACATTATTTTTGTAATATAAAATTTGCAACCACCACAGTGAGGGTTTTAATGAAAAGAAAAATAAATTATTTTCATTTATTTTTGTATGTTATTGTTGCTATTATGTCTTTTTCTAAAATTTGCATTATGTAATTATATTGTATCGAAATCGAAGTAACGATGGATCGAAAATATGTTTTATCGCTTCGGAGAGTAATATGATAGTGCTTTAATTAACAGCTCAAATTAGTTATAAAATGACTGTACCCTAGATGTTCTAAAAATGTTTAATCTAGTATCGTCATTTTAGGAGACTATTGAAGTTCTATTAGAGTGTATATTTAAATATTTTTAAAAGTAAAATAACTCTAAGTCCGTCATACATATATTTTAAAAAGAACAATATTCGCGTAAAGAAATCAACTTATTTTACTTAATAGGAAATATGACGTAAGTCTGAAGGGAAGTTCAGTCGATAAACACCGTTTAATTTATAATTGTCCTCGTATCAATAATATTCCAAACAGAAATTTCTGAACTCGATTGTAATAAGTGATATCAGCATCATCGCTTAAACAAATTAAACATAAGTTTTGATTGAATTTAATGGATCAAAGTGGCCAACACATGACCTTTCCCACACGTTTCAAAGAACATACCGTTCCCTAATATCTATTAACTATTCTCGAGGACATCCAATAAATGCCATGAAGAAACAAGGCAGTTGGCAACCCTAACCAGTAGTGAAGGCTTTATTACGAATAGGTTTAAAATAGCACTACTTGCTCAATTTATTATTAAAACCCTTAGAAGCCTATACTATTAATGAAAACTAAAAGGGCTTCAACAATTCAATCAAGTGAACTTGAGAGTAACAAGTGAGAAATTGAGAAGGTTTAAGTCGTAGGATCGGGTATATTCTCCTCTCATAATATAGTCTGTTAACATTTATAAGTCGTTTAGTTTGGACATAATACATGGTCTTCGATGACAGTCGTCTTCACTATCGTCGTCTGCTTCTATTTTATTTCTTTTATTTCTAAGTTTTTGCTCGGTTGAATTCTATGTCTGTGATATCTTTCTAGTTCAATATTGGCAAATTTCAATTTAAATTGTGTTGTAACGTTTTTTACAAATCCTGTCTGTGCCACTCTTATTTGTTTCCTAAAAAATAGTATCGTAATCTCGAAACATTTTAAAGATTGCCCTTCCGCCTACCTCTTATAAAATATTCTGACAAGTTTTAAAACTTTGTCGCCTGTAATATCATCACGGCTATTTGTTTTCTAGTGTACACTTTCAAGCCATAAAACGTTGTCGGTTACAATGTCTGAAGTACTATTTGTTTATTATTATATAACATAGCAAACATTAGTAGGTTACAAGTTACAATCCATCGTCCCTATTTGCTTTCTACGTGCCCTAAAACATAATGCTGTCATTTTGACATCACGTTTTATTTTAAAATTAATTAAAACCCCTCAAAAGAATATTTTTATTTATTATTTGGATTTTTTGACATTTGAAAAAGTATCGTATACTTTTTCAAATGTTGCTGCTTACAGCTTTATCATTTCTATTTCGTCTCATTTTCTAAATACTGCATTTTTGTACACTTAAAGTGTTAAGTCCGGTTAATTTATTTTGAAGCGTCTATTTGTTGTTACTATTTTAGTGTGTACACGTGATCGTGCCTCATTTCGAAAGCATTCGAACGAAAATTATCTTTGTCCATTTTTTAAATAATAGACGGGTGCCTTCGTGTGAGAGTTCGACCTCATTATAACCTCTCGGCCGTCCGACATCAAGATACTCATCTATATTGTTTTTGATATATTATAGACATAAAAAAAAAAACTAAACTCCAAAGCAATACAGTGAGTGTCTCCCCACATCGCGGCATCGGTTATTGGAGGCGACATTAAGTAAATTACGGGCCGGCGCGCGCGATGATCGATGGCGCTCAATAGTCACATTTCCTTTTGCGCCGCTTTGGAAATGTACGCGCTTTTACACAGATTTTTTTTTTACTGTGATGTAAAAATATATGTCATGTTTTCATCACACCGAAAAAAAAAGTATCGAATTCATCACATTGTCGACACGTTCACTTTATTTCATTGAACATGAGAAAGCAATTTTTTTGTTTTACGATGCGATGCATTCTTTACAAGAATTTCGGGTTTTTATGTAGGATTCAATGTTTTTTTTCCTATTTAATTCTAAAGCCACCACGAAGTTACACTGTATAATAGTGGCGTGCGCTTTCCGATCTATTATAAATAGTTCGGTTAAAAAAATAATAATACACGTTAGTTATTTTTAATCCTGTAAGCGTGTCCTAAATTTTTTACATGTCATAATGATAATATAAATTGTTTTAGCAGATAAATAACTAGTAACATTTAAATACAATTTGCCAAGGGAAAACAAAAACATTAAATACATAGCTTTTTTGATATATGGATTTATTGCATATTAGAAATAATCCCGGCTTTATTCGCGTGAACTAAGATTAATTTAGTCGTTTGTTGCTCTTTGTCCTACGCGTTGTTACGTCTAAAACAGATATTTTCCATTCTTTTGCTTTAAGCAAAATAGTGCACGCTATAATAACTAATTGAAGTACGTCTTACTTTATTAAGTACTATAGATTTTTTTTATCGGAATATATTTTTTTAATCTATTTTTGTATTTGTACAACGTTTTCAAAAAAAAATCTATCAAACTGGACGTATTCTTTCAGATTTGAATGACATTTACCAGTTTTAAATTTAGATGACTGTTATCATTAGATATAATCTAGATTTATTGGAGACAAGTTACACAGACAACCTTTTAGAACTTGTTCGATTAGACAAAAACTTTTTGCAAAGAGAAATGAAATCAAAGAACAATTTTTTTCATCTACTATAATGGTTATATACGCTTGCAAGAGAAGGGTTTCGTAAAAGTTAGTTCTATACATAGTAATATACCTATTATAAATCAAATTTCTTGCACAATTCCTTTATGTTGGACAGTGCAACTCAAAGTTCACGCTGACCACGCTGGCCCATTGTGCCTGGGAGGAGCGTTGTCACCAATCCGATAGTAGAAATCCATATCGACGGCCTCACGTGCTCTCGGGGTCACGAAGCAAGCTATGGTCGATTCTAAATCATATACCGTTATGAACTGAAATCCAATTTCACGACTACCGTCGAACTCTCGTCGTGGCTGGCGCCGACCGAACGCCGTTCCGGATAGAACGACCTTGCTCGCTTCATTGAGAAAAATCTCATCATTTAGCTTTATACTTTGCCGGAAACAATGTTACGCGTTTTCTTTTCGACTAATTTAATAAAATACATAATTCTGTCAAGTATCCTCACACGATGCGTAATTGTGTAAGTTGAATTGAGCGTAGTACGTTAGGAGAAAACTGTAACGAAACACTATGTGGACTTGTCTCGCTTTCAGGTGTAAAAATGGATTAGAGACTGGAGCTTCTGCCATTAAAAGTTTAAGGATTGTAACAAGGTACATTTAGGGATGTGTGTTGAAATAGTGAGTAAATTATATCTAAACAGCAACAGAACTACAGCATGCAATGGCAATGATTCAAGCAATATTAAAAAGGGATTAGTTATTAGAAACTTATCATTAAACTATGTTTGTTATGAATATTTTGACGTTTTTTCGGAAATTTGACGGTTTTTCCAAAATTTAAGACTGTTTAACATTCCCAAGGCAATTATGTATTAACAGTACAAGTTATAGTTAATAATTCTTAGTATTGTTATATTATTGTAAATCTGTCCAAAATTTAAAGCTGTTTAAAACTCCTAAGGCAATTATGTATTAACATTGCGAGTTATAGTTAATAATTAAAATTATTATTGTGTTAAATCTGGCTTAAATATGCTCATTATACACATCTGAGAAATATATTTTTAATGTAATAGTTACTATTGACATAAACTATTTAAAGAAGAATAAAAATGAGATTTGTCTAAAAACGCGGTGTTTTAATTAAAATAAATTTGTTCAGTTTGAATAGCTATTTGGAAATATTAATTATTTGAACCTTAATTTAAGTCAATAATTCCACTGAGTATCTCATAAAGAAGGACTAAACCTAGTAATATAATTTGAATGATTAAGCCACAAAATGTTTTCATTTGACTTAAATTAAAAATTTGTCGATGTATTCGCCCGTCGTCATAATTTCGTTGAAGTACCTTCTCTTGGAAGGTAAAGCTTTCTATATATTTGGCTACCACTGCCTTTTTATGTGCATCACTTTTATTACAGAAATATATTGAATTATCATCGAATGACCGATAATTCATATTTTTTTTATACGAATCGTATTTTACTAAACCTGCAAAGAAATTTCACCTCAAGTCGGGCGTTTGACACACGACAATATTTATCGACTCGGCCACCGCAACCGCGCCGCTGAAAGATTGCCCCAATACGTCAATACGTCCTTCAGGATTGACCCTGAACTCAGCAGTAACTTATTGATGTCGCGACGCGTCGAAAATATAATTCCGAGGGGTTGTTTGAGGTCGCAATAAATCACGGCAATGTCATTAGTGCGCTCGATTTTTATGAAACCGTTTCCTGGGTCTGTAGGGATCGGCAGTTACAAGCGGTTCACGCAACCGACGCATCAGTGAGTGATTGCGTGACGTTTGGCTAATAATTAATTTTTCGTTATATTTATAACAATGAATTTTAAAAAGGGTTAAGACATTGCGCTGTCAAGTTAAACGTGTTTTCAATTTTTTTACGGCTTAAATACAAATGCAACCTTTTAAATATATTTTCACCTTTGTCCGACTGTAGATAATTAACTGATATTTTTTTCATAGCCTTTTAAAGGGAGAAACGGGCATAGAAGCCGACAAAGAGTAAGCGATCGTGGCCGCCTATGAACAACTTCATTTATAGTCTATGGATTTTTTTTGCATTTGTAATTTTTGTTTAAGAAACTCATTTTCTATTTCCAGACTTTTTCATTCCTCGTAGAAGTTGCTATTGATGGTATTTTTTAATGTTTTCTTGCATATTTAACATATTTGATTATTTTTGTTTCGTATCTTTTTTATTTCATCCGTTATGTTATTTCGGTTCGGTTCCGTTATGTATTTACACCCCTTTGTGGTGAGTAGTGGAAGTATGTATGGGGTTAGCAAAGGTAATATTTATGGTAGTGTTCCCTTTAAGTCCTACCGTTCACCGTTACATTGCGCTGATTTATATCATTTGAGTCGAGATGATTTAAAGTTTTAATAATCTATAAGTTGAGATTATGCGCTCGGTGAAAAAAAAAGACTCCTTGTGTACACAGCACTACTTTAATTTTTAATTTAATCTTTTTTATTTATTGAACTAGGTTTATTAGGTTTTGTACAGTCTTCACTATGAAATTGCGATATTTGTGCGTTGTTTTTTTCCTTAGTATTTGATGGTTTTTAGAACAGTTTTTTTCATGTTCTCGCTAAAACTCACGTTTTCCAGGTGTTAATTAGTACTGCAATTTGGTTTATCTCGGATTCGACGCTTTTTTACGATGAGCAATATTTATTATTTAATTAAAAATACAGACTCTATTTAAAGAGTGTCATAGTAGCGCCATTTAAGCCTTAAACATTTTATATAGAAATAAACACTTCGCAAAACTTTGAAGGTAGTGATTGTCATTAAACGTAAGTTCTCCATCTTAAAATCCCCATACAGAATTAATTAATCTATTGAATAATCTTCAGAGCGGTGCTACAGAAGTTTATCTTTTTTAATACGAACCGAAAATTCATTAAGGGAACAGTATTTAATTTCACTTCTCTGTAGCTCGCTGCTTCTATGAATATTAAACGAAATTCATTTAAATATATTAATGTCATATTAGGTATTAAGTAAATTTATATTACATTTTACTAAAATATTAACACTCGTAAGCATTGATAATTTTATCTAAGTCACAACTTCTTATTTAGGTTAAAATTTTATTATGGTAAGAAATGAGCCTAAAATTATGCATTGTGAAACTGATACCAGATTCAAATAATTCAAGTCGCATCATTTATGCACCAGGCGTGTGTATTTCTAGAGAGTCACATATTTTATTTTTTTGACAAAAATTAAGTTAGTGTTACAGACACCGGAAAAATAAAGAAAAAAATCATCTCAGTGTTCGCTATCCCGCTTACATATAAACAAAGGTAAATTTTTTTAACGATAATTTTATCTCATTAGTTTTAAACATAAAGTATACAGCTAGCATGTAGTGTATTATCATTCTACATATGACAGCACTTTGAAAGAATCGACCGAGTGGCGTCGATTCCAGTATCGCTCTTGTGCTAATTATTAGTTTCTGAACGTTATTTCAAATTTGAATCGATTAGTTTCTGAACGAATCGCCGAAAAAGAGTTCGGTTATCACCCGTGACAGTTGAGCTGCCGTTTTTTTTGACAGTTTAACTATCACGAATGATAACCGAACTCTTTTTTGGCGATTCGTTCAGAAACTAATCGATTCAAATTCTTCCAAAGTGCTGTCACATGTAGAATAATAATACACTGTATGCTAGCTGTATACTATAGCTGTATAGACACGAGTGGTCTATTGTCGTTCGACTGTCTTCGCGAAGACAGCTGGTATACATTGTACTTGTTCAGTACAACGTTTCCTGTAAATCTAATTAAATAATTTAATTGTGTTACCATCTTTATGGTGTTGGGTGCAGCAATAAAATCGAAGCTGTATCAAAATGCCTTCATCCATTGATCTACATAAGACATAAAAAACACTGATTATGTGCCACCTGATCCAACATACGAATCTTCAGCACGCATATTGTTATTTGGAGTGAATAGATGGGCGCGTCTTAGACATACGATAGTTTCGTATGCCATGACGGCTAACAGCATCACGTTATTTTATGCGTCACGCCTCCTCTCCGCCGCAACCCTCTATCCGTGTGTGCGTGAGCGCTATACTATATTCTTAGTTGGTTTTCAGTGTGTGCACTGTGCGTGCCTCTCTATTCGATTACAGTATACTTGACACATTTTATTTTACTTTATGTTTATTTTCTTTAATCATAAATTCTATTTAATGATAACAATCGAACTCCATTTTTTGCAGCCAAGCGGGCCGCGCTGGTCATATTTTTAACTGATACACACACAGAGAAAACGTATTTTTTTATAATGGGCATGACGACATATTTTGAAAATCCCTTCTATGATGTAGGTACACGTGTACTGTTTACGAAAAAAAAAACACTACTTCAGTAATAAATTTAGTTTCAATGCAAATCGTTAAAAAAGCTCATAAATATCATTTTCATCATTTGTGACGTCAGGCCTAAATAAATATAGTATTATCTCTATCATAGAGTAATATGAACTTTGGTGTGTATCAAGTGTAATTTATTATATACGTTAGTATACTAATCAGTGGCACATTATTGTTCTGTGATCATATGTTTTTATATTCAAAGAGGAAAGTAAACATATTATTACATTTTTCGAGTGTTAATAAAAATTTAATTATAAATTTATCCCACAGCGACATCATAGCGCCATTTCAACGAGCAAATCTTATCGTATCATCCATCAATTTCTATAATTAATATATTTATATTATTTAAATTAACGTAAGGTATTATTTTTGGCCTTTTAAATGCTCGCTCGTTTTGCGTTGGGGTTTTTTTAAATTTTTAATTTAATTTTTATTTTAAAATTTTCAAACTCAGTTCTTATTTATTAGGACTGAAGCAAGTTCCCTAGTTGAATACACTGATCCGCACCCCCTCTAAGGAAGTTACGGGGGTCAATGTTAAAAATTTCTTATTTTTTTGGTCATTTGTGTGTAAATATTAACCTTCATACCAAATTTATTTTAAATTTTAGGTCACACGTATGTTTGTAAGGAAATTAAATACCCATTATGCGTCTAAGATTCAGCTAACGCAGCTAACAAAAGAGCTGACTACTTTGAAACAGCTGAACCGATTTTAATGAAACATATCTAAGAACCATTGCTAAAAAACTTGCTTTCACATAAAAAAAAAAACATCCAAATTTACTAACCCGTTTCAGGGCTACGGTGTCACGGACAGACACATACAGACACACACACAAACACACACACACACACACACACACACACACACACACACACACAGAGCGGTCAAACTAATAACACCCCCCTTTTTGCGTAGGGGGTTAACAATTAATTCCAAAATTCCAACGAAACAACCAATTAAATTATGCAAAAATCAATGAAAATACGTTATAATTACAAAAGTTCAAGTGACATCACTATATAAAACAATAATATATTAACGACACAGAGATATTTACTGAAGAGTGACGTCATTTAGTGTTTCACTCAACATGATCGTTTGTAGTATTTTATACTTTTATTTTTTGAAAATCTTATTAATCTCAATGTTTATATTAAAACTGGAGCACTTTTTAGTATCTTTTCAATGTACTATTTTTTTTTCTAAAACCATTTGTCATTCGATTCCTTAATACTGACTTCACGCCCATCACAAGTACGTAAGCTCGGCACGCACTCGACGGCACCTCGGTCTGGGGAATGATGTAACGCGGGACGCGCTAATGCAGCGCATTGTGCCGACGGAAGGAGCATCCGCCCGTTGTTCGGTCGGGGCGGGAAGGCGTGCGTTACATTAGCCGCGTCGAAATGTTTATGCGCGCGCGCCCACTTACGGCGGCGCGGGGCGGCCGCGGCGGGGGCGGGCGGGCCGGCGCGGCTGTTGCTTTCGCGGTTGTTAATTTAAAAGTGTTGCGTTCGGTCGGGCTCCTTTTTGAAGTGAAGTTTGTTTGCATCACGCTATATTAAAGGGCACGCTGTATCTCATTGTTCCGAGTATCGTATACCTACGATATGTATACAGCTTTCTGCGTCAGCTCTCTCCTCACTATCGTTGTATGGTGTCTTCTACGGATAATTCGTTTGTTATTAAGTCGAAACGTTAGTCAAAATTTTATTGTGTAACAAATAAGAATAAATTATATTTAGAAATCCTAATATAGATTTACTTTCATCGTGGGTTTACAAAACGAATCGCCTCTTAATTCATTGATAATATTTATATAGAAACACGTTACATGATCTATGTCAAATTTAAGTTTTTTACTTTACTGAAATGATAGCGTAACGATAACACAAGTTAAATACGGAGACGAAATGTAACAGACAAAATAGAAGTACTCTTTTATAAAAAAGTCTCTGTAACAAGAGTCTAACTCATAATGCCTGTTGTACCTAATCTCGGTTAACAAATTTTAGTTACGCATTTAATTTTTCATAATACCAACATTTATGTTAAATAGTTAAAACAGTTTTCGTAGTTCAAAATTTTGTTACGTTTCAGCGTCATAGATATTAAATTTAAAGGAATTACAATATGTATATCTTGCTGACACTCCGTTATATGTTTGTAACAAACGCTAACTCTATCGTATTGGTAGAAGTACGTTTGACTGGAACCGAAACTAAGGCAGGAAAATTCCTTAGTAGTGACCTTACTAACAAAAAGAAATCAACGACCCGTTAGTTAAACATATTTTATTCCTATTCGTTTGCACTTCTTACTAACCTGAAGATGTTTAAAATGCCCTCTCTTGTTTTATGTTCATATTTTAATATTTTTTCCAGTCACCGTTGTATATTTCGACATTGTTATAACCTTTCTCATTTCAATGAACAATCAAAAATTTACCATTTTGTTTATATTTCAAACAATGAACCGAAAAAAAGTTCTATATCTTATAAAACTCAGAGATCACCTCATATTTTTTTTTTTGAGAAGTTTGTAGAATTTTTATAAATTGTCAACTTTTTGTTAATAAAACTAAAGCGAAGTCGAGCGTGCAAGCAAGAGCGCGGAACGAGTGATAAAGAAGCACGATCGGCCTAAACCTTCAGCCTGTGAAGCATCTATCTCTCTTCCACTCCATCGGCCGATGCGTCCGAGTAGAAGAGAGACAGCGGCCGCACACAACCTACAAGTGAACTATTTGGCCAACTATTTTTAAAGTGAAGTAAAAAGTTAATGTGGTTTCCTTTGTTATTACAACAACAATTGCAGCAAAAAATGTAATTAATTCTTGCATTTTAAGAATTTGATTAGAGATATAATCTCATTTATTTGTTCTTTGATTATAAAAAAGTAGCATCCGTCTACGAGTGCAGTAATAATAGATTATAATTCAATTCAATTCATAAAAGTATGCAATTTTTCATCAATGTTTTCTTATGACGTTATCACGTAAAATAATTGTCAGCGAACCGACTTTACACACAACCATTTTTTTATTTATTTACATTATTTTGTTATGTATTCTTTAATTGTGCACGTATCTAACGATTACGGTCTAAATAAAATTGTTTACGTATTATATCTTTTCATAAATTTTATAATGCTTTTAATTTATTCTGTTTATTTAGGGATAAATAAGAAACTAAAATTAAATTGCGTAAAGTAAAAAAAATATGTTTATTTGACCTGTAAAAGAACTGACACAGGTCAACTAAATCATCGATAGTGTTTCTGATAAGATAGGTTTTGTTTTCACAAGGACACCTGTCCAAATAAACTTGAAAAGTAGGACACTATCCAAATACAAAAAGTATCTAAATACAAAATATCATCAAAATTGATAGATCTACTTCGAAAAATCCAATTACATATATGTATATGCACGATTCACCTGCTTAATAATATTAGATGAAAATTGTTGTTTTATATATATATAAAACAACAATTTTATATAAACTTTTAACAAAGAAAACCTCCAAGGCCTTTATCAAAATTACATTTTACCCTACCCCAACCTTAAGTAGCGGCAAAACGTAATACCTTAAAATAAGACTGAATTTTACTTGGAGGCTAAACCTGAACTAACATTGTCTATTCCTTCTAGCTATTTATTAATTTCAAATTTAACAATCTAGTATAGTTATTCTTGGTATATATAAATAATATGATAAACAAGGTTTTACAAAAACATGTCCATATTCTATTCAAAATTTTATAAACCGTGGCGGCGTCAAATTTATTTTTGTTCGATTGATCAGATTGAAAACGATAATAAAATAGCTTTTGCGTATGGATCGATAAAATATTTGTTTTCAATCGGTTATCCGCAACACGGATTGTGTTCGTTACACACATATTGCAAGAATTTCGGTCTGTACAAAGAATTAAAACAAGAATACGTGGTTTTCGAAAACAATCTCTATTTAGAAGTCCTGCGGCGTGTCAAAAGTTGCTAACCGAAGCGACTTCACACTGACTTGTTGACTATCAAAGTTTTCCTTTTACTGTAGTAACACGAATAACGTTACTTTTTATATTTCACATTTCCGTAAAGTTACAATGATAAACGTGAGGGTTGTCATAAATGACATTCTTTTAGCGGTTCCAGTCTACAGTTCAGTACAAGATGGCACCTTGTGCAAATTTATTGTATGTTCTTCGTGTGGTTTCATTTACTCCGCCGCTGATCGGAACCCTCCCACGTCCTTTCTACTTCGGTTGGAGGGGCTGGGGCCTCAAGCACCAGCTGGCTCTGTGAGGATTGAGCGCCGCTGGCGGCCGTCGTCATCGATGTGATGGCACACCGCGACCGACGGCTTAACGTGCTCTTCGAGTCGCCTCATCGCTCAATTCGACCGTGCTCAGGAAGGAACTCGGTACCTTATAGTCGGAAGCCTATGGTCACTATGGACCACTGAGCCACCGCCGTCCCCTGTTTGTTGTATTATGTATTCGTTTTGAAAATATTCACGGACAATCGTACAGCGGACAGAACGCAACCCGAAATGGGTAACGACGTATTAACAAGTAGCTATCCGAACGGTCCACATATTTTGTACAACAAAACAATAACAAACATTAAAATATTTACAGGCGAGCGAGTCGAGTCCGCCGCGGGCGAGCCGCGCGCGCGCCCTAACTCATGTTTATGGACCGAATTTATGTAAATTTCGCAGCGAAATTCAACGGTTTAATGTGCTCGGAATTCCATTATAGAGCTTCTAAGACGATGGTTAACATTTCACTTATCCGCACCCTCCGCTGGGCGCTAACAATGGTCTAATGCCCGCCGTTAGCGCCGCATAAAGGCATATTTTAGGGCTTAGGCCGGGCCGTGCGGCGCATGCGGCGGCGTCACCCGCTAAGGTCCGTTAGAGAGGGAATTTGTGCCAGTGAATATTTTTCAGCTACGAAATCCTTCTATCGTTGCTGTTTTATGATAATAAGATACATTTATAGCGATTAGTATTCATAAATATTTTCATTGAAATATCAGCATTGCTTTTATTTAATAAAAAATAGTAAGACGGTTCTCGCAAAATTATTAGATATAATTGTTATGGTTAGACGAAATTTAATCGTATAATTCCATAACTGTAATTATTTTTTTATTGAATTTATTACAATGCTTCCACAAAAGGAACGTAAAGTTCAATTGAGACATGGTTCTCATCAAAATTTTTATATTGTCCTATTCAAATTTGTTCTAAAACTTTTTAAGGGCTGGGTCAAAAAATGGCCAGCTGTTTTTATACGATGAATGCTGCATCAGTTTTGAATATACCAAGACCCAGGTGACACACAGTAAACGAACAAGTAAACAAAATTGTGCGTCATGACTCGCATCACCGATACTCTAATAAAGTAGCACTGGTCCAACGTCAGCGAGAACTCAAAACTGTATGAGACTTTTGATTGTACTCCTGATGCGAACAGGCCTCGCTAATTTAGAAAATAGAATGCTCATCAAAACTTATCAAAACTGTTCAATATACTGATATATAGACAGTTATCGTTATTTATATTACTGATAACTAAAACAATTAACTTTATGCCCTTCGGTAAGGTCTTGTACTAATTGTTATGAGGGATTCTTTAATCCAGCTCAAAGCTTTCCCCTCTTAGAGGGAAGCCTCCAAGTCATTATAGCCCGAACTTAGAGGTAACAAGGATTAGAGGATTTGCAGTCGAGTTCACTTTTGAAAGGCTCTTTGGCCTACTTCGGCTGTTTCTCGTATGAAAAATGTCGTCGGATCCCGTTAAAAAGCTTTTCTTAAATTTTGTACACGGGCATACTTTTCCTTGTTTCTTTTTTTTTAATTTTATTTTTATACTAGTATAAACAACGCATTAATACCAGCATCTTAAATGTTCTCGATTAATGCTTACAGTAATAACCGTGTTTTAAAATAGTTTCAGTGTGTGTTTAATCAAATTTCCTACAATTCAAACTCGTCATGCAACAATTATTTTAATAATTCGTAAAGCATTATAGTGCATTTACTTGTACAGTAAATATGTTTTAGTTGTTATAACAACTAAAACATATTTACTGCTCAAATACACCCCGGATCATAAAAAGTGCTCCGGGGTGTATTTGAAACTTTGACAGAATATATTTCAATGGCTCTTAGAACTTTCCTCTATCCGTTTGTTTGTGAACTCCCCACAAAATACGGCATAGACTTTGATAAACTTTGGTGTGGTAAATAATTATACACCAGAATAACATCTATGAGATTGTTTTCATATCCCGTTTCCTTTTTTTTGTCCTTATTATGTATATGTTTCGTAAGCGATCATAGACGGCCCTAGCTGGACATGGAGTCATCAGTCGATACAAAAGATGTAGAAATTCAATCTACTTCCAGGTGGACGAAGCCGCGGGTGAAGGCTAGCGTTAAATTTCTCTCGAGATCGACGCTCGAAGATTCCATCGAGAACGATACGAACAGCAAGAAACACACGCCCAAACATGCCGCCCTTCGCGCGCGTGAATAACGCGGCGGTCGCGGTATAAACTCGGGAACTTACCCAATAAAAAATACACGTTGGCCTCGACGCGTTCAATATTTCCGCGTGTGGGGTTACCCCGTGACAGATTTATCAACGCGCACCCTATCGTGCATAAACAGCCTCCGTATAAATACATCAGTCCGAAATCGCCCTTCTTAATTTATCGGGGTGTCCGCCGCCCGCCCTGCGTCCGCGCAAGATGTGGACCGCGGGTCATATTTTTTTCGTGTTTAGAAATATTCGGGGGGTAGTGCGTTTTGCGAAGTTGATTGAATTTATGGCACCGTGAGGGAGTTCAAATTGCAATATATAAGTTGGTTTACGGCCGCGGCTAAGCTCGTGTGGACATACTGTGAAATTCCTTTTATGTCAAGCGATCTCGCTTTCATTCGTGATCCTGATTTCCACCCCCGTCTCGTTGTCTATTCAAGTCCCGTCCCTACTCTCGGTTTCGATTTATATTCCGCTCCCGATTCCCGATACTGTTTTATCTTTCGATCCCGTTCATTCGATATATTGATTATGCGGCTCGTGACTACATGTGCGTGGGCTGTCTTTTATTAAATATGGGTTACGTAACGATTCTATTGAAACTGCTAATTATGACAGAATTCAAAGCATTTCGGGGGTCACTTCCATGTTAAAACAATCCACAAACCTAATTACATTAAGACCAGTTCCCCGATTATACAAGTAGTTATAACTACCATCTTAAAAGAACCGTCCATTTTTCTAGAATACACGTAGCTCATGTCGTCGGCTATTTTCAATATTCTGTGCAAAATGCCAGATTAACACGCTGCTCCGTAGTTTCGTTAAACGTTAAAGAATCAACAAAGCACTTTCGTATTTGCGATATCAAAAGGGATGTTCCATTTGTTGAAAAAACGTTTTATTATACATGATGTAAATGCTTAGAGAAGGATATTTTACTTTATAAGTTATTTAATAAATTGCATAAATATGGATTTTCAATGGATTCGTTCTACAATGTGCAATAAATATAATGAGATCCGTTAGAATGTGATCCGTTAGTTCGTTTTGTTGGAATATTACATAATTTACAGTTACACAAACACATAAACAACACAGCGTTCTATTTTTAGACGCATATAAATTATACATTCTTATACATACAACTTGGTATATTGCCGTGTAACAGATGCTAAAATGTACTTGTTTCGTTTGCGTTATTACTACATACTTACATTTTCTAAAAATATTTTACAAATGTCGCCACCGTTACCGACACACGCGTTGGCCATATTTGAATTTTTTATACAGAATGCCTAATCTAATATTGATTTCTTATCTAAGAACTTATTTAATATATACCATATATTGCTTAAAATTAATCAGTTCCAAGTAGATGGAATTTTCGGCATTTTACGAATTTATTAAGAAATCTCCATTTTAAACGATCATTACTTATACTAGACCAATATTGTATTATTTTAGCTAGATTTTTATGTGAGCAAGTCTTTGGCTTTTCATGGTGTGCAAATCGACCAGCCCCAGGTGGTGCATTCATGACTGCATCTTGCATCTATGCAGCCACTACTCATTGCATTTTATCGTTTTCGAAGTCAGGTAATATATTGTTTAGTTTCCCATCGACGTGTTCGCCTCGCTTCTTTTTACGGTCCCAATGGTAGAGATTGAAAGGTACCAATTTTGTTTTGGAAGCGTCATATGCTTATCTATCATAAATATTATTACAATTTAATATATAATTAAATGACGGATATCTCACAAAATAAAAAATAATTGGTTAGTGACAAGTCCTAAGTTCAAGGTCGGCAATTGATGTCGCTTTATTGATGTTTTGTGAGCAAACAAAAGAAGTCCGAGTAATTAACGAAAATAAAGTGCCAAAAAAAAAAAACAGTTGACGTCCAATAACTTTTTATAGAATTTATTATAGCTCCGAATGACTCCGCGAAAATGCTTAATTGCCTTATTTATCATAAATCGAATAGTAATTCGGCATTTTTTGTTTTATGTATGTTCACGTTACTATGCAAAGGTTCTGAGTTTAAACACATTTATGTATTTCGAGTGTAGTGATAATTCTGTTCATAAATAAAATAGTAACGAAGTCGACCCTGTAGATAAAATATTTTTACAAAGCAACAATTGTGTTGTTTTTTGTATTGACGATATTGAACTTTAAACAATAGTTTTTGGAATTACTGCCTGTTTGCATGTATGAACGCGATAAACTCGAGCACTACTGAACCGATTTCGATGAATTTAAGAGTCAGAGAGCAAGCTTCTTTCAAACGGGCGGATTCGCAGGCATATGTTCAAAAGAGTGAGAAGTGTGTTACTTAAATTTATGAAATTTAAATAAGGGCTTAGTACGACGCTCTAGACAAGTGTCTCTATAGAGCTATGCTAGTCGCACCAACATACGGAGCAAAAGGGACAGACCTATAAAGAGATTCTTGCCTAGAACGTCATGCTAAGCCCGCAGGCGAACAGTTTGCATACTGAAGATAAGCGTGCATTATTTTTTATTGCAGAAAATAATCTCTAAAAATACATACATTAAACAAAAAACAATACAAGCCAATGCAATATTCATTATAAACACAATATTCTTAGACCTCGCGGGCAGAGCAGCGATAAACGGCTTGTATTTAATAATTACTAAATAATACATACAACTTTGCTATATCTGAATTATGGCAGGTAATTGGCTAATTTTAATGTCTTGGATATTCACAACATTGCAATACTGAGCAAATAACGAGGTATTTCTGAATATTAATTATTCTTATATTGAAATTAGTATACATATTTTCTTAGTATGAATTTCTGATTTTTATCAAAAGTATTTTTTTTGTCATAAGTTTATATTACTGTCCATTTTCAAATTTTTTCTGATAAGATTGTGAATTATTAAAAAAGCTATTCGATCCACGCCAATAACCAAAATGTAATATCAACTTAGTTAACCTGTTTTTGTTTTTTCCAAAACACAAAATTTGGCACGTAAAATGAATCATTTTTTACTATCGAAAGTACTCAAAAATACTCCATTTTCATTTCGAACTGTTTATTACAGCGTAATAAATTAAATTAATAGAGGACATCAAAATATGTAATAGCCACCTTCGACGACAGTATTAAAAACTGAATTAGAGTCAGTGTCTTTTATGATTTTTTTTTGTAGTTCTGTATTTTGCATTTCGAGTGACCGAGCAATTATTAAGATAAAGTTATATTATTGCGATGCGCGCGAGTGAATTTTAGAATGTAACGACAGTTGTCCGCGCGTATCACGCAATCAATGAAAGTACTTACATCGTAAAGTTCGCTGTATATTGCCGGCTAAATACACAGGTGCAAAATGTAGTCGTAGAGTAAGTAATAGCTTTTAATAGAGAAACCTAGTATATTAATATAAATAAAGTTGTATTCGTCTTTTCAGCTGCTCAATCCAGCCATGATATTTTATATAAAAATCAAAGTACTGAATAAAAGTTTTATATAAAAATGTACCCATTGGAATTTACAGTTATTTTTAATTGAAAATCATAATAAATAGTTAAAAAGCGGCAAACTAAACAGTTACAGCGGTGTGCCTCAAGCTCTCCTCTGCAATAGTTAACTGCTAACTGTTAAAGTTGAAAACTAAACATGTCAAGATATCGAGAATATTAGAGATATTGGTATTTATGAAATTACTTTAATGTTACAAACGTACCAATCTTAAAGATTGCTTTAGTTAACTGTGAATTGTGAACTTAAACCAACATATTGTGATGTGTTTAGCTTTTAATTTTAACCATTATCAATTAGTCATTTCAAATGAGAATTTGAAGTACACCACTGTTATTGTAATATAATATAATTTGTGTTTAGGAAAAAATAATTATCTATCACATTTACCGTTTCATTCTATCTCTTTGATCGCTTACCCTAAAAAAGTGTATCAACTAATATTAATGTTTGTTTTGTATAGTACTTTAATAGATCAATGGCATATTTATTCTTCTCAGTCTTAATCCAGTTCTACGCTAAGCCCCATCTGTCGTCAATCGGATCGAAGTCATTAAACATTAAACGTAACTATTTTTATTACATCGTTCTCAGCGGCCCCAAGCCTAAATTTATAGCTCTCGTTACGCGTTAAAATAAGTGCTGGTATTTCGGCGAAAATATTGTTTATCGGTAACATCCATTAATTTATTGCCGGGATAATAGTCGAGTATACGGCGATAAACGCCTCGCCGTGGCGCAACTTATTACGCGCGATCGGGCCCATAACCGATATCGGGAGAAACACATCCGCGACGAACGCGTAGAACCCCCTCCTTTTCCGAAGTCGGTTCGATAGCATACGTACCATCCGTCGCCATCGCACGAGAACGGTTCGTGATTAATTACTGTCGGAAGTATCGTAAGTTTTTACAAAGTCGTTCCACTATTCGATCGATAAATAAACAAATAGCCAATCCTTTGAGAAGCGGTGTGATTTCGCCGTCCCGCTGTTTCGAGTACGTATGTAGCGGTCGGACTCCAAAACCGGACGTATCACAAAACGAATGAGCCGTTGTAGAAATATCATCTTTTATAAATATCAGCTTAGAAATAAGAATTGTGTTGCTCCATAGTACAATGAAAACAGAAAAATAAGTGCTTATTTAATGTTTAATTAAAAGTAAGTTCAATTACTTACTTGCAAAGTGTTGAGGAGAACGAAAAACGAATTATTATCCCCATGAACAGGTAAGAAAAAAGAAACCGAATCAAACCAGTAATCTACTTACAGTGGACGTCTGCGAGTTCCAAGTGGTATTACAATACTTTAACCCATTTGATGGTTTTAGTGGGACCGAAAATTCCACATCACAAAAAAATACATGCGCACCATAATGAATTTTGGCAAATATATTTTTATGAATTAACCACCCGAATAAAGCTAATGACATTCATCGCGATACAGCTCGCAGCATTTAAAAGAAAGTGTATTTTTCTTCATACACTTGTACTCATACTATCCTATAAGTACAAATATGGATATAGTAAAATAGATTTAAGTCATTACAATTGTTTGAATTTGACGCAACACTATCGCTTTACGTAATGAGGCGTGCAATATGCTTGTAAATTTTTTTTAAATCATTAATGATGAGGATAATCAGCTTTTAATTGAACTTTTGTGTAAAGTCAACCCAATATCTTGACTTGAAAAGTAGTACCGGTGCTCAACTATCATTTTGGCTGCACAGAGCAATGGTTAGAACAATATTATGTAGTATTTAATTACTAAAAACATTAATTTCTAAAAGGTACTGCAGATACTTAAAACCCGCATTCGGACCGCAACACAAAGTTGATACATTATGAAAATGCGCGGTTCCGCTGACCGCAATTTGGGAATTATGTTGTTATCTTATTTACTCTAATAACGCTCATTCTTTTAATTACTTAATGGGATACACTTTTTTACTTAAATGGACTTGAAAGAAATGCTTGTACTTAAATTACTAAATTTAGAAGATCTCAATCTATTGCTACCTATTATTCGGTTTTTTAGTGAATGATATTTCTACAGCAAAATCGTGAGAATCTCATTGATTGTAGATACAGTTTTGGGGTCACGCAATGTTTTACCTTCTACTCGAATCTCAGTTTGCACAATCCGCGTTTCGCGGATACTATCTATAGTAGTTATGTTATATTTGAAAGAAAGCGCAGAGTTATATGTTAATCGATTGTTTCGCCGTTGAATTTCCGCCATTAAAAAATTCTAAAATACATTACTGCGAAGACGGCGTGAAACGATTATTCGAAACCTTGGCTTTTATCTTTTAAAAGAATAATTGGAAAGTTCTATTCTTTCAACATTTATTTTTTTAATTTTACGCGACCCGTGCGTTACTGTCGTTCCGTTCAACATTCCACTAACAAGGGCTTTTGAAAAAGTGCGCCAACGCAATACTAACAATCAACTGTTCCCGAAAACGCACGATCACTAATGCATATTCTTTCAAATTGCACATTCCTTCGAACGTAATATTCGGTAAGTTAAGTAAATAATTTTATCTTAGATGTAAAAACGAAGCTTATTATACGAATGTAGTTTGTTTGGCCATATTAACATGTGAATTAATTTTCAATATTTTATATATTCCTGCAGACATTAATTAGTAGGATTGACAATGATATAATGTATCAATTATATATAATATAATCTCACGTGAATTGTTTGATTCGTCAAAATCCGTTCTGAACACATTCCGCTTAATGAGTTCAAGTACATGACGAAACTGGTCAACTTTTCGAACACTAAATTGTTTGCAAAACCAGAAGACTTGCAATAATTGTTGGTGGAGTCTAGACGGAATGTAGACCTTCGCCTAGAATTACTACAAAATGTCAGTGAGTCCGCCATTAACCTGGAAATTTCTCAATCGGCTCTTTCTGCTCCCACGTGCGATGACTCATTTCTAATCTACAAATTCGTTGTCAGATCTTTGAGGAGCAGAGGAAAGGACGAAAACTATAACCTAAATGACAGGTACTATGAGATTGACATAACCGCTCCACGGTTAAAGCCTCATTTTCCATAAGATAAAAAAAAATGTTTAATTCACAAAATTATTATTGTTTTTATTATTCCTATAAACGTAATTATTTATAAATCTTATGATTTACGCATGACACAATACATACATGAGCCACGTAGCCACTTTGCCATAAATATTGCAAAACGTTAATGGCAAAAGCTACGAAACCTCTATGTATGCAAATTCAATACGCACTTGACCAGTTTTTTTTTTGCCAGTTCAAATGTTACGTCGAAACAATTCTAGGGGAGAACCGACATATCATAACCTATTCTTTGATATCATCGTTAGCCTCACGAACGGCCATAAATCTTTCGAACAATACTAAATTAGCTATATCAGATTTGTTGGTAAAAAAAAAAGAAATTTACATTAAAATATGGTTCTACCAAAATGTGGGTATTGAGGCATGTAGACTACCTATATAGGGGCAATTCCATAATATCACGCATATCTGATATCGTGTCGTTTGTTTCAGGTATTGTATTCGAACTTCACAAAATGTGTTCACAGACGGATGAGTCATCGAAACGGTAGGCATTCAAAATTCATTTAAGTCAAACTGTTCATATGATTAGAAGACATTATTATATTTCTGCTTCATGCTTGCTGTCTGTCTGCACTTAGCAGAATCGCAAGATATTCAATGTTTTTTACGTTTGTCATTACCTTAATAATAAACACCTCGCTATGTTCTAACACCAAAGTCTAAAAAAACTCCAAGTAAAATAAATGTCAGTCTGAATGTTTACTGAGATACAAGATAACACTTTACTATTTTATTTTATTTATATGTGAATATATTAAAATGGTAACGAATTGTATCTTTTTAGTGTCAGGTAGTCAATGAGAAACATTTATATCCGAAACGCCATATCCGTTTGGTCTTCCGTCGGTCTGTCTGTCTGCAAATTAACTCAACGATTTTTAGTACTAAAATCAAAATCAAAAATATATTATTTCGTTGGTAATGAAATTACACTTGAAATACACCATTAATAAATTCTTTTCGACATCGCCACCCATTCCAAATGCTGATTCACCGAAAGAAGAATGGGCAAGAAGCTCAAGGCTTGCTCTTTTTACTCATCAATACAGAGTATTGAGTAATTAATAATTTAGTCGGCATTTAAAAATAATATGAAATAACCTGATAGCCTAGCAGCTCAATCCCAGGAGCTTTTTTCATTAAGATATTCCAACACGGTATAATAGCCCTTGTCAAATAATTTTCTTTTAACGAAACGTTAAACTCAGCAAATGGCAAATTTTGAATTTCAGCTGGGATCTTATTATAAAAGTGCATACACAGCCCCATAAATGTTTTATTAACTTTATTTAAACAGGTTTTTTAAGCAACAGAATCGTTCTTATGTCTAGTGTTAATGTTATGGATGTCGCTCCTTTTTTGGAACGATTCTATATTTCTCTTGACATGTATCAGGTTTTTGTGTATGTATTGTGGTGCTAAAGTTAGGATATTAATTTCCTTAATTTTTTCTCTGAGAGATGTCATTAGTTTCAAATCATAAACAGCACGAATAGCTCGCTTTTGCTGCACGAAAATTGTGTTAATATCGGTTGTGGCTCGAAAGCAGTTATTTGGTATAAGTATACACATTAACCATTCCGATGAAAGGGTAAAGTAAAATAATAAAAAGCCTTAGGATACCTCCGCTACACGTAAAGTGCAAATGAATTTTTTATCACGGGGCATCGCTGGCTAGCTCATTCAAAAATATTGTGGGCGTGTGAAAACCATTTTTCGACTTAGGGATGTGTTTGCGAAATATTAAGCTTTAAAGTGCAAATTTTTGTTAGTCAAATGTCCCCATATTAGGTAAATAATAATATAAACTCATGCCTATTTCCCAGAAGGGTAGGCAGAGATTATAGATTTCCACAACAATCTTTACATATCCCTATGGTACAATCTTTACATATCCCTTGTGCCTGACTGACATCCATCAATATTTTTATGCCAACTCGTCGGTTCCGGGTACATAAAATTTGGGCCTTTTTTAATATGCTACCAATATGGTCTGCATAGAATTTTATAGGACGACCTTGCTGACCTTTCCATCACACACAGAGTCGTTTTGTTAGTCTACTTTAATTCATCATTTCCAGACCACCGCTGTTTCTACTTCTATCTTTCCTGGATTCTCCACACATACTCGTAGTACACAGGGATTGCATCTCCACTGCATTGATCCCACTTTTATTTTCTTCTGCCATGCCCAACTTTTACTACCATACATAAGCGTAGGAATTAAGACCCCATTAGATAGCCAAGCGCGCTTGTCGTGAGACGCTTTTACTATTCATAATAGCGAGCAAGGCCCCATTCACTTTATTTTTCCCATTCAATTTCCTTTCCATATCTCTGTCATGTTTACCATCATTTGTAAACAGACTCCAAACTTTTTTACTTGTTCGACTTTCTCACTTTCTGTAAGTATAACGCATTCAGTCGTGCTTTCGCAACGAACAATAGTAAACAAACTTGCAAAATATACTTGAAGCAGTAAAAAGCAAAATTTACTTCAAATGCCATCGAAAATTACTCAGACGACGTTGTAGGTTCTGTAAAATATGTAGTAACTATAAATTTATGGACCATGTAAGATTATGGAAATATAAAATCTCAGCATTCTTATCACTTGTCCTATGTGGGCCCGTTTTATGATCCTATAAGCCGTTAAACCGTGAACTCAAATTATAAGTTCATATTATAAAACAAAAAATGCCCTTCTAAGTCCGTATTTGTGATGGACAACTACGTTACACTGCGCATGGCTCGGACAAAATCCGGCCAAGTGCGAGTGAGGAATTTAGCCGGATTTTATATTTTTAATGATTTTTTTTTGCACAGATTTTTCAGAGTCGACGATATCTATACATATAATAAAATCGCAAACGAGCCGTGGTTGTGCATACAATATTTTTTCAAAAAACTAAAAAACTAATTTTTACACTATATGCTTATGTTACCGAAGCCAAAAAAAATAGCTTTTAGAATTTCTGCCCGTTTCTCTGTACGTTTGTTCATAATGATCTCAGAAAAAAAAATTAACCTACCTGAATTCGGTTTTCACTGATTTATTGTAACAGGCTGTTCGTGATGGCAGATTTTAAAGAAACCTACATAAAGTCTGTGATAGATTATGTGTATAGTTTAAGAATAATCCGCAACGAGTGTTTTTGTATTTGAAATAACACCAACTGTAGACGGCAGGAACCCGACTTACCCCCGTTAAAAAACGAGTAATTTTCTACACAAAGGGGCATTAACATAAATAAATTATATTTTTCAAAAATATATTTTTCAAGTTAGGAAAGAAAAATATACACGGTGTACCTAAAATATCTAAAAGCATGTTTATATTAAAATATATGCTTTATTATTGTTTATCTTAAAATTAACATTCCCAAATAAAATTCTACTTTAAACCTTAACCACAATTCTGTAGAACATGCGAGCGAAGTCGCGGGCATAGGTTGTTTAACGTAAGTCCCTTTGATAGTTTTTGTAAGTGGCTATCTTTTTCCTGTCTGTTTACTTTGATGCACATCCCTCTCCGATGTAAAGATGATTTGTAATCATACAAGTTTATGATTACAAATCGTTTTTTTTCTTTCGCCTAAAATAATTTGTGTTCCGTCCATCCGGGCAAAGCTGGGGGTTAAAGCAAGTAAAGGGCAAAAGTAAATTTACTATATGGGATAGCATATTTAAATCATAAAATTAGCGGTAAATGTTCATTTAAGCCAAGGGATTGTGGAGGGTAAACGGTTAGTTACATAATAAACAGTACCCTTATAAAAATATTATATTAGATATTTGTTATAAAAGCTTGATATTATATGAAGTAAGAGCGGTAATGCTTACACTGCATTCAATGAAAGTCATGTTTTGTAAATAGTTAAAAAATATTTATTTGCATTTCAATCAACAAATAGAAATACCGACTATTCCGGTTATAAATGTTATTGTTTTTTTTCCCCAAAAGTTTATTCGTTTTTAAAATATGTTTTAAGGCAATTATATCAAATTTAATCTTGTTTATAAAATTTTTAAAATCTCTCTCTATTTATTATTCATTTAGTTTCTATCAAATATCACATTTAATTATTTTAAACTAATTGGTGGCATATGTTGAAGGTGTATTCAGAGTTTACAATTTAACTGCGGTCACCGCAAATGTACACCTACGTTATCTCTACATCATAAACCGCTATTTCCA
Source organism: Eumeta japonica (assembly GCA_005406025.1). NCBI lineage: Eukaryota > Metazoa > Arthropoda > Insecta > Lepidoptera > Psychidae > Eumeta > Eumeta japonica. The sequence goes on along the minus strand of BGZK01000630.1, from coordinate 246,625 downwards.
ACCCCGAAACACACTCAGTTTATTGAATATCATAGACCCAGATTTTCGTGAGCATATATCCATTTACAGTCGGTTTTATTGTCGCTCAAATTTCCGACTCTGTGGGTATACTTCTAAAACTCGATCCTATAACGATTCGATTGCACATCGTTCCGAAGTCATTTTCCGTAATATCCAATCGCAAGTATATTTTATAAGATTTTTAAGTGTTTTCTCAATCGATATAACTTTGCCTGTTGTAGTATAATATTTACAACAATACCGAATCACAATACACTTGAATTATATAATATACAATGTTGAGATATCATATGTCCTATAAATATGCACTGAAAAATATACGATGCGTGAGTTTTATAAAAAAAAAGTGTATCAATAGAATGAAATGTGTTGTTATGTTTGTTGAATTTTGAGTATACCAAGACGTGACGTAACCGAAAGGCGCACAAAACCGTCATATTTCAAAACTTACATATCCTTTCAAAATATCCGTCAAGTTATGTCACGTCATCGAATCACATCTAAATCGAAGCCGAATAGAGTTCTCGGCGATGGACTCCCTCCGGGTGTGTGTTCGCCGAGTTATTATGCGTGAATGCTCCCTCCATTATCTTTACGACCCCCGGGAACCGCCGTAAAAGGGATGCACTAAAAGAGACGTCAGCCGCGCCAGATTTTGACAAGGTGTGAAGTACCCGTGGCGTGACATCCCTCGATATGAGAGCCTACGTCATAAATATGTCACCGCTGCGCCGCTTTATCGCTCCAATTACGGCAGCTGTTGGTTTATAGTAATTTATCGTGTCAATTAGGGGTATTCTAAGAATGTTAATTTATAGCAATTATTAGTCCGGGAATGTACATACATTTTATTATGATAATAAATACATGAAAGTCGCCTTAACACATGTAATAAAACTGTTCGCCATGTTATTTTTTTATACAATTCACTTTGTGTATATAAAAAAAACGAGCAGGTCGATTTCATTTTTTTTTTATTACACTAACGAATGAAACGGGCCGTATTCTGTTCAGCGTCACATCCTTTATATACGAAAGCGTCACAACAAGGATGTTGTGAAACCGCAAAAACTTCCGGCGATCGCGGATGTGTTACGCAGAAATGTTTATTTTGTATGCTTTTATTTTTATATTTCGACGCTTCGACTTCGGTGTTTAGCGAAGGGACTAAGTATTATTATATGATTTCGTAAAGTTTAGTTCGTGCGTGTAGCGACGTCGTAATGGTGGCAGATTTCAGCACTACTTATGGAGAAAGAGATCTTATGTCAAAACAAAATACGACAGGACAAGTGCGAGTTAGTCTTGCGCGGTTAGTGTTCCGTACTACAATGTACGAATACATTAATTATATTGTTAAATAAAATTAGCTGTACTTACGTCTTCATTCTTATTTTTTTAACGCCACGTTTTGAATAATTACACTATTAAATATTTTTTTAATGTCATCGAGACCGCTGTCAAATGAAAATTGAAATTGTATTTATATAATAACACATGATAATGAATTTTCACAACCTTACTAAATAATAATACGGAATACTAAACCTTTTACATATCATAAAATAAAATTTACACATTGTCATATGGGAATACGACTAACATTTAATACTTCCTGTAATTTAATACGTCCTCACGTGGCATAAACGTTAATAATCTGTGATATAATACAGTTGAGAAATAACTGTTTACATAAAATTCAAATTTTATTTGAATTCGAAAATAAATAATAAATGGGGACATTTACTTATATTTAATATAAAATGTCTAGTATTACTATTTTAAAATAACAAAAATGAATTATGAAATACTAATAACCTATTTATGCGCTTTTATGAGTTTTACTTCTATTCCACACTTTAGTTTTAAAGGCTAGATACAACCTCTTGGCGATCGATCCCTCTTTTTGCATCAAATGTTTATTTTCTTTCAATAAATGGCTCCGATAACAATTGGCTGTGACGTACAGACAACGAATCAATTTAATATGTACGCCGTTTTGACACGACACTAAAAGAATGATAAAGCAACATTGTCTCAGCCATTTACACATAAAACGAATTTCTTTTATACGTCTCTGTTTCTTGTCGTTTAAAGTAACTTCTATCTCTAAATATTAAATTTAAATGATATCGATCGAGTGAAAATTTACATCTTTATTTTTTATTTTATTCATTCATTATTTCATTTTATTCATTGAAAATATTCATGAAGAATTAAAAACAAAATCTAATTTTTTTATAGAGGTTTACAGCGCATGAGAAACATTCTAGGCTGATTTCGAGCTTCGATATAAATTCTGTCAAACTGACTTACAGATTTTCTGTCAGTTCAACACACAGTTTGAACTGTGATTTGACAGTAAGTCATCGAGTCCGTCACGGTTCCACAGTTCCACTTTTATTTAGCCTGTGGCAGCCCTGATCGTGTTTAGTGCGATCGATGAGGTCGGTATATGTCTTTGAAAGTTATTTCTTTTTTATTATCTTAAAAACTACTCTGGAAGCATAGTTACGACTTCGGTATTTCATTTGCCTGAAGTATCCGAAATTAGAAGTAAAAGAAAAAGAATTTCAAACGAAACTCGCGAGCTTTTAGAGTTCTCCGTGTTTTGTTCACACGCTATAATCTTAATGTCGATACGGGTTAACAATACTGTTGACCTATCATCACTGTTAGTTCACTGCAGTCATTGAAGTTTTTATGGCATTTTGTAGGGGCAAACTGGTATGTCAGCAAACTGTAGTTGGTCACCGCCACCCATTGACACTCGCAACCCTTAGAGGAGCCACCGGTGTGTTGCCGGCTTTTTTGTAAGAATGGGATATCTAATAGAGAGGAGAATGGATTTATGGAAGGGGTGTGGCGTGATGGAGGGGAGAGTGCGGTGATGAAAAGGGGAGTGGCTTACCGGAATTCTCACTCACTGGACGTTCAACGGCGAACACGGTTACTTCAGTTCTGTATTTATGAGAGTGTAAAATACACTCGCTCGACAGATTAGATACTATCTAGTCGGTCGAGCGAGTCTATTTTTCTGCTGCAGCCAGATAAACCACAGCGTGGTTCTACCATTTATATTATATATATAGTTGTATTCAATCATCAATCTATTAAAAATCTAAGACTTGTACAGACCGTTGCTGCTAATGTTCTATTTCGTCAGAACCAAATAATGTTCAATATTTATCTATTAATCATTTTACTTATATATTTAGAGTCGGTTTCATTACTTTTAAGAAGCACAGTGGATCGTCAGATGCCTCTGTTTTTCTAAATGAAAGCTTGAAAGTTATAAGTCTTTGCTTGAAAAATTTCGTTTGTAATATCAACATTAAATATTACCTACACGAAATCTTAAAGCGCGTATTAAGCTTCGTTATCAAGTTGTAGTAAAATCACTAATTAATAAATATTGATTGTTTTTTTGATTATGAGCCAAAACTGAATGGACATTGTTTTAAAGAGGTATGAGTTTTTTTTTTAATAAAAGTAGACATTTTGACATTAGAATAACACGAAAATTTTCTCTGTACACAAAACTATTACTATAATTTTTCAAAAAAGAAAATCATTTTGATACCACTTTCAGTACAAAACACGTCCTTAGAAAACATTATATATATATACATACAATTTATATATTCAGAGATCATCCCGTTCTTGATGATCTTCATTATCTCAATATCTTATAAAGAACTTGAACAAAGATTCCCTGTTGTTTTTTGAGATGTACGGAGGAATTTTCGAGACAATTGTTTATGTATTTACGCGAGTATGTATGTTGCAGTTTGGACACTGATTCCGATATTTAGACCAAATTTAGATTATCTTAGGTCAAACAATTGAAAAAAAATATATAACATATAAGCGAACACGGAATGATTGGGTGCGTACGAATTTGTGTTCACGGGGTATAAAATTCATTAATATTGTACAAAATGGAAATTTCTTGCCTCTTTCTATAATTATGCCTTTGGTATTCGCTGAGGGCGTAACTGTATCGGTAGTAGTAAAACGGCGGTAGACATCGATGTTGAGGATTAAGAGATTAAGTGAAATCATGAGGTACGTGCGTAATTTCAAAACATTGTTTCATTAAAGGCTTTTATAGTTTCGTATTTAAAAAAAGAATTTTAATGCGCATGCCCTGTGACCAAAAGTCGAAAGGGGAAACCCTAAAAATAGCACCTCCATCTGTCGGGATTCCGAGGATCGTCAATTTTATTACTTCGCCGTAAGTCCCGAACAATCAAAGTCCAAGGCTAGATAATCTCGGAAGCCATAACTTCTTGCGCCAAACAAATCATAGAGTTCGCTTCGCCTCGGAAATTTACGAGACGCACAACCATAAATTTTGACTTTGAATGTCACGTGCAAACATTCCTTTAAGGCGGGTTTATACATGTGATAATTCGACTCGAGCGCCCTCATCGTCGTCTCGCGACGTCGTCGCAGTGACTTGCTCTTTTTATGGTTTTGCTGGCGATTGAACGTGCATCTTTTTTTTATTGTAGTTACATAAAAATGTATTTTATGCTCGTTTACTCTTTATTTTTTTTTCATCATAAAGCACATAATTTTTTTTAATTTCGTCGTGGAAGGACGGCGGAAATGCAAATTGAAATGCAAAGATAACGTTACTAAAGAGCGATCATTTTTTCAACATCTAATTGGTTAACAATAATAGCGATTTTTAAACTACCAAAGCACTTAACTAAAAACAATCTTTCTTCTTGAACTTTCAAAAGCGTTTCGATACGATTATACATTTTAAAAATTCATAAGCTTAACTTGCCAGTACGATATCTTATAATATTTATTCATATATATGAACATTTTTAAAATAAATGTTACAATATCTCCTCCGAATCAGTAGTCAAGATCGTTGCATTCGAAGCTGCCAGTTTCTAATCCTGACGGGCCAATCAACCCATCAGTTTTTAACTTATGTCAAATCAAAGCACTTGTTTCGGGTTTCGCAGATCATGTTATATATAGGATTATGTTCGTCGCGGGTGTTGTTACCGCGTTAGTCTGAACGGTGATTAGCCGTCTCCAATATGCACTAGGCTAGTGTGGAAGGTTCCAGCTCTAAGGTCCAGAGTCCTTAAACTTAAGCAAACGAATTGCGAGAGGTATTTTTGTTAATTAATCTCAAGTTACAATTACTAGATTCGTTCTGCAAATTCAAAAAAGTTTTTAAAAGTAGTTTAAGAGAAAATTAAACAGTATGTATGATGTTAGCTTTTATATAAAAAAAAAATAAGTTAGTATTAAGAAATACGATTAGTTAAAATCGACGTTATACCTACCAAACTGTATATAAGTACGTTAAAATTAAATACCAATTCCATTGAAACAAAAAAACAAATGCAAATATGATACCAAGGGAGATCCATGGACTTTGTCTTTGCTTTTGGTAAATGAGTGACATTTTAGGAAAAAAAAGACAGTTTATATATTTTATAATGACAATAGGTACTCTAAACTTCTGTTTGGGAAATCATTTTTTCTTATGACAATGAATAAAAACCTACCTAACACACTGTAACTCCCCCTTGTTTATTATATATAGAATCAAGATCGAAGCTTGATTTCTACTAAGTGAACGTAGATTTTTTTTTCAAAGCGATTCTGACAAATGTAAACTGCCCCTTAAATCCGGGTCTCCCTTCTGTAGGGAGGAGCGTGCAGCAGATAACGTAATGGATACGACATTAGAATTTCTTTTGAAATTAAATGAACGTAAACGACCCCCTTCCTCCGCTATCGCAAAATTTTAAGATCGCATTGTGCAGACTTTTTTTTTGTTTCATTTACGCTAATGACGTTTTTTTTTCTTCTTCTCTTGAATGATCTTCATGAATCACCTACTTACTGACAGTATTAAATCATCCACTGCGAAGTTAGAAGTGAGGATTTATTTTTCCTCTTTTTTTTTTCCAGTTTCTTCGATTTTGAAAGTACCCTTCCGGCTCTGAGTATTGTTATAATAAATAATAATTTACTGTATTACACACTAAAAGAAGACTTTGAATATCTATTGTAATTATCTAAAATTTCTGCTGATTAATTTTGATTTAGTAGGAAAATAAATCAGACGAAATAAAAAATAACTGTAGATCTTAACAGAGGTTGTTGGTGTTACTAAAATTATTTTTTATGATGATTTCGAAAACAACGAATATACTACGCCTTAAATAAACAACTTTTATATAGATCTTAAATTTCGACAACCTTACGTTTTATATCTTTATATATTATATTTAGCGGGATTTCACTGCTAGTAGTACATTATACTTTAAGCTTTTAAAACACTTTTATAGCGAAAATCCATTCTTTTAGGACGGCGTATGGCGTTCCTTTGGTCAGATTCAGATCTAGACAAAGGTAAATCATATTTTTCTTCTCGTGTTGTATCATATAATACTGAGTGTATTCATGACCTTGGAACAAAAGATATGCCGGGTTCGATGCTAATCACGGGCACGTCGGTTGAAGAGATAAATTTGAGTCAAATCAAAGCACTCACTTCATGCCTCCATGCGTTAAGCCATCCATTCCGGACGTTGTTATCTCATTAGTGGCGATAGCAGTCCCTCGGTTCGTCGCCAGCTGGGCCCAACGGTCCAGAGGCCCTCAAACTGAAATAAAAGATTGTGGGATCGAGTGTTGTTTGTTGTATTTAGTTTTAATCTCCTAAGTAGTGTAGAGAATAAAATTATATGCAATACCTATAATTTTATATTTCGTGGTGCGTAGTGTATATGCCATTACTCTAGCTGTATTGTATTTAAATATTTCTAACATTTTAATATATTATCGCTATAAAAAAACAAAATATCGCAGTAAATTGTTGTAAAAGACACGCGACGTTGGAACATATCAAGGAATCGCTGCTGAAAATGTTTTCGTTATTTGCAGTGCGAACACGTAAATACAATAACGAATTCTATATATAACCGTCCACAAAAAAATAATATCACTTCATTCAAGGTTTCGCTTTTATAACGTTTTCCGTACAAAAAGAAAGTTATATTTCTCTGGTCGTGCGCACGAGGAAATCTTGTCCTTTGAACTCACCTGTATTTCTCAGAAGCTCTCGCGATCAAAACGAGTTGAGCACGAATCAAAGCCTCAATCAGTTCTAGATCTTTGATCACTACGTCGATTGTTGCTTTTCGATTCGATGCGACACATGCTCGATATTCGTTGTATTTCTAAATATGGACATTTAGTGACTTTACTAATATTACTAAACGCGTGACATCGACGGCGATGGTTACCGTGGGACTATGTACTGCGGCTGGCCAGCGTGGACGGTTAGCGGTCGAGTCCCTCAATACGTAATAAAAAGATTGTGGGAATGTGTGATTTAGCAGTGAAGTGATTAAAACCCGACAGCACAACGACAATACAACGGGATTGTATTTTCTCACAATGATTTTTTATCGGGCGTACCATTTGCGATGTAATAAGGGCATATCTCACATAAAAATAAGTGTTTGTAATGCTTACGGCGGTTTGTGCCTAAAGCAAAAACGTGATTCGTGAAGTTTATCGGTAAAGTTTGACAGTTTATCCATACGTGATCTGTCAAATCTTACGGATTACTTTTTCGCATTACGTCTTTACTTTTGGTGCAACCAGCCGTTAGTATGTCAAAGTATATTTTTTTTTTCAGTGACAAAAAAAAAACGACTAGCCGGAACAAACCGGATACATATTACAAACGATAATTCTTTTTTGATACTTGAGATCAGTATCTTCACATAAATCATTTATTATAAAAAAAAATGTACTTAATATAAATTTTCCAAAAGAATTTATTGATTGTACAAATGCCTGTACAATATTACAATAACAATAAAAAAATATAATTAATATAGTTTTATAGCGTCTCAAAGGAGAAAGATTATTTTAATCTGATACGTAATTTTTATTTATTTCCCAAATTTTAAGTCAGTTTCTCTGTCTTTTTAATGGGCGCCATTCCGCTTGTCGGATTTCGAAAATCGCATTAAACCAGAAAAAAAATTTGAAGGCGCCCCTTAATTAATCCGGTTACCGTTAATCTAAGCAGGTACAGTAAGTGGATTCGTGGAAATGGGCTTTGTGGTTGAGTAATTAAAATTTGTTTTTGCGGAAGAGAATTATTAAATTAATCACAGGTAAAATTGCGAGTTTAATAGTGGGCCGTCGAAACGAGAGGTACATTTTATCTGCTCCAGTTATTTTCTCAAACAAAACGTAATTGAAATAGTATACGCCTGTCGGAGATCCTCAGAGATTTCACACAGACATAGTATATTAGGATATGTTTAAACTGATGATTAAGTTGAATGTCAAAGTGTTGAATTAGAACGAAATTAAAGATTTTAAGTTAAATACTATCTTTAATGATATACCATGTTGAGGAGAACACACATAAGAAAGCGAAAAGCATGCATGTAATACCTACAAAAATAGTAACAACCATCATTACAATCATGACTAAGTTTGGAATGTACACTACGTTCAATTATTGTATTTATCACATCTAGAAATATGTATTTTTCTGTGCTAGCCGTAGATTATTTAAAAAAATGATTAGTCAGCTGCAACTCGCTCCGATGTGCTTAGCTCATTATTTTATATTAAGTGAATTAACAAAAAAATGTTGAAATGGAATAAGTACCAATTTCTAATTTGAGCTTCGAATTGCGAATATTTTCATTATTTATTTAATTCCATAGTTGCTAGCTAAATACTCATAGATGTATAAAAAAGAGAAGATTCTCAGTCGCATACTATATTCACGGCGAAAAATGCCTCAAAGTGTATTTGATGTCTCTGTCTTTCATTTTATGATACCATTTTGCAAAAGAAAAAGAAGGAAAGGAACATTCAGTCAGTCAGTCAGCTGACATTTCAACCGAAATATCATAACATGGGGTTCATTTTTAAATACAAAGAAAACTAGTAACGATTACTTTATTACTGGAAGACAGTAAGTCCTACATTTTTATAATTTACACTGCTAGTCTTAAACAAGGCATTAATATATTGCTTTAATATTACTTTAAATGTTTATTTTGTTTTTTTGGTTGATATGAAAAGAACTATAGTATATTCTACTTCATAATAAAGCTTAATGTACTAATCACCTAAGATTAAAATTAATATGAAAATTTAATTTCATTATGTCGGTGAAAATATACATGAAAGGACTTGATAATTTCTAAAATGTACAAAGTATAGTAATATGAAACTTTCTTATAATTTATGTAATAAAATAAGATGACGACTCATTAAACATTAACATATTTTGATGAAAATAATACATATATATCATTTTCTAAAAACAAAGTCAAATATAACAAACGTGATTTTGTTTTTGAATGAGCTCTTTGAGAATATCAGTTGTTTTGTTTTATGTCTCTCGTATTTGTGATACGGTAACAGATCTGCAACAAAAAAACTGTTTGAGTATTTTCAACTGGTTTGTATGTATTTTCGTTTGCTGAAAACGAAAATAATAAGGAAAAAATTCCAGGTCCTGTGAATTTTTTTTTGAAATGCAGAGTTATTACAAAAATAAGGGTTTTATTTTTATTATCATACATATAAGAGATTTTAGCCAAAAGTACCTTTAAAATAAAGATGAATCTGTGTGAGCTAAAGCAACATGCATGAACATATTGTAACTAACCAGAGTGTGTACGTTTTGAAGTGCCCGGTAGTGTATAAAGCCGACACCACTACGTGTTAGCTCGTCATTGTGCTAGGTTGCCTTCCCGGAAGTGTGTTATTCATCTGATAGTTTCTGTTATATTTGTGGCGAATATACGGCATTAAAGCAACAACATAATATTACAGACTTTGTAAGAAAATTATGTTTCGCGTATTTTATAAAACTTGGAGATCAGGATAAACTTTCGACACCTCATAAAGTTTGCAAACGATGTATTGAAGACGTTCGAAGTTGGTTTAAAGACAAAAAAAAAGTTTTCCTATATGGGAGTATGTAGTATGTATATAATATATAGTATGGCACGAACGGAAGAACCATAGTAACGTCTGTTACGTTTGCTCGTGTAATATGAGAAGGTATAACGCAAAATGGTAGCAGTACATTTCACACCCCAATCTGCAATCAGCCATTTCTCCCATCTATCAAATGACAGACATACCAGGCCCCTGCGACTTTGGCCGAGATTCTAAGTTCTGACCAAGACGATGCCATACCGGAATCAAAATTTGAAGATGATAAAAGACCGAAATTGTTTCCCCAGGACCAAGTAAATGATTTGGTAAGAGACTTGAATCTTCCTAAAATACTGATGAATTGCTTGCCTCAAGGCTGAAAAGCCGGAACTTCCTTCTGCCAGGATTGTCTTCCTCATAATTTAAATATCGTAAGGAGTTGACTTCTTACTTTTCTCAAGAGGACGAGTCAGTTTATTACACCAATATTGAAGGTTTGATGAATACATTTAAGATCCAATATGATACAACACAAAGGCATCTTTTCATAGATTCATCAAAAAGCAGCCTTAAAGCAGTTCTGATTCACTTCAGTTCAGTTCAGTTCTGTTTTTGTACTTCCATACCTATAAGTCATTCAGCATATTTTAAGGAAATCTATAAAATCTTGGTATTGGTTCTTCGCAAATTAAAATATGAAGACCACGGTTGGCAGGTGTGCAGAAACTTTAAAATCTTGTGCATGTTACTCGGACAATGACTTAGGCTTACCAAATTTCTTTTTGTGTCTATGGGACAGTCGAGACCAAGCATATCACTAGACCGAAATGTGTTGGCCTCCAAGGGAGTTTAAAGTCAGAGAAAATAACGTCCTTTGAAAAACATTGGTACCTCAGCATAAAGTTCTTCTACCACCATTGAATATAGAGTTGGAATTGGTGAAGCAATTTGTAAAATCACTTGCTAGAGGTCGAAATTGCTTTAAATAAATAGTATCAAAGTTTCCAGGCCTCTCAGAGACAAGGGTGAAGGAAGACGTTGTCGTCAGATCAGACTTTAGACGGCTTATGGCTGAACCACAATTAATTGCGACCATGACAGATCCAAAAATTAAAGAGTGGTTTGTCTTCAAAGAGGTCATAGAGAAATGTTTAGGCAGTCACAAAGACCCTAACTATAAATAAATCGTCAAAAGAATGCTAAAAGCATTTCAAACTCTAAGTCGTCTAATGAGTCTAAAAGTACATTTTGTTCATTCCCACCTCGACTACTTTCCGGAAAATTCGGGAGATGTGAGTTAAGACAAGGTGAACGATTTCAGCAAGACATTAAACAGACGGAGAAAAGATACCAAGGAAAATGAAGCATTCAGACTAAATTTGGATGCTTTAGAGAAACTTTCAAGATTCTTCCCACAAGGGAAAATGTACTATGAGGAGCCTCACTGGGAAAAAGAAAAAAAATTAATGTATGCCGGTGAACGTTTATTAGATAAAAAAATTAAAACGGTTTGTAAAAAAAAATTATGTTTTTCAAGTCCATTTTCCTTTAGTTTAACGTAATAACTTGTCTGAAATATATACTTAAATTGTCAAAAAATCTAACGTCTTATGATGAAAAGGAAGATATTTTCGGATTCAGCACACCTAAAAAATAAAAATTTTGTCACAAAACAAAAATGGCACTTAGAAAATTTTTTTACAGACTTGTGATAATCGGAGAGCGGTGATGGCATTTGTTTAAATGCGTTGCCCTCGAACTGGGGGAAGTCTCCTCGGGTTTAACGGTCACCGCGAGTGTATCGACCAATGTGTTTTTAGCTAAGTCGAATTATGCCATACGCTCCTTGCCCCGTATCTTACCTTAGGCTATCTGCTTCTATGGGCCTAGCATGACGCTCAGACAAGAATTTCTCTATAGGGCTGTCCTTTTCGCGCCAATATGATGAGCGATAGGGACAGTCTTACAGAGAGGCTCTTGTTTAGGGCGTCATGAGAAGGCCGCTGATCTGTGTCTAGTGTCGCCATCCACCTCAGCAGTGCTGCTAGTCAGATGGAGACTTTCGGACCAGTTTAAACTTGAGAAATAACTTTTATAATATGAATTCAATGATTTGTAGTTCACTGTTTATTCTTTTTTTATTTACTTATATATTTTAGTTAGGTCATTTAATTTGTAATCCAATATGTTGGTGCAGATTAAAAATTGTATCCTCGAATATTTCTTATATATTGAGAGAATATGCTTAGAATTAAATTACATATAAATGTTTTATGAATAAACACATATTAAAAATAAACATATTATTAGGGAGGCTGATTTCTTTCACCATTAACGTCACATCGAACAGTGTTAATTTCTTGAACAGTATCGTAATCACTGAATACTGCGACAGTAGTTTTGTGGTAAAAAAACACGATACGTGAACGCGAGAGACATTGCGCAGAAAATAAGTCCGCTTCACTTTTATAGTTAACGTTTGATTTTACTATCCATAAAATTTTCATACCGCGGGTTATATATTAAAATCAATTCTTAAGTAGTAAACCCAAAAAAAGATATCGAACAATACTAAAGCAATCGACTGTCATGTCTACTTTCGAAATATTCGATTTCTCTCACAATTCTCGATTTCTCACACAATATCCAAAGCGTAGAAATCCAAAGACTTCTAACAAACAGCACTCATTGAATGCATGTACGTCCTTATTAGACGATTTCACATCCACGGTCGGTGCTTAACTATGGTGAAATGCAGGAAACAATTTACAGTCATAAAGCATATAGTAGATGTACTTTGGGGCAAAAGCGAACACGCGATTGTTTCGACGGTCGCGCCGCCGTTACGCGGGGCAAAAATAAATACTTGTTGTTATGGCCGATCAATATCTTGTTTATGCTGTGGTTCATTTGGTCGGTTCAAAAATACTATTCTGTGTGTTTTTTACGGGTGATGCGCGGATACGCTTACGAACGCTTACGAGAGTCGTGTCATTAAGTAGGGTTATTACTAGTGATTAATTGGCTTTGCTGAATCGCGTTTATGACGTCGTGCAGAAGAGTAATGTTTTTAAATTTATGGCTTAATAGTCATCGCTGTTCATTGGTGCCGATCGATTATTTATGGTAACTTTCGAAAATGGGTTTGTGAACCATGGTTACTATGGTAAATAAATTTTACTACACAAGTACAAATTATAATTTGATATTTATCTTCTCTTATGTAATTATACATTACTGAGCTTTGACGATCGAATGGTCGCGTTGTTTTCCATTTAAAATGCAACGGCTTCAATTCCTGATTCTAAACGAATTAACTAATACATGCGTAAACACACAAACACACACAGACACATACAAACACACACACGCATCGTACATATGTACAAGTATATACATATATACTTTTCATTCTTTCTCTGTCTGTCTCACACACATATATTACATATAGTAGTACACTTTCATATATTTCGCGCTAATATTAAACAATAAAGTTACTCTTTCGTGACTTGTGAGGTGTTTTTTTTTTTACGTATAATTATACTTTAATTTACTTTAATATACAATACGTCTTAGTTTCGTATGCTCCATGCTAAGCCCGTTTTACAATTAATTGCATTCAATTTACATTGAAAACATAATTTCGCACTTGACTACGAAGCCTCGCGTTAAAAATTCTGAGCAAACAGTAACGTATACAAACGCGGTCCTTCATCCCGGTGGGTAACCACAGCTGCAGCGGTTCGCAGGATCCGTAAACGGATGTTTATGGTGAAGCTGTAGTGGCTCGAGGCGCCCTCTTTGTTTCCCTGCGAACGATCCGCGCAGCTGCCGGACCGACGTGTAAACGTTACCGGAGATTTGTTACGGGAATAGATTTCAAGTGAAAAAAAAAAACAGGAGAAGATTTCCATCGACAATCGAAAAAGTCGACTTTACAATCTCTCTCATTTTCGTTCCGCTTTGGGAATGGTTATTTTTAATTATCGTTATATAACATAATTATAATAAAAATACCTCATTCCTAAGAACTTTGAAGTGATGTAAGGATAAGCGACGGAAGGTGTACGAATTGTTTAATAGTTATTAGTTTCGATAAGTTCATTATAATATATACCACAAAAAAAAACATAAATATGACAAAAGGCCCAGTTCAGTACAAAAGACGTCAGGGGTCGACGGCGTCGCCGACAAACGAGTTGAGATCTGAACGGGTGCTAAGTTCCTTGGCACTATCTTAAAACGTACTTAAAATATATTTCAAAGGAGGTGTGTTACTTTCACTGACTAATGAAGTTTCAATCTGACCTGACTGATGGATGAATGATTTGAGTGAAATTCAATAAACACAGGTATGTCTTAGAAGCTTGAAACTCGGAATTTATTTGCCTTTTATAGTATAAAGAACATATTTCAATGCGAGTTTATAATTTACTTTGCTAGTAGTATTTTATACAACAAACATTCCGATGGATAAATAAATTGTAAAACTATGGACTTAGTATCAATGAAATCTAATAATTATTTTTTAAAACAATAACGTCGCACTTTTTTAGTTATCATTTAAAACAGTTCTAAGGACCTTGTCACCCTTCGGTTCTCAACTGACTTAGCAGTGTAGTGACCAAATACAAACCTGATGCAATCAAACGCTAAAATATTGCATTTAAATGTAGGCATGGTAGTGAAATCGCACTTTGACGCTTGCCAAGTCTCAGTACACGACTGGCTTGTATAAAATATAATTCTGCGAAATCTACCTTCGTGTGTGATTTCAGTTTGTTTTGAAATGTCACTATCGGAGCAGGGCGAAGAGGGCGATCAGGGCTCAAGTTGAAACAACAGATGGTTTAGATAAAATTTGACGGATTTTTACTATTTAGGAACAATGGTAAGTATATTAAAAAAGACCTATCTTTGGCTTCTAATGTATAGTTTTAGTATTGATTGTTAAAGTGCTCGAGTGTTTACAACGTTGGAATATTTATGGTTATCTAATTTTGAATAAATTACATAGTACCTACTAGTAATGCGTGTATAATGATATTGATGTTGATACTCCACGAAAGATTTGACGTTCAAACGCTTCGTCTATAATTATTTACGTACGCTGCATGTGGTATGTCGTTTTGTGTAAATATCTATAAAATTTGAATTATTATTGTTTTTTTTATTTTGACCGTAATATTTCATGATTCGTTCGATGAAATGACGGATGAAAACGCAATCGTTAGGAAGAAAATTTTCGCTCAAGAGAAACGAGCATGAAACCAAGTTAATTGGATAAGCAAATTTAATTTTTAATTGAAAAAATAAAGACATTAAATTGTATTTAAAATAGTGAAAAAGTTGATAAGAGCAAACCTTACGCATTGAAATAAATGCACTTATACACTTATGCGTGTGCATAAACGGTTTCAGAACTTAAACATTAAAATATTAACGTTGTAGAAATTAGTATCCTACATACAAAACGTTAGATTTAAAATACAAGAATACGTCGTAGAATTTTAATTTGCGAATAAATTAACTTCATTTACTAATCTCAACTCTGTCAGTGATTTTATTTCATTAAATTCCTATTATATAACAACAGCCATTTTAGCATAGTTGACGACTTTAATATTTATTATTGAGAAGCGTTAATTAAATTGTTGGATCGCGAAATCTAATAAATGTTACCGATCTTATGCAAACTACGGATTTCTCAGCTGACTCGATTTCGTGCGAATTGAAATTTCAGTAACAGTACAATAATACGAAGTCTAACGAATTTGCAAAATCTGTATTCATATCATTTCACATTCATCGATCAATTTCAATACCGACGACACGGAAAAAAAGAGCTCTTTGCCTTTCTGATTGAAAATTGATCGAATTGTACGTATCAGAGCTTGAAAAAGTTTAGACCGGTATAGGTGGTAGTGCATTTTGTCCTGCCAATCGTGGGGAGTAGGATACACACTTTGGTCTATGTCGGCCAAATAGGCAGATCCATTAAATCACATTTTGGAATACAACCAAACTGTGATGGCCATGTGCTATAACATATATTTGAGGGTGATTATTTCACTATGCAAAGGTGTATTAGTACCATCTATATGTGTATAAGAGAAATACCAGTCACTCACATGCTTATCAAACGATCTTCAAAACCAAAAGTCCGATTGAGACAAAATTGATCTGATGATAGTTTATATAAGGGAAGGACCCGCTAAGAAAAGATTTTTTGACTTGGTAAAGGGGGATTAAATATCCACACGATGTTTAATCGAGGAATGAATCCTCACTTTTTTTTATGGAGGGAGGAATGACTGAAGTTTGATATCATTACTTGAAATAAATAATGACATAAATTTCCCACAAAAGGAGGTTAGAATAATGTATAATAATTTATGTGAGTAATTAATTGAAAGCGGAAGGTGAGTGAAATTAAGATCCAGGACTGAAAAAGAAATCGGTAGCGTTATCAGGATCGAAATTAAAAATAGAACCGGAACTATAACAGAAAGCGAGAATGAGATTGGGAGATCTTTCTATATAAGAGATGAGGAAACAAATTCTATGTCTAAGCGAGCGGAGCCGGAGCGGAAAGTTAGAAAATTTATAAAAGCCGTTATGTATCCCCCAAGTTATCCGCTGATCAAGACATCATCGAACTCAATACCTTCTGGTTCTAAAACAAAACCCTTTACCACTGACCCACCACCGCTCTTTTACTATTATATGTAGATGTGTATTGATATCATACACTTATACAAGTGGTGGTTTTGTATACCCCCATCGCAAATTCTCCCATATCAAGTTGTACGTGTCTGCTGAACAAATACGCGAGTCACTGTACAATCAACTATCGCATACTTTCCTAAGATCAATACGTGATCAAATATTTCAGCGGGACATTTTTATATCAAGTAAATCTCACAACGCTTGGGCTTCTCGCCATCGAAATAATAAGGCATAGAAATACTTCTACAACGACAAAATAACCAGATGTCGTTGGCTTTTGGATAGGCGTGGCATACGATATTGGTTCCGCCGCCGCACAGTTGTTCACAATGTGTTCACTTCTTCTTTATCCTTCTATCGTCAACAAATGTCCTTATTCTTTCTCTTTCTGTCCTCTTTTTTTCGCTTTCTTTCTCTTTGGTTAAGAAATAACAAATGTCATTCAAAATCACATCTAAAAAAGATAATAATAAGATCACTTGTAAGAGATTTATTTGGTTTTAAAGTATTTCGTATATTCTAATTTATATTTCTTCGAGTTTCGTGTCACAAATGAACGTAAATTTGTTCGAAGTTATAATTCTACGGTTTTCTATTTCGTCGCTTCTCGCAAACAAACATATGTACCACCAGAACGGGCTCTGACCCGGTTGCATTCCCACAAAAAAATAACGTTCAACCTGTTTTTTACGTCCGCCGCAACCTGTGGCAACAACACAGCGTCAAATCCTTTTTTGTTATCGGCCTTGACGCGGAGCGGTGCTTTTTCGGTTTCGAATTTCACATGCAAATATCAGGAAACACGTTAAATTATTATCGTACTTCCTTTAACTGCGGCTTCTCCCGCTTAGACATTAAATGATTGTTTTAATTTTAAATTATTGCGATCGTGTCCTGATCTCTCTTCCCATATTAATCTTGATACCGTTGTCAATCCCGAATTCAATTGCAGTTTGGGTACTAGTCTCGATTTCGGCCTCGGTTCTGTTTACGGCTTTGAGATCGGAATCACTATCTGAAATAAAATTAGGAGCGGAAGCGGTACTGGGTTTTTATTCAAGTTGCGATCATTATAAAAGAAGTATACATTTATTGTATGTTCACGTGAACGAAGCCACAGACTTGCTCATAAAACTATATCAATCTATATCATCCCAATAAGGGTTTCTACATTCATCGTACAACCAGGTTGATAGCGATGTTAAATTTCATGATGGCGAAGTAGGTTAAAATAATGTAAGAATAAAAATAATTATCGTGATGTTTTCCACAATTTGATAGCATCAATTAAAAAGAGGCAAACCGTAATAAGGAACTAAATTACGAACTTAACGTACTGTTATATACGTTAATAAGCTCATTTGCTACCGGTATACATATAAATATAGGCATACTTTTTAGAAGGGCATTCATTAGAAATGATAAACTAATGGCCTAGTTAAAATTCATCGAACAAAGATTTTACAGTACAACGAAAACAGACAATTTCTTATTTAAGAACGCATCGGTTACATCATAATAGAACAGGTTTTCAATTAGTCGAGCGTTTTAAAATGAACTCGCGTGGGAATAATGGTCACATTTCTAATGAGACACGTCTCCGATTCTGTTTGAAGAATAAGTCGACATAGAAACCGAATCGGGATTGGACTTGTATCGATCTCGTCGAATATCGTGCTTATAATAATAATAATATGATAATGAAAGCCGAAAGCTGCATGTATACGAATCGCTTTTAAGCTCTCTATCCGTACGTTATAACTCGGAATGAAGTGCTTGTACGTCCGTGAGGTCGACAAATTCAGTCATTCGATGACTGGCTTAATTCGAGTACGTGTATATTTTAAAATTTCATTCTTATTTTCAAATAAATATCATCTTATTATTCGGAGTGCTAACTAACCGCGTTCCAGTAGAGTCGATAGTTATAGAATTACAAATTTTTAGACATGACAAATATTAGAATTATAAATTTTTTCATTTTTTTAATTGGAAAATACGAAGTTTAGAATAATGTTTCATATGGAACTAAGATAGTATTGAGTTGTGCAAATTTGACAACACTTCTGGCATCAGCTGCTCGGTTAAGTGCTACTTCGAGATTCGCGTGACCAAGTTATCTCACGAGAGTTGAACCTTTTACTATTATAAATTTAGAGTTTGATTATAAATTTAAAGTAAAGATTCAACTGTCGTAAGATAACAGTCACAGAAATCACGTCGCGTTATGTCAAAATAGCACTTGATCGATCATTTGATGCCAGAAGTGTTGTCAAATTTGCACAGTCCAATAATATTTTTATTCCATAATCAAACAAATGTAAATATATAACTTCAAAAAAACAAACTTGCGCGAGAAGTCGCACTGGTTATCTCCATAAATATTTGTTCTCTAAATATTCAAAAATATATCCTTTTATAACAAGCATTTTTTCAAATAATTATTTGAAATTTGATTAAGAGTAGGTTTTGAATATTTTTAGGGGATCTTATTCAAGGGCGATCATGGGGGTCTTGACCACCGCTGGGATGGGTTTTTATCTTACTATTATAATCGAATTAGAGCCAGTTCTGACTCAACTTCGTATGTGTGACCCCGCACTCTGACTCAAAAGTCAGATCCGCCGTTGACCCTACTGAACATACGCAGACAGAACCTCCGACAGGAATTCGTGTCTTTACGTAATCTACTAACATGTAAACACATTTTATTATTGAATTTATGTCAATCACATGTTTGCTTCAGCTCTAGTCAACTTAATTCTAAGAGACACTTTAGGTCCTAGCTGGTAAATAGCTCAAACAACCTGCTTTTGCAGCACGAAAATTCTATCAATATCTGCGGCATATCCATATAGCAAAATGCCGTATGGCATCAGACTTTGAAATGTCTAAAGTAAACCAACCTATACCGAAATATAAGGTACTGCCTAAACCATGAAATATGAGGACGTGTTAGTATTTCATTGAAATTATCAATCTCTCTTATAAAAAGATATGGCAACATCATACAAAAAGGCATTCATTTAACTTTTCACACGAGTTACTCTCACGTAAACACACACTAAAGAGTACTAAGATGATTTTTTCTATCACTATCACTTCTTAACTCCCTGGTCGCCGAGAGAGGTTTTGCATTGGAAAGTCTAGTTCATGTTATACGAAAACTAGTTCATGAAGAAATCTTAAATTATACTGATTAAACATTCTTGAAATTTTATTCAAGAATGTTTAATCAGTATCCGTAGATATGTGCAAGAATCATGGCAGTGTTTTATGCAAACAAATCCGCTCCTATTCGTGTCAATAATAGACAAAGATTATATCCTGAGATTGAGGTTATTGTATTTATTTGCGTATAATATTGTTAGATTGTTGTTTCTTTCCTTTGTGGTTTGGTACGCAATTCAGGTGTCATTTATTTTGATTATTTTTATATCAAAGAATCACTTTTATTTAACTAATTATTGTAATATGTTAGGAAATAATGAGCTTAGATTAATAAAAAATGCAAATTGTTTATGTTTAATAAGATTTTGGCTTACATCCACCTATGTTGTTCGCTTTTTGGGTACAAAATTTGCACTGAACAGAAAAACAAGCGCATATGACGATTTTAAAGGTGTTCTATTTTTTAAACATCATTAGCACTGCATTCAGCTCCGAATATATAATATTAAAAAATACCCCGCCATTAATATAACTTATTTCAGAAGTAGTTGGACATGAAGATATTTCGTTTTTATGCTACATTTATCACAAAAAAATTCATCCTTAAGAGCTAAGTTGGAGCTTTTTAGATAATAACGTTTTTTGCTTCATTTTACAGAACACGCAACTTAGAATAATGAATAACGAGAAAATCTGTGAAGTAACTACATTACCATACAATGCTATTGTTTCTGGATGATTTCTTATTATTCAAGACAAAAAAAAGAGCAAACTTACACAACCGATTTAATCAACATATCAGCAGCGACGTTGTTCCTCGCGGGCGTAACCGTTTGATATCACCTTTGGTCATGTATAATTTTGAAGAATTTTATTTGAATAGTAACTAAATGTGAGTTATTTCGAAAAATAGAATAAAATAAAATCGATGTAAATTATGCGAAGTAAGGAATAAAATGAAAGAGTTTCATATAATATTTTATGAAAAGTACTCATTTATTAAAAATAGACGTAAGATAGTATTAAATATAAAATAGTGAATTATTATATAAAAAAATTCTGAAATATAATTTAAAAAATAGTTAATAATAAATTTCGTAAGAGATATATATATATATATATATATATATATATATATATATATATATATATATATCTTATATGATATATAAAGTTGTATACAGGGGTATAATGTTATGTTATGATTTCTATCAGTCAACTCTTACCATGTCGTGTTAAGGAACTTCATTCATAAAACAACTTCCGATCCATTTGCTTATGCAGAACCACTCTATTTCTTTTCGTAGATAAATTACAAGTGCTTATTAAGTCTTTGAATGTTCAACCTTAAGTATTGTTATCTGAATATAAAAGT
This sequence comes from Eumeta japonica, assembly GCA_005406025.1. Taxonomy (NCBI): domain Eukaryota; kingdom Metazoa; phylum Arthropoda; class Insecta; order Lepidoptera; family Psychidae; genus Eumeta; species Eumeta japonica. Next base: position 225,360 of record BGZK01000630.1, on the reverse strand, counting down.
CAAGAAATAATAGATTTAACAAAACGGCTTAGGGAACTAGAGAAAATAAAAAATTGCGTACGCTTTAGTTAAATAATTACACAGTAGGTCTTTAGCCTATCGAATTGTTGGACACGGTAATTATTATTTCATATTAACATCGATACAAAGCCAAAGACGTGTTCGATCGAGTGCTGTTACAAGTTTCTCTCTTTTATCATTCGCTGACAGACAGCTGATAGAATATTTGAAAGTTAGAAGAATATGCAACTTCCTTAGACGTCGGGTCCTTTATGCTCGGTAAATTAATTTAAAATCGTTTTAATTACAAAAAGATCACATTTACTTTTATACAGTTAATGAAAATTATTTTATAATTTGAAATACAGAAATATATGCCATTTTCTGAATCTTAGATATTGTCAAAATGCTTTATTATATGAACGAATATATACATTCATTTTTTTCTTCGTATAAAGGTACCACACGCTTGCGACACTACTACAATTGCCAGGATAACAAAACTAAAAAAAAACACCATTTCTAAAACTGTAAAACTTTATCCTAAAATATCGCGACCGTTTATACGGAACACACCCACGGACAACCGCCGGGAGTGAATCACAAAAAAACAAAGCCAGCTGTCCTTACGTATTAAGAAGATCTTAAGGCATAAGCTCCCGGCAGTCGTAAAAACCAGTTGTTAAGGGGATGTACTTGCTTTATCGCGCGATTCCTTCGGAAAGTTTGTTTTAATACGACGTCGGTGCCACCTGCCGGCCGTCCCGGGAAACTCACTTACCGAGCCCTTTGTATTTTATAGCTCTCGCCTTTAATCTCTCCCAGAAACGATTCTGTATTTTAAGTTCCGTCTCGACTTTTAAGAGCGATAGTCGATCTCGTTAGATATCCTTTCCCTAGGTGATTTTCCTTCTAATAAGCGGTATTGTAAAATAATTAATCTTGTGTTTATTTTCTATGTCATCGTTGCTTTTGATAGAATTTTTGATCTTACTAGCTATTGTATCTAATTAAGGCATTATTAAATTTCATTGTACGTTGTTAATTGAAGCACATATAATATATATGCTATGGTATTTAATATACAGATTTAATACATTTCATATTAGTAGCCATTTTAATGAAATTTCAGTGTAAACATTAAAGTACGATAACAAACGTAAACATACAACAAACAAACTTATTTATACTGACGCCATCTTGAATACTAACTTGCGCCGCCGCAGTTGTGGCTATCTTTCTTGAACGACCAGCAACAACTGACTGAACTTTTCTAACGTACACGATATTTTTATAATATTAAATCGGCCTGTCTCTCACTCAACAACAAATTAATTTTACACTTTTATATATACAAATAAAATAATATTAAAATTTCAGCCATTTTAAAATGGTTTGAACTTTTTTTGCTTATAAAAAATAGCATCTGGCATATTATTATCAACAAAATGTCTGGCAATATTAAATTCATATTTTTATAGTTTTCAAACAGTTATTACAAAAAACGATTTTAAAATGAATAGTATTACCTGCACAGGTGTTATGCGCAATAGTGAACGCAACGTCTATCGACATCCAGGTGGTTTACATATTGTAAGAAAAAGCATAAGAAAACATATATGAAAAAACCAGCATTCTTAAAATTATCTCTTGAAAACATTGTTAGATCTTAGACTAATATCTATAATTTTTTTTACATACTCTAAATCACGTATTCGTCATTACTTATTATAAGTGTAATGAAAAATCATTATTTATTGTACTTACTTATAGTTCAAAAGAAATACATTCATTGGTTGTCAGTTATCAGTCAACCATCATCGTATTGTGAATATGTATACAAGGCTTTCAGCTAAAGGATGTCGATAATTTTAAATACCTGGATTAATAGTATTAAGGATAAATTACCTTAAATAAATGGATTCTGAGATCCCAAGCGCGGAGACGATCAACATTTATATAACCCATCATTACACCAATACTGGGCGGACAAAGTGGCGATAATTATCAAACTTACTATGCAAAATCAGGATATTGGCGCGTGTAAAAGGTGAAGCGGGCAAAACTGCGGACCGTCTCAATTTTATGGTGTTACTTGCTGGCTCGTTTAAGATATCTTTACCACAAATGTAGACAGGACGATGAATGTGCTAAGATGAGGAGAAAGTATCACCCTGTTAGCCAGGATAAGAGAGGAATATGTACGTGTAAGCTTTGAGATTTGATTAAAGGAAGAAAAACACGTCTTAATCTGCATGGGTACGTAATGAGAAAACCTGATTATATATGATAATCAGGTTTATTGCCTTTATATACATCGAGGCATACTTTGTCCCGGTCCGAGATAGCAAAAAGCTCCCTTGAAACTCGGACCTCGTCATCAATAACAACCTAAAGAATAACCAAGGCAATGATACGACAATTGAGAACTGAAATTTATAGCGAATAATGACGAAAGATTACATACAAATGTGACAATGAGAGGTAAAAACAAGCTTATAGTTCGAAACATATTTCAAGTTTATAAATTGTATTGAATTATAATCCATATCGAAGGTAATTGAAGTAAAAAACAATTAATGCCTGTCATATACATCGACAGACAGATCTATTAACAATTGAACTTAAACTGTAGGTACTATAATAACTGCAGGCTATTATTGATTAGGTACCCTATGAAATTGTTATGGACTAGTCCTGTCTTAAAATACCATTTCGTCAACGCCTAGCTAATTATTTTTAATATCAAAACTTTATACCAATCTGTCAACAGCTTTTGTTATTTTGTTTTTGCTAATATTCTATTACTATTCCTCAATTTTTATTTCAATTTAATGTTAAATATATGTTAAAGATATAAGGTTTTTAAGATTTCGTAACAATCGATAAATAATTTTATTTTTTATAATGATTCTGATCATGGTCGAATTTTAACTCGTACCATATTAAACCATTAGATGTCGTTTGCACGCCTCAATGGGTCACCGTGGAGAGAGAAAATTTCAGGTTACTCAATAAAAATAGTTGGATTACTCGCCTCGGCAATGAAGTGATGACGGCCTAAGCTACAGCACAAAGACAGCATTAAAGTGTAATTTTAGTAAACTGTTGTGCAACAAATTTATTTCCCACGTATTATACACATTGTGACCATACAGCCTTGCATCAAACAGCTAAAATTCTTTGACCAAAATTGAATTTATCTAGACAGGTATTACTTATAGTCGACAGTATGAAAAAAAAAAAAATAATAATGATAATTTACTTACCTCGTCCCATATATGAAAAATTGTATTAAAAGGTCATATTATGTAAATGTCACGAACGTTTTTATGCGCCGAGAGCGCGGCAATGCAGCCACGCCACAACTCGAAAAATTTCAAATGTCATCCGCTGCGGCGTCGCGCTAACAATGGCCCGGCCGTGTTCGTGGGCCAATTTCAATAGTCAATTTCGAATATGAAACGGCGTAATAAAATCGATATTTCAAATCTGTTGGCGCGTGGGAGACCCCGCGCCGGCGCCGCGCGCCAGCAAACGGGTTCTGATAGATGACCTCCCGTAGAATTCTGATTCAATATTTTGACCTCAGCGCCACCGTGGGCAGGGTTAGGGTACGCGTAACGCGTTCCGACGAAACCCAACGCGCGTTAAGTTGGCGACGCCAGCCGCGCGATCAGTTTTTAGCGTAGAAATATGTGAATCGTAAAACCTCTGTTATGAATAAATTATGTTCGTTGTGTTCTTCATAAATCATTTCTGGTCGAATAAAGACTTCGTCATTTTCGAGAGACGGTAATTGGCAATTAAAGTCTCGGTTATAATTTATTCCGACGTCTAGTTGTAGTAAAAACAAACGAAAGGATTGCCTACTTGCCTAATCAGCTTGTTAAAAGCATCCAACGTTATTCGTTTTCTTAAAATGAAATTTAAATATCTGCTTAACATTCTTAAACCGATGATAGTTCAATGCGGGTCTTGACTTTATCTTTTGATTAAGACGGAATTTCTTTGTCAAATTATGTTTGTGTTACGATTTCGTTAGCTGTGATTGGAATCGATAAATGTGTAATCACAGTTGAAAATGTAGTGACGTCCCTTTATAAAGTTTAAAATTATTTTCCAACCAACGAAACTTTTCTGGCTCTAACTATGTTAGCTTGCATATAAATATTGAGCTGTTTCCGCTACACTTTCAACTTACCCTGAACAAAATTACACGTGTCGAGGTTTTAAAATGGGATCGCCAAATGTCGACATGTGATGAAATCCCTATTTTTGAAAATCAGACCGCAACGATAACTTCCTCAATTTTACGAAAATTTTGGATTTTCTTATCCCAAGTGAAAAATCGAGCATTATTATTTAAAAATTTAACTATATCAGTGCTGTTAGGAATCCCAAATTTTATTTTTCCACATTGTTTTTTTTAATTCAGTTGTTTCAGTTTATATCAATTATTTCAGTATTAATTTACAATAGCAATCGTCTTCATTATAGTATTATAGGGAAACAATTTTTAAGAAGCAACTCCATGAATTTCCCAACTAATAACTGTTTTATGGAATGCGACTTAATTTCCGTTGTCATTTATCATTTTCCTTGAATCCAAGCCAAAAGCGCTTACGCATACGGCTTACGTGAAAAACTCACTTCTCATTTGACACGGTGACAAGGCGATAGACCTGTTGTATGTACGGTACAAAGACAAATATTGCACACATAAATCGCATCTCTAATCGAGTGCATCTTCGCTGCATAATGAGAAATTAAAATTAAAAAATCACCAAAGTATATTGAGTTAATGACTAATATTAAATCTACCTATCTACTAATATCAGGTCTATCGGACTCAGGTTGATCCATAAAAATAAAACTGGCCAAGAACAAGTCGGATCATGCTCATTATAGGGTTCCGAAGCTATTATTACAAAGAAATGCACTACAGATGAAAAAAATTTGACCCTAAAGGCCAACTCTGCAACTTCCCGCTAATTTTATCAGTTTCGTAGTTATTTCAAAAAAAACGGTTTGTTTCGATTTCTTTGGACAAAGATTTCTCGCAAACGAATCAACCGATTTTGATCCGGTTTGCGGAAATCGACGTGTTTTTAAAAGGTTAAGAGTTGATTACATTTTGGAATTGATCGGTCAAGCCATTTTAAAGTTATTTTGAAAAAACCACTTTTAAAAAATTTTTTTTTCTTAGTTTTTTTGAAAATTTCTCAAAATCTACCGGTCCAAATCGACTCAAACTTTCAGAAAATCTAAGTTTGGTGGAACTCTTTAGAACGCCGTTTAGTGGGCTCGATTCGGTCAAGCCGTTTAAAAGTTATAAGACGTTTACATACATCATCACATACACACACACACATCCACACAGACATACGGACATCATCTCAGGGATGATCAGGGAAGCTTCCTAAACCCTCAGAACGTCGAAATCTGATGAGAACTCGATTTTTGCAAAATGGGGTGAAACCAATAACTTCCCGAAAATTTTAGAAAATTTTCAATTTTCTTAGCGGGAAGTTAAAAAGTACTTTCTTACGCTTTCTCCATGTTTCCCGCACAGAATAGTTATAAACACTTTAGTCGCCTATAACCAGAAAAACAAATAGGTATGAGACTATTAGTACTATTAAACTAGTGTAAACTAAAGTGTATCAGCAAGAGAGCGTATCTTCATGGCACTTACGTCCTCTTGTTGAGAAACGCAGTTTTTCAGAAATAACTCAAGAACAGTATATTCGACAACGTTCAAAATAATGTTCTTTGAAAATATTTATTAATCTTTAACTTCTAGTTTTTTTTGCACATTTTTTGGGCACAAGGTTTAGAAAATAGAGGGGGCGCTTTTTTGGAGCGATTATTCCGTAATTGTCAAATTACTCAGGAAAATTGCTTTTAGTTTCTGTTCATGTATGGAGGTGCACCCCTTAAAAATTTTATTTTTTGTTATTCAGCCACCAAAGTAGGGGCTTATATGAGAGACCTACACTATAAAGTTCACCAATATACGTCTTGTAGTGGCTCGGAACCCTGAAAATGGCTATAGTGTCTGACTTTACACTACCAACTATACTCGGTGATACGTTCCATTAAACATCAGGCGCAGAGAACCCTGACGGTAATTTATAAACCAATAGACGTTTGACATAAAATTTTACGTCTCCTGGTTTTTTCAACATAGCGCGTACGCTGCGAGGAAGATCGGCCGACGAATGCTCTCCGTGCTCTTCATATATTTTTCGCTGTCGAAGCTTCTAGATTATAATGCACAAATATCAGTCATTGCAAGTAATCAATCACCGTTTATATGTCGAGCTATAGACAATACTCGAATGGCATTGTAGGCGCAATATATGTTAATAATTTATTTCGAGGGCAGTGCGTTCTTCGAGTTTACGATGTGGGCTGGCATCCGCTTAGTCGATAAATAATTGTACGCGTTATTTACTAGGTTCGTTATTTATATACCCCTAAAGGTCGATGCTTAAATATGGAGACGCTGTGAATTAACATTTTACAAAATTATCTCGTTAGACGAAAAATAAAATATTTCTCGTTAACTGTATTAGTAAGTACGAAAACTCTACCCTTCTTCTCGGTAACAACCAAAAAGTATCCAACTCTCTTTTGATCCATTAATTAATATCCAGTTTATTTTTGAGTTTTGGAGCAGAAATAAAAATTAGAGATAGAAAAATTTCAATCAAAGTTTCTCGTTGACGTGAAACTTCGTATCAATTAATTATATAGCACGTTATAGCATAAATAAAACTCAAAAGCAGAAAATTCTGGAATCAACGGAAAAAGTCTTAATTAATTGTCTTTGAACTATTTACTGGATTAAATGAAAAATCTTGGACAACTTATTAGACAATTTTATAAAAAAAAAAAGAATGCATACAGTTCACCTTTCAGAGTAGACTGTACGTACCGAATATTATGACCAAGCCATCTGTTTTGGCACGATATGGATTTATAGATAGTCAGATTATTTCAGTATGAAATCAAAATTATATTTTTTAAGTGTCGTTTAGATTCACAATATATTTTTTTCCGTTCTCTTCTTTCTTATGCTAGATAAGAAATAATTTCTTTTTTACCAGAAGTAGTATTATGGTTTTCTAAGCCAAATAATCCATAACTGGAGACAGGAATATCAGAGCTGTATGCTGAATGTGGGAAAAATTCTACTTCATGTCGGGTATATTGGACCTACTTGAACAGTACTCTCTCTACCGATTCACTGATTATGGACATGTTTGTGTTGCCAGTATTCTACTCAATTTTTGCTAGTACAACTTACAATTCTTTAAAATTATGTAATCAGACAACATCTTCCTATGCACTATTTCTTCACCATACTCGTAAAATTACTATCAGCATATACACTGTTTTCTAACGAAGATCCTTTTAATTTTTTGTTCACATTTGCAAAAAAATATCCATTTCACGTCTTAATCCACAATTGAAAGTCTAATAAGAGCATAATGTAGGGTGGTGGGACTGGTGGGTAATCATTTGCCAAATTTCTCCGCCATTATTCACAAGTGCCATCGAGCGGACGTTTATAATGAAATAAAAACCATACCTACGGTTGTCTATGCCCTTCTTGTCTTAAGCTGTCCTGTGTGCCGCGGCTATCTTTGCATGTTACTACCGCGCCATTAAAGCTCAAGACAGATATCGCATATCTGAGTGTGTCTTAACTTTCAACTCCTTATGTTTCCCTTAGAAATCTTACGGTCAGTTAAAATCAGATTTGTCTGTTCATTATATTCATTGTACCTACTACATACACTGAATTTGTTTGCTTTCACATTTTAATGTAATAATAAGGCCATGAATTGAATAATATATAAAATTCAATTTCAATTCATACATCGTCAGAATAACATTGTGGATCTGTTTTAAATCAGTAAACCATCACTTCGTTTTCGATGCTCGTCATTCACTATTTTTACAATGCACAAGAATCCTTACATGCAATATCAGGACACCGGTATACGTACTTTTGCTTTATAAGAGAAAAAGAAAACAACTCACTCTACGTCCCAGCTAGCCGCGTAAAAATAATTACGCTAGCTCGAGTTATGAAACGGGCGCGCGCGAGTTTGACTAATGACGCTGTCGGTGCGCAACAAATGGACCGCAGTCTCGCTGTTGCGCAACTCTCGGATATTTAGCGTTTACGCAAACAATGCAACCGTCTTATGTAACGTATCAACTCGCTAACAAGGTCGGGGAACAGTTGAGTTATTGTAGGAGCGGGTTAGCGCGCGTCCACACCGCCGACGCTGTGATTTATCTTACGCTACCGGCGTTTATCGGTTGCGTCGACAATTAAAGTACTCTCTGTTAGGGTAATTTTTAGGTTCTGTTTCATTGTAGGCTTGACTCGTTTACAATTTACAAAAAAAAAACGTGTTACATGTTCATGCAAATATAAGAGGTATTTGTTTTTTTAATGATTTTTCAAAGCAATTATTTATTATCTGAATGTACATAAGTAAAAGCGAAACAACGATGTGGCGCCTGAGTTAAATCGCTTTTTCGTTTCCTTAATTTAATTAACGCAATAAGTTAAAATGCATTCCTTTAAATCATTTCGCGAATAGAATTTTGTTTAAATATACCTTTTAGAAATGTGCTGTACAGAACTTATAAAGTACTTATCGAATGCCTGACATTTATTTATAACTCTTGAATTACATTTGTAAGGCGCTATATTTGTAAGGAATTGAAACTTATTTATTGTTCTTATAGTTAATCTCTTCAAAATAATTCTTGATCTTTTTTGGATTGATTTATTTTCACGGTCATTTAATAAATATTTAATTAACGATAAATGGAATAAAATTGAATCTACGTCTTTTGTTTGCGACTTTGGTGCATGTTTTCAATCAATCAGTTCCATTTTATTCTAAGCAAATTTAAACTGTATTCCGAAACACACTTTAAATAAAGATATATTTCTATCACCCTTGAAAACTACAGTTTGAAATGGTATGGTGGATATGGTACACTATACCTTCTTTAAAACCCATGCCGTTCTCTCTCGCTACTCTTCCTATAACTATGTTTCAATTTTTTTCGCGGGAAAGTGTACTTTTAAACGGAACGGCCATCTGAAAAAGATGGATAAGAATGCATTGATAAAAAACATATATAGAATAAATTTTAGGTTACTAATGAGTTAAATTAGAACAATATTTACGTTACTAATATTGGCGAATGGTTAGTAAAAAACAAAAATTAGTCCTGTAATTTATTCTTATGTTAATGATGCTCTCATAATCAAAGCAATTGCATTTTGACTTTGGCACATTGGTAGTGCTGTTGACGATAGCGTTATGAAACCTAACATTTCTTTTACGAGTACAGTATGCTTGTGCGAACAACGCTTTAGTGTATTAAGCATGAGAAAACCATTTGTCAATTGGGAACCTAGTAATGACTGACCCCTTGTATTGCTGTCTGTCGTCCGGTTTTTGTCGTATACGTCCGCTTTGTGAGAGTTTAGTATTTGTGCGACCAAGTATAATCATTTAAAATATAAATATTTACAGTAGGTAGCATTCAATCGTAAAACCTAATCAGTTTGTCAGATAATGTATGGATAATAAGTTCAGCAATATTCTTTTCCTTTTGAGTTTCAAGAGTTGATTTATTCCATAAATTCTAATTCAAATTGTATGTCATATTATGATAATATTCTTAATATTTATGGTTTGCTAGCATAAGATAATTATAACCTTTACTGTTTCCATCCATGGTTTTGTTAAATATAAGTAGTATTGAGTTGGAATTAATACAAAAAAAAATGTTTCATATAGTTATCAGTTTAATGATCTGGTAGTAGACCCTTTCTTTCTCATTTATTGTACAAGATGTAAACCCTACCCTTCTGAAGATGAAGTACTGCTCCAGCACGCACTCAATGTCGGTCTACTTCGGGCCCATTATCAGGTAGGCTTAAAAGTGGGATTTATTTTTTTGAACTTCATATTATTATTTTATATTGTGAAGCGGTTAAAACGTTTGTCTACCGAAATCAAATATAAAATTAATATTCGAAAAAGAGAAATTAAGAAAACAAATTTATAATTGAAAACCATACCCACTTACAAAACAAATCTTTCCAATGACCTCAAATTGTAATTCGATGTTTCATGTTTGAACACCTCTTTCATAATTTAAGTTCTTTCTGAAGTTTTAAAAATTTTTCGTAATTATTTTTTTCTTCTGTGGCCTCGTATAAAAGAAATATGAATTTATAGGCTACAGATATTTTTCGAACTAAGTTTTTTATCGCATATAACAGCGGCAGAGAGCTCACCAGCAAAAATCATAAGTGACACAAAAGCATTAATCTTTTTCTCTCTCTTTTTATATTCACTGCACGCAGAAAAAGCGAGAGAAATACATCCACTCTTACGACGATCCAAAAGAGAAGTTACATCGAAAATAAAACAAAAAAAAAATTATATATATATATATTAATTTGTATCAACAATATGCATATTTAAAAATCATAGGAAATGAAATAAAACTGGTAACATAATATTTATTTATAAAAAATTGTATGTAAATCTATACATATATAATGAAAATAGGTTGTCTTTGTTCGTCAATCACGTAAAAACTACTAAACGTATAGACATGGGACTGGGACCAATCGATGCGGGATGATTTGTAGATGGTTCTAAACTACTCATTTTTCGAATTCCGTAAATCCTTCGCCATTTTATTTATAAATAAAAATTACTCAGCGAAGCAGGCGGGACAGCTAGTATTTTATAAAATAATATACTTGGACCGAAATTTTTAATGAATATTTATCAATTAGCGCAAGAAACTTCATTCTTACCGGGTGTCCACCACACCGTTATTTTTCCTTGAAGCCTTTCATTACGATACTATTTTTATTTGAAATCAATTATATATATATAGATAATGATAGAGTATATTTCATAATTTGCTATTAGTTACGGTAGACCTTTTCAACATTACAGCAATGCGCATTGCAATATAATAATAATATATCCAAGTAGCAATTGATGGGAAGATGTTTGTATCCGGCCTGCACTTTGTACGTATCTTATAAAAGCGAATAAGAATCTATAGATTTTTTTTTGTACAAACCATTATTTAATAATACGTTCGTTCTGCAAGTTGTTAACTACCAATCACAAATTAGATGTACCGTAAGAGATAATAGCAAAATAATACGAGAAAAATCTTATCGTCCCATTATATATTATTGCATAAGTTACAAATATACAAGTACTTATAAAAACAGCTCTTTGTATACTATTTTTTTGACTTGTTGAGTGTTGAGTTTTGCATTTATGATTGTTGAACGTACCTTGCAACTTCAATATTCTTCGATCAACATAAAGTCTATATTCACGGGAGAGCACTTTCGGAGGACAGAAAGGAATGCAATTGTACAAAGAAAAAGAATGCACTGCTATCTTCTTTTACGTCGTGTAAGTCTTATTCTTCTCTGTCCGCCAATGAGTATTACTTATGTCATTGTCGTCATTTGTATACTTTAAAATGAACATTGCCTATGATTGTGTTATCAATAGCTTTTAAAAAAATAACACTAAACTAAAATGTGCTAAAATGCACATTTTAGTTTAGGCGTTTTAGTAATGATTTCCATTTTAATCTTACGAGATGATAATGTTATTTAATATATATATAAATTGATTGTAGTATATGATAAAAGTATAATTAATTATTTTTTTTAAATTGTGAAATACCTACACAGTTGAATTTAATTTTAACAATTTGTACGCAGTTTTCACAATTGTTTCACGACTTATAATTCGATTTAGTGCATCTTGTTAGTTACAAAGGTAATTTGAAGTTCTATTAATTTGTAAACCATCATGAATTATTGGAAACATAACTTTTTCTCGGAGAAGTTCTTTGTTTGAATATTGTAGAATATAAAACGCTCGAAAAAATTAAACTTCAATCATAATTATCATTTCTTATATGTTTATCACCGCATAATTATTTACAAACACAAAAAAGATTGTTGGTTCCGAGTGCCGTCGGTGTGAGATCTCTTCTAGCCTTATCCACAATCCACGCTGTCTTTCATGTGACAGTGGCAGAGAATGCGGTGTTCTGATGCCAGGTCGTGTGCTTTCTTTACAACTGACCACAACATTTGCACTATAGGCAAGCGGTAAACAAATACAGTACAAGCCAAGAAACTTGGCCGCCCTGAATTGGCTTCGAATGACGTACTGCGCACGCTTCTATTACGCTTCCCGACCCTTCCTTCTTCTCTGCTGCGGTCCTAATTTACGTCATTGCGACGCTTTCGAGACGAACTTTACAGCGGCAGAGTTTTATGCATCGTACTGTACCTACAAACGTACGAATCACCCCGCCTCTCATCACTCATCGACGACGCGCGCAGCAGGATTTTCGCAGGGCGGTTTCCGCAGCGGTTGAGCGGCACGCCGTCGTGTGCGACAGGAACGAATATACGCGCAAATAGGCCAAAGGGCACTATCCCAATACTGGCGTGGAGCACAGCGATGTGCGGGCGTGTCGAGCCGTGATCTGTCAATATAGGATACTTTTGAGTAATTTTGCAAAGGATCAATTCTTTCTGAATCGGTATTTTAAATTTGCAAGTGAACTTCTTTGTGTTAAAGTTAGACAATTTAAAGATTCTATCGTCGTTACTCCACGTTTATGAAATATTTTAGAAGGACAGTTTCTATTAAAGTGAGAAATGTCTTCGAGACAATGAAGGGCCACTATGGATAAAGTATGACATCGATATAGGCGAAATAAATTGGCACCGAATGAAATGTGGTGTTCCGAAGGATACCGGCAACTGCAGAACAATACTGAATTCTCCGCGGTATCAGAGTCAGGTGCTACGCTAATGACACGCTGATGATGACTCACAACACGATAAACACATACAATATTCTATTATTTAATTTATTTCTGCAGTTGAGTCTCAGTTTTACAGGACCTGTATAGGTACGCAAACCTAGTCTATGAATTTTCTGCTACTGTGTCTCGACAACATTGTCGCCTTCATTTATTGTACTTACTAATAACCAGGGTGACCAGATGTCGTATCCGATGACTATTCGCACTAGTGAGCTAACCTACGTTCTAGTAGTACTAGTGTAAATCTATATGATCGACGTCAGAGCGTGAACGATTTAGAGCGTGAACAAACGACCGATTGTTTTTAGGGTTAGCGCGTGTTTTGTTGCTTACCAAGCCATCAGGTTCATAATAGACTAAAGGGAATCGCTTCAATACTAGCTTTTGACGCTGGGCCGACGGCACTGCCCTATTACCGCCGACAGGTATTGACGGTCGCACTATGTCGTACATGCCGTAGCCCGGTATAATCCGGACCCGGCGTTTGGCCTTTAGACCCGATCTTACAAAATCCAGTGATATCGATACCTTGGAGTTCTTTTGTCATCCGTCGCTTGAGAAGATCGTCTTATGAGTCATAAGTCCGTACATGCTACAGGTCTTCGTCTAGTAATACTGATCATTCGCAACATTTGTATTACATTGTAGTCGAACACGGGCAAAAAAGATGGTTTGATTACTGTAAGCTTTGTGTCAATGTCGGCCTTAGGTCTAGAAACGATGATTCAATGGACAGCTCATACTCGAGTCGTTTTTTGTGGACTGTCTCGCATAATACTCGCTTATTGGTAATATTATATGAAGTGTGACACCCAAATATTTGATTTTGTCAGAGTAAAATGTGTATTAATTAATCATTTTGTATGTGAATTTTAAGCTTTCAACTTGTTGTGAAGAAAACGTACTCGATTTTATTTATTTACATATTAAAATTGATGAGGTCTCAAATGTACATTATATATTTGTCGTACAATCCTATGGATTGTAATAGTCGATGAAGCCCTTAGGCTTGACCAGCTCACCAGCTCACCGGGTAGCAGACTCGTGTTAATCATTAACTTTAGTATACATTTTTTGCATGCTGGAATATGACGACTCCGTTTTTGGGGGTGAAATTTACGTCTGAGACGTATTAGTTAAAAAATATTCGTCACACTTGAACCTCAAATCATCACAATCGACTACAAACTTAAACCCTGTGGTCCATCGTGCCAAATTTTTGTCGTCGTTTATGCTTCTAAGGAAGTGGTCTCATAGGGTTCGGCAGGAGTAGTTCATTTCCGGCAAACATCATAAAAAATTTAGCAGTCTCGACTTTTTGTATAAGTCTGCCATGGTAGATACTGTCAAACGATTACGATCATGGCACCGTGTCTGTATTTGTATCGGCATGGTCGTACAGCTTCTGGCCTGGGAGGGGGGTCAGATTTTTTAGGTCAGATTGTGTAAACGGAGCGTAGTATATTGTAGAATAAACAATTTCCAGGGAGGGAGCTGCCCCCCTTGCCACCCCCCAACCTGGGTACCCCCATGGGTATCGGAACGACTATGAAATGCCTCAAATTCGTCCTCGACGGCCGGTTTGAGTTCTATTTTTGGAGTCTGATTTCGAGAGTCGAGAGGGTAGCGACTGCCTTTTGGCAGTGACGGCCATGCCTGACCTATCTGTCATACCGGCCAGGTATGACTATCATTTGTTAGTGTTCTTATCTCTTACCTTCACTATATATTGAAAAATTACCTTTACAAATCGTATGGCGATTAATGTAAAACATCTACACATACAATTTTATCAGAATTTATGAAAAAATAGCAAAGATAAGACAGTGCAACCCGGATGGACAGAAGTACATATTGAACTCTTACAAGTTCATTTATAAGTCTTTTCAACGAAATTCTAAGTAACACGTATACCCATATAATTGAACTCGTGCGACTTAGACAAAATCTCTCTCTTATTTATATCAATAGAAAAACTGAAAATATATGAAATTTCCATAAGTAACAGAAAATCTGCGTTACTGGTACAAGTGTATTATATTATATATTTTTTACTACACTGACAGTGACGATAGTTATAGAAGTAACCTCACGTAACTCTCCTGATATTTTTACAAGTCTCAAAAATATTAATAAAATATGTATCAAAAAAAATGATACTATTTCTTTTTAGAACTTAACCAAAAAATGTTTTTTTAAGCTGTATTTTCTTATGCAATCGACTATCTCAAAGAGAGCGTCTCTAAAAGTATTTGATAAAAACGTCTATTAAATTACGAAATTTATGTTACGGCAAAATAAATTTATACCGAAACCGTTAATTTTAACCATTTATATGCTCAAATACGCTCGAAGCAATAAAATTTTCTTTACATAAACTACGACGCCGGTCAGATGGCTCCATTTCGACTTAGATCAATACAATCATACTATAACAAAATCACAACTTATAAATATCTCTCACCTACGTCACTGCTCACCTTCAGCAGAAGTGGTTTGTTCTTTTGTACTCTATGTGTTTCTCTACATTCTACCCTAACACGTGACTTCGTCTGACCATCGTTTGTACTAATTATTCTCTTATGTTCTCTCTTGTATTCTGTGGCTTTTGGCCGCTTCTTCTATCAACGTTCGGAATAAGAAATGGAGTTGGCTTGTCCATGGTCAAGGAAATGATTCGTCTCTTTTAGTGTGGACTCAAATTACGCTGTTTACTTATAACGTCACATCAGAGAGTGATTATTAATTACATTCTCCTTATAAAAAAGGAACGGGCTATTAATAACCATGGGCCAATCCAATTGATAAGGGCTTCTGAAAAAATCTATTTTTGTAATATCTTTATGTTTTTTTTAATAGATTCGAGTCATAAAAGTTTTCTTGACATTTTAATTTTTTAATTTAATTTTTTTATACAAAATAACATCACATCATTTTCATACCTATAAATTAATATATAAATAAAACACTCACCTGGAATTCACATACGTATACTTTTTAATATTTATCGATTTCCCTATAAATCATGCTAATACAGTATAATAGAATATCGTTAAGCAAGAAAGTAATTTTTTTTATAAGTTAATACCAAAGAATGTTTTGTATCAAAGCCAATAAAAACCATCAATTTTGTCCATCATCTGCCTATTACATTATTAACTTACATCTGTAAGCAATAAAAATATTTTACGACTTTTAGCGAAACTTTAAGAACGATAATTCATACTGTAGATCCATCTTGTCAGTTTCCACCTACGCGTTTGATTTTCAGGGTTCCGTGTGCAGGAAATGAAACAAGAAATGAACCCTACTTGTCTCACTCTTGTATTCGACCCTTCGAATTTCTCTGCTTCGGAGTTTTTTTAGCGCTCAAAGTAATGATGACATAAATTGCTTAATTAATAATACCTAAAATGTAAAATTGTTTATGAAATTTTATAAACAAAAAAAACAGAATCGATAAATGTCCAACATCACCTTATTTTATTTTAAAAGGGCGTTATTAGTAGTTTTAGAAATTGATGGTGTTGAATTATTCATTGAGAGTCTCTCTACTTTAAAAACTTGGTAAAGCACAAATTACCCACCGTTACTTTATATACAATACCAAAACGGATTTCGAATTTTTTTAACTTAATATATGTTTAAGACGTGCGTGTCCCCATAGCACTCCAAGTGCGATAAAATCGCACTTGTCTATTTTTCTTTATCAATTAAAAAACTAACGTTATTTATTCAAGGTGTATAATTTATTGCTTCGACCGGTTCAGATACAACAATACTAAAGCCTGCGGCGTAGTATAGTGAAATACGTTTGTTTGGTTTCTTTGCTATCGTAAAAATAATAATTATTTTTTTTAACCTTGAACGGTTACATATTTAAAACAAGCTATATAATTTTAGATGTCGACCATATAAGCATGTGGAGAAACGTAAAATTAATCCTTATGCTATTCTGGATTTTAACCTAGTTAAAAAAATAAAACGAATTAATATGATAATTAGGTTTACAATATTGGGTATATAATAATTGTGAAAAAAAATGTACAGTAACGTCGGTTAGATTAACAAGAAATGCTTTTGTAACAAGTCTTAAACATAAAATTCCTCCTAGTTTTTATCGTCGATGTGAACGTCTGTTGATCAAATTTTTGATGTATTTAAGGTTTATGCTTACACTTTTTTTAACATTTGCGAAAATATTTTAACTTTTTTTATGATATTGACTATATATAAAGAATTGTCAATTTTATGATTACTTTTTAGACAACACTAGATATTGTACGACAGATATTATATGCACTAATATCATACTTTATTGAATATCACGTATCTGAAATTATTTGTATTTATATTATTAAAAAAATACAGATTTCACACGAAAGACCTCTAATGTTTTTTGGATTACATTTTTGTTATTTAACCGGTATTAACAGTATTTCATATATAATCTACTTTAATATTAACTTCTATGCCACTCAGGGACCCTATCATAGTAAAACATCACAGGACACCTATAAATTTGCTTATCTACAAATGTAAAGCTCAAATAATTTGATGTACTAACGTGGAATATGTTAAACAGAATCTATTTGAACTCTAGATTATAATGAAAATGGGACTAGTTCTCTATGCATGACATAATGCAAAATAAAAGTTAAGGACTTTTGCTATGACTTTATGAGCATCGATTTGAAGATGTAGAAAGTAATTTTGAGGGGTAATCTCAAGTTTTCATATCAATTACGCGAAATACGATACGCATTGCTTATTCGAGCGCACACTGCGTGGAGTGTTGTGACACCCTGGTCGCTCCCCTACAACTCAACCGACCGGGTGTCACCTTTGTCAAGTCAAGTAAACGGTCTCCAAACAAGATCTTTCTCAGTGTAATATAGTTATTAATCTATTTGAAAGATGTATCAAATACTCTTTCAGAAAAGGAGGCCTAGCTCTAATTTGAGGATTACATACATTGAATTTAATAAAATGCTGTATGCATCACAGACTAAAATTATGCTTTTCGTAAGATGATCTTATTATTCTGCGTAGAAAAATAACTACGAGAGGCAGCAGAAAGCGGAAAAGAGAAAGAAAAGTGCATTCTCTTTCTTTTATTCTTCTCCCGAAAAACTCCTATTTCCTTATATTTCGGACCGTTCGAACTGATGTCGAGTAGAACGGCGGCCGACATCGGACGAAGGTTACACCCGGTCGGTTGAGTTGTAGCGAAGAACGCCCGGGGTGTCACAACACTCCGCATGGTATGCACTCGAATAAGCAATATGTACTATATTTTGTATATCTAATATGAAACTACTGTTTCATTCCGAGGTACAGGAAAGGTTTGATAGACGGATGAAAATGAGAAGTATGATGTCTATTTTCACATCAAAACATGATAATTTTCGACGATACATGAGTATGTGAACGGCAGCCGACAGACCGACATATCGGAGACATAGCGGTTCAAGGCATAGCGGATATGTTCAATCGATTGTCTCAAGACATCCATCGAAGCGGACGAGACAAGCGAATGCAGCTGCGAGGCGATAATGAGAACTTGGCAGTGACACATCGACAGCCCGCCTCGGAGTTGTAAACTGGTCGGCTGGAACGTTTCTATGCAGCTTAAGAGATAAATCAATGCGATTAAACGCGCTCAGCTTTTATACAGCCGTGAATAAATTTACATCGGATATAAACGCTTGTTGGAATACCGCCGTGTCGCTTCAGTGACAATATTTTATCTAATTTATGGAGATTATGTGCGTGTACTATTTAAATTCAATTAATAATGAAAAGAAGAAGTGCATTGCGAAACTATTTCTTTCATATCTTTTTTTTTGGAAATAACGGGTTCTCATTATTGAGGTTATATACAAGAGTAATTATTATATAAAAAAGTTAATAATAAAGGTTTTGTAAGAAAACGATATCTTTAATTTATGGATGTTTTTCTTTATCGTCTTGTAAAAGCCGTTCTACGTCACGTAACCTCTTATAGATCCATTAGGTATGTATTTTATAGAAATCCAAAACAAAAAAAAAACAAGTAGAAATGATTTAGCGTAAGAGTTGACACAGTTTTGTGCAAAACAGGGTCCTTTGAAGCTTACTTTGCGAATCGGTAACCCTAATATTCGATGTCGATATCCATTATCTCTCTTTGCATAACGGATCAAAACATACAAAACAGATTTATTTCAGCGTGGACTTTCGATAAGCTATTAAAGTTCGCGCTTGGCCGATGTTTAATTACAGGCCTTTGTTTTCGGTGGAAATTCAATTCCGTTCGGCCGAATAGATTTATCGCGAGACGATCCGAATACCCGCCGTACCCTTTGCAATCGTTCGGTTGACCGTCTGCGGCTTCGGCCGGTGGAATAATTGAACCCTAACCAAATTCGACGGAACCCTGGCGCGGATCAAACACGCCTCATCGTCGCCTCTCAGAGAGATTACGTGTACGCGCTCGATACAGCATCGGATATAAGAATTATAACGCTTTTATACAACAGTTCGGTCGAGAATAAGCTTTAACATGACTGCTGTCCGATGGATTATTGTTATCTCACTGTTTTGATTAAGGCATGCCGTTACCTACGTAGTTGCGTGTTCGTCGTCAAAAGACTTTAATTACTTCATTATATTTGTACAGCAGTATTACGTATTCCTTTAATGATTTTGTGTCAATACCTTTTCCTAACTACATTTTGTTTAATTACGTATGTGAATGTATTCTTCTTTTAGATCTGAAAAAATGGTATCTATTCTCGAACTATAAGATGGTAAGGATGTGCTATATCGATAACAATAACGCCTTTGATTGTCTGGAAGTCGATGAAAAATAAACCGACGCGGAAAATTAAACGGTTCTACGAAACCAATTTGTTTTGTTCCAAGAACGTAGCGCAATTATTCCCATTGCAGTAAACAAAAGCCTTGAAAATTGCTTAACAACTCGTTGGAAATTATAAGCCTTTATTGAATTGCCTTCATGAATCACAAACACAAATATCGATGTAGTAATGGATCGAGAAACATGATGCATTTATGGAGGTACAACTCTAACTTTATTTTTATAGGTACATAATGATAAATTATTTATTTCATATCCTTTTTAATTTCATAATTTTCGTATCCTTTTATTTTAAATAATACACATGTAAAACAGTATTTTATGTTCTAGTATATTTTTCATTTTATGGAAATTGTTAACTTCTTACACTGTAATATTATTGAGCTCTGTATAAAGCTTTTGTTTTTATCTTATATAGCGTATGTACGTTTGTACACACCTACACACTATATAAAATTACTATTTTTTAGAAAGCACTGTTATTAATGTTTTCTAAGATATCGTTTTGGGATACATAAATAATTACTTATAATTGTCACTCTTTTGGTTTGACAATGACAACAATATTTTTATCGCGACCACTAAGACATTATGTTACATGAAAACACGCTGCATATTCATGCCAAAGCGTTATTGAGTCATAAACGCGTACGAATTCATTAAAATTTATAACATTATCATGTATTATTAAGGTCGATAAATCACGGACATTCATTACCGTCTGTCCGTACGTGCATTAGGCAAATAGGGCGGTGCTCATTATGATAGAGCTGCGCTTCCCGTGGCGACCGCATCGATTAATTTGAAATATGGGGGTGTGGTTAACGTGTTGTTTCTTTTGAATTACTATTTTTTTTTGTTTCGATGCGTTTTGTTTCGGATCGAATTTGATATTGGATACGTATCGTGTGATGATTTTTAATCAAAACACATGATAGTGTACATAAAACATAAGTATAGTCCAAATGTGTAATGTATAGATTACACTATTTATATCTATGATGGAAACATTTTTTTTCTTTGTCCGGGCATCAGCTGATTACTACTGATCGTATGGACATGAGAGTTCTAATCTCTGGACATGAGGATTCGATGCGAAATCGTTTGTATATAATTTAAATTTTATAAATCTATTTATTGTTCCATTCCAAGCAACTTTTTAACATTTTGTTATGCACTGTCGTAACTCATAAGGCCAACCTAAGCGGGTGGGTGTCATTTACTTACAAATGTAAGAAGCTTAAGAAAGTGAAGTTTTTATTCAAAATTTTGTTATCTCTGTCTTCATTTGTTATCTCTGTTTTTTTGTTTACGTATGATAATGTAAGTGACAACAGAAAAGAGAAATGGAAGAGGGCGCAGTAAGTCAATGTTGAGAGGACATAGTGTATTTCTATGTTCTCTGACAATGCGTTGCAGTATCGCAGTCTTATAACATATATACGTATAAATCTATGTCATCCTGTTAGCTTTTATGCATATGTAAACATGTAATACTTAAGTATGTAGTCCGCTTACGCTAGTGAAGATCGAATATCTTCCTCGAGCGGCACTTGCATTGTAATAAATTTCTCCGATACAAAAACATTAAACTTTTATTTTCACATAACTTTCCAATAAAATATTAAATAAGCATAGTATGGATTTTGAGAAAATCCAACATATTTTTTCTTCATCGATACGTGCGTGTAACGAGGTAATCAACTGTACGATGCCGTTTCAAGATGTCTTTTATATAAAAATGTTATAAGACGCAAAATTATCCTACGCTGTATATAATATCTATATTGTCTATTCCGTTCACAACTGGATCATTCAGATAAATCCGCAATCATTGCATGTATCTCATAAAATTATACGGTTCATTGAATCTAGCTTATATATTTCCATCCGTTCTTTCGCCTACAAATAATATCGCCCGACAAATTTCCTTTCGTATATACCGACCGGCGAAACATCGCCCCCTCGAGCACGCCGGGGCGGATGTGTCGCGTCATTGAAAGAAAGATGGTCCTCGCGAGCCGGATTGCTTCCGAGATCATGCGCGTCGTTATTCGGGTGAAGCGAGCACAATGTAGTACTGGGGAGTCTGACAAACGCTCGCTGTTTGCCGAACCATATCGCCAACAGGTACGCAGGGTTGGTACATAGCGCTTCAGAGAAATAACTACAAATTAATTATTATTGTTTTTTTTTTGGAATACGAATGGAATGGAAATAGAACCCATTCCATTCCATATATGAGTAATATCGATATGATGTGTTAATTATGGAAACGATTATGAATTTAGCAGTAATATCATTTATTAATCACCCCAAACATCAGATATAGTTAATATTAAAAATATCAGAATTATGTCAAACACATAGGACTATTATACATACATAGCATATGCTATTTATATGCAGACATAGGTAAACGTTAAGTTCTGATCACTATACACGTGACATCTTTACTAATATTCTACCATCCATTGTTAGATTTGAGCTTTGTTAAGCGTCGCCATCCATCGCTACGCGCTAGCCGCAGCAGGGCAATACTACCAGATCTTTTGCGTTTGTCATGCTTATGGCCATCATTACATGGAAAATGTATTAGTAGTCTTATGTAGATTACTAATTCTAATTCTATACCTTGTTACTAATTAATCCCTTGTAACCCACTTGTCGTCTGATATTTCATTTTGATATTTCAATGTTGCGTCTATCATTTTCTCTCGTATATTGTTTTGACTTAAGCGAATCGAATTGTTTCACTGTAACATATATAAAATTAGCTTTAATTTATTGGTTTTAAGGAAAGATTATAAGAATTTTAAAGAAATTTTATAAGAATTTTAAAGAAATTTTATAAGAATTTTAAAGATGATGAAACAGTGATAAAATTTGAATGTGCCAATCACGCACTACCAAGTTATTTTTCTCAGAAATATATATCAATTTAATTAAAAGGTTATTTCGTCACCGCCATAATATCAAGACAGTTCGGTGCCAACCCTAACTTCCGACGAAATTGTGTGCGGTAGATGTTTGCGGATCTTTCCGTGTTTTTGAATGCCCCGTTTGCGAACTCGACTCTCTCCTTTTGATTTTCAAATAAGATATCATTCCTAGGCGACTCCGGCGGGGTCGGTTTCAAGAGACGTCCTCCCAAAGCTGAATCTAGTTTCGTTTTAGTCAAAAGCTCTCTTTTTTTCAGTCGCTATTTGAAGATCCGCCTCAAAACGACGTACGAAAGTTGCACTTTACATGTTCTCAGAAGCTTCCAGTAGTTACAGTACATATTTAATTATATTTTGGTTTTTTAATGACACTAGATCGCCAGATTAAAATAAAAAGTAGCATGAAAATAGTGACCCTTTTTATTTTAATCTAGCTACTTCTATTAGCAATCTTGATAATAAGTGTATTTCCAGCTATGCGATGAAGTATAAACGACAAAATTTTAAATAAACAGTCTCGAGTCAGCTCAAGATGTCTATTTTCACAGTCAGGTTTGAGACACCACCAGCCCTGTGTGATCTTACACTATTTTATAAATGATATTATATTCATTAAATTGATATTTATGTTGTAAATTAATTGAAATTAATTTCGCTTATCAAACGATTAGATAAATATTTGATGTGTTTCTTTTTAGGTTTGCATTTTTTAAAATGTTTTAGTGGGACACGTTGTTAGTACTTCGAAAAAATTGGTTGTCTGTAAAGTCAAGATAATTTTACGTGATAACGTCATAAGAAAACATTGATGAAAAACTGCATACCTTTATGAATTTAATTGAATTATTATCACTTCCCGCAATTGCTGTTGTAATAATCAATGGAAACCACATTAACTATTTACTTCACTTTATAAACGGTTGTCGAAATAGTTCACGTGTAGGTTGTGTGCGGCCGCTGTCTCTTTTCTACTCGGACGCATCGGCTGATGGAGTGGAAGAGAGACAGCTCGCTCCGTGCTCTCGTTCGCACGCTCGTCTCAGGCGGAACGCGACAATGAATCATGATTTTTCGTTTGTGCAGTCGGCGTTCATCGACTTATAAGATGTTATTACGTCAAAACTTCTTACAACAAAGTCAATTAATTATTGTGTTTCACATGTGAAGTGAAACACAATATCGTCTTTAAAAAAAGTGATACACGCATATATACAATACATTGATTTTAAGGTTCGAGTGGTTATATGCTTGCTTAATTCCATCTTGAGCAATAAATACAAATTGATTTAATGTCTAAGCATAGAAATTGTGTGTAGACGAAAACCGATCTTCCTTTTTTATACTTAAATAAAATTTCTTGCCTAAATTCACGGATATTGATAATAATCTTAAATTAAAATTACGAAATTAATTATTATTTATTTTTTATTATTCCGTTATTAATTCTATTGAACACCAATAAAAAGCGAAGTTCGTTGTTACTAGAAACGGTTAAGTAAACATTCGAACCAGTTCATAATTAAAAATAAGGTGTAGTTTAATCAGAACCTTGTACCCATTCAAGAAAAAAGACAAACTTATAACAATGAAATAAGCATAACTTGAAGTAACTTGTAAATGTAAAATGCACTGTATTTGTATGTAAATACTGGACCTTGAAATTTTACAATGTCTTAAATTTTGGATAAGGCGCTTATATACAGTTCCATGAAAACCTATTATTCCCAGAAAAAAGTACAATTATTGTTTTTATATTTGATTTATAGTTTACATCATTATACATCAGATATATAGATCGATGCGGTTTAAAAATATTTCCATAGATATTTTATTAAAAAGAACTTTTATAAACAGTTATAAATTATGATATTTATGCGATAGGCAAAAAATATTTTGAACCAACGTTTAATGAGATAGGTTAATTACTAAAAATGACTTTCTTTAATTGTCTTACAGAAATAACAATCAACATACTAATGAGTCATGATAAATTTACAGTTTGAGTGAATCGGATTAGCCACTCCATTATTTATGATGATGTTCTAAAAGTGATAATGAAATAGACAATACATATCTTAACTTTTAAATTTATCTGTACCTTGAATTTTAAAATTTATCTTTTTCTAGAGATTTCTTATTAACTATTGCGGCGCAATAAAATAAATCGCAGTTCAACATCCCATATCGCTGACATAAACAATTCGTTCGGGGAGTCGGTGTTGCCATAAATTCCCTCGATCGGTGTCGATGGCGTGCAAACCCGTTCTTCTACGGCGTCTGCGGCGTGCGAGTGTACGCCGCCGCCGTTAAAACTTCCCAACGATTAGGCGGACTTCTTTAATAACAGATTGCGAAGTAATTTATTCGCCTTGAATATTCAAAGCTTAACGGCTCGCAGCAGTTTAAGCAACAGAAAAGATGCAATCAAAACTTCGTCACGGCTCACCAGGTCCGAGGCGCGTTTACGCCGCGGCGAAGAGCCGCCTCTTCGGATCCGTCTTGTCGTTCGGAGTGTTTATGATTAGAGAGCTACGTACCGATTTGCGTTAATGTTGCGAATGCATTTTACGTTCATCGCAACCGTAGATAATTTTAATACCACTATCGAGGCTCGACGATTGAGAGAGAAAGAAAAGTGGACATTAAGAAAAACAAAAGTATACATTCTACAGTACTGCTTCACAAAACATAGCACGGAACCGCTGGAACACCTTTGACTGATCGCACTATTGATAGAGTTTTGTTTTGTTGAGGCGGTGATCGTCAAAAGTAAACTCAGTGCCGCCGCCTGAATTGGTCTGTTTATACTTGAAAGCGACAGTTTAGAACTGAATTTTATCAATTTAAACTTACATATTTTTCAATTTACCCATAAATAAAGTCGTTAATATATTGACTGCGAATTGATTTAGTAGTTCGGTACAATAATACAAATATATAGTCGAAGTCGGGGACAATCCCTATATAGGTATAATAGACGAAATACAAAACGTAAAAATGCGTATCCTCCCACATTTTTTTTTTCATTTTAGACTGTACAACTTGGACTTTAGCCTTTAAAGCTAGCTTCATCTTATATTGTACAACTTGGATTTTAGCCCCTAAAGCTAGCCAGTGCAGGCCGGGACTGGCGGCTTACCGTGCTCTACGAGGCACAAAACGAGTGGCTTAATCTGACGTAGGTTGAAAAGTCATCGGTCGATTAGATGCGAACAGAATCGAGCCCAGTACATCTTGAGCAAAAACGGACACCCTTAAAAATAATCAATGCAATGTCAAATGAAATCTTAGTTATAATAATGAAGTCTTGTTGTAATTAATAGATATGATCCTATAATATTTTTTAATGAATAAAACAGATCGACCTCGTCTACCGAGTCGTATTATTGTATCAGAAATCGATGGATCCCGGATCGAGCCGGGCGGCGCCGGCGCTCGGGCCGAGGCGCAGGCCTTCATATTCATAAGTTCGATTTGCAATTACGATTCGTGGTTCACTTGAACGATCACCGGCCTCCGTAATACGTAACGTATTTACCCCCGTAACTGATATGTTATTCAAATGCTTTATGTATTTGCATAGCGCTGAAATGACGCAATGCGCCTACGCCACGCAACCGCTACAGTCCGAGCTGTAATGTTGTGCTTTGGGACTGGAATAACATAGTCCGCCGGAGGTTGTGCGCGTACGATGAAAATTGTGTTTGGAATTGATTGAATAGGATGACCTTCATTAATATGTAGCGACGTAGCGGCGGATCGACTAGACGATGCTGATATTGTTGACTATCTAAATATGTATATTAGAACGATTTACTATCTAGTCTTTCGTGATTGGTGGGTCAGACCGACTGTTGTGTTGGCCGAGTGTTTGTAAGTGATATCTTCGATGCAAAAGGTGTCGGGTTCCAATTCTGATCACGAGCGAATCGACCGATACATGTTTATCCTTCGGTCTAAAAGTTTGTTACAATATTGGCGACAATGTTAGTTACCAATTTTTAAATCGCTTTCGTCTGGTGCAGAATATTTAAAGCTTACAACTTTCAATCTGATATAAAAAAATGTGAAAGGTACAAGTTGACAGTGGAACAGCAAAGATTATATAAACGAGTAAAAATCATAGAAAGCATAAAGTTTACATTACGACTGTAATTGAGTAACAAGTACGTGTTACTCGATTATATTTTTAATTACCTATAACACGTCATATTTTTTCAATATTTTTAAACGCCATATTTTTTCATTTCTGATGAACAAATGAAGAGGGGATTGGAGTATTTGGGTTTGTCCTTCATTACGCATTTTTAACTTAACTCTGCAATCATGCTCCAGCATCAAGAAGATGGGAAAATCCGATAAGTGATCCTCATCAGATCTGGCCAGTCTTTACCACTTGGAGAACGGTCGAAATGGTTTTAATGCCCTCTCTAAGAGCGTAGTCGAGGCCGCTGGCTGATGAGAATTAACCGGCTTGGGAGACTGCCTATGAGCTTGAACTTAATTAACGGGTCAGCCGCTTTAATTCTAGGACTCTCTGAGTACACTCAGATGAAGACGCTCATAGTCCCCGTGCAACTCATTTACAACTGTCGGGAACTCGGGACGTAGCCGTCCGTTTCTTGAACTTCTATGTCACGTACTTAGTTCTTTGTTTCAAGTCGGTCCTCGGAATATGTCCTTATGTTAAAATATCAAACTTAATCCTCTTGACAATTATGGTTCACGAGAACTGCAACACGACAAACGAAGAACATCGCATCTGAATTCGTATGCACGTATCGCTTATTATAGCTCTTTAACGTGAGAAAAACGGACACAATACCTTGTATTTGAGATATCTTTGTATAAGCGATCTATTCGTTTGATATAAGCTTAAATGCAAATTTGTGTTTAAACTCATACCAAACGAATAGATCTCTTCTAATTACATGGCCATAGTTAAACATATATATTTATTTTATTTGGTGACCACTATCAATTTTTATGTTGATGTCACATTAGTTCGGTTATTCGGCGTCTTTCTCCGTACTCGGGTGAAGTTAAACATTTAAATTACAAGCGTGTCGACCAGAAATCAATTTTGAAACTTTTAGCGTCCGATTCGAACGGTTTATCGGGTCGGACGTGTCGTGTGAGTTATTTTAAGTTTATCTGTCACACAAAAGAATCGAAAGGTAAAACCCATTAGTAGTCTATTAATTTACATTTAGTTTCCTTTTCTCCGTCTCCTCCAAGTCCTGCGCTATTTCGGGGCGCGTGCGTTTCAAGCGATGCTCATAAGTTGCCGGCTATCAGATGCACCTTCGGCCCGCATTAGAGGCGGCCGCCCGCGCCTTTTCGCTTTCAACCGTCTCGTGCTGGTTTTTAGCTTGTACCTCGTGTCGGGATTACCATATCGAATGATCTTGCACCCGCTCGCGCTGCGGAGATCCGCCTGATAAAGAAATTTATATGGCAATTACAAATTAGTTTAATCTCTATGTTAATACGGCTACCTTTTATCTGGTTAGATTAAAGTGTACATTTAATATATTATTACGGTTGGTAATCGAGTGCACAGGGGCAAGATATGGAATTTAGTTTTGTTAGTATCTATTTTTGTACTAATATTTTTTTATATTTCATATTTTCGTGTTTGTGTCTACTGTCTACGTTTAAATTTCAGTTGGTAAATTATCCATCTTTTATGTTTTACCCATGTCTTAACCATATCTAGAAATTCATATTGTTAATCTCGATCATGAACAATAGATAGTTCTAGATATGTTTAAAAATTGTCAGACAGTTATGAAAATATTTTATAATGTAGAAAAACTGTAACAATATTTCTTCTATATTTGGCAGTAAAAAAAAGAAAAATAAAAAGGATACAAAATCAACTTAGCACCTATAGCAATGACTATTTAATTAAAAAGCAAAGAAATTGCTCATATAATGTCAGTTAATGACGCTATCATTTTCAGATTAAGCAAAATATTGATATTTTTTAGTCAGTTTTTGCTTAGCCTACATTTATCGTATATGGAATATTTATGTAGGTGTTATGAAAAGAACTAACTTTTCATTTACATTTCGTAATGTAAAACCTTGCAGCTTTTGTTTCGTCCCACGAAGTTCCAAATCGAACATAAAGCCGACGACTCTCCAAAAGCAGTGCTCATAAAAGGGGAACAACCATCCAGATTTCGGCGTTTGCCCTTAAATTAATTCGAACCCTAAAACGCAAAGGCTTCTTGCATAATCGAAAGCTTCCCTAAATAAAACTATTCCGTTTTATATAGGGGGGGAGCGAGATATCAGTGCCCCACTTCTGTTTCTGAGCGGGGCTAAGCGCAAGTTATGTTTTCAATTTCGCCCGCTCGACCCGCGACGTCTGTCACAAACAGGCCGTAGGTAAGTTAGCCTTCTTTATTAGGGCTGCCTCTCGAGGTTGGAAGGTATTAGAATATTCCGAATCTATTTACTGCGAAGGGTTGGGGAATATGTTAGGTTTTTTTTTTATTCTCGGTCTAGACATTGTTGTATAAGACTCGTTTGATGTTATTATAATGTTAACGTATTTCAGGGTATTTGTTTATGTGAATACAAAAAAATACCTTTAGTGCTACGTTATACGTTTATTGCGTTTGAAGGTCGCATATTATTCGTAATAACTCTGGAAGGTTGTTACATTTATATTTAGAAAATTTTAAATAAAGGGCTTAGATTGGCTTATTTGTTAAAATACAAATATTGAGTTTGAGGGATTTTGTATTCGAATCTACGACTTTTATTGTATGTATCGGTCTGTTTGTTCCGATATCGCCCTATTGATTAGCAGTTTGACACAATTACGTGTACTTAAGTACTCAAATACTTCTAATTATTTATCTGTATAGAAAAACTTACCTACAGTCTCAGAATATTTACAAGGACTTCATAGATAATTTATCTACAGTGTCACAATATTCACAAGGATTTGGGTAATACCATTATTTTCTTCTTTTTTTTTGTGTCTTTTTAAAGACTTATTTTTTATCTTGTTATCGTTGAATTAGAACCATTTCATTTTCAACGTTTTGTTTCGTATTATGTACGCAACTGGCTACTGGATAAAACATAATTAGAGGTTTTGGTTTTTTGATTTGTATCTTTATGTAGAAAAATATTTGATGTCGTATTTCAGTACCGGATTACAATAAGGAGAAATTATGTTAATAGTAAACTAGTTTATTCGTGCCAGACGTTCGAGATTGGATTAATTTGGTATAGCCTGTTTTGTTTAATACAGAGTGCTAGATAATAAATAAAGTTTATTTGAATTTTAACGTTAAACGTATTATAGAATAAAAAAACAGAATAATTTTGTGTGTACGGCAGAAGTGAAAATTCAGTAAAGTAAACTGCGAGAGAATGAGATGAATATAGGATATAAGGAGTAGGATAATTGTAAAGTTTATTTTCTGTATATCATTTTAATTAAAATGGAATATTTACAATCTTAAAATATACAAGTATGTGATATGTATCACCGCCAAAGCTCTATACAGTTTTAACTAAGATTCAATCTTATGTCGATTTGAAAAATGATTTACAATAATTAACAAAACGCGTTACGTAGAAACCAGTATTATGAAATACACTGATCAAAAGACACAAATACTCAGAAACACTTGAACGAATGAATGAGAATATAAATGCTACACGGTCAGCTGATGCGAGCTATGGGCGCCGCCATATTGGCCTTGGCTGCTCTGCCGAGCGTCTTTCACTTTACCCCTACTCCGCGGCCGGCTGTAATGCGACATGTGATATGCGATAGGTAGACGAAAAAAATTGAGACGATGGAAAAAAGTTTCACTTTAAAATGCAAGAAATATAATATAAATATAAAGCAATTCTTTATTAAAACTTTCTCCATAGAAATAACGTTATTTTAGAATAAAGAAAAGAGTCTTAACGTAAAGACGAGCAAAAAATACAGTATTTCTACATAGATTCAACATTTTTTATGTAATACCAATGTCTCAGTTTTTATCACACCCACATATTTTACCAACTTAAGTCACATTTTACATTTTGAACATTTAGCCCCCCCCGGGTTGTACGATGTGCGTTGTCAAAACCGATGTGGAACATTTTGACAAATCCGTTCCCGACGACGACGGTTGTGATGTATCGTCCTGTTATGTACCAAGCGCATGGTTTAAATTGGCTGCTTGTCGAGCGACGAATCCAGTACCTTCAGTTTGGTTGGCGTTGCTTTGACCACGCGCCGCTACCATCACTGGCATATAACTGCCAAAATGTTATCGCTTTCCAGTGTGCAGAATTTTTGAAACGGCATTAACCAGAGCTTTATGTGGACTTAGTACTTCAGCGTTGTTAAACAGAAACAATGTGAACAGAATGTCTTTTTTATTTCTCATACCGCTGAAACATATGTTTTCTTTAATGTGACCTAATCTTGATTTTATAGAATAGTTGTTTTTGTAACTGGTGGGTTAAATGACGTGCTGTGGCACATCTTTGACTTGGTACGTTTATTCCAGTAACAAAAATATATTTAGTAATTAAAGAAAAACTTAGCGACAAAGTAACCATTAAAGCTACGATCGACAAAAAATTGTTTTTTAAAGTTTGAAAAACTACTTTGTATCTAAAAATCACTTGAAACGAAAAAATAATATTATCAAAAATGCAACACAAACATGACGTTCTATCTGTCATGCGTTTTCTCATGATAGGTACAATCGTGCTGTTGCCACAGTCGAGAAATTGTCATAACAATTCTCCGAGAATTCGTTAGGAGAGCTCGTGTCCACTTCAATAAAGTCAAATACAATCAAATCCGGCTACGAAAACGCCAATTTAGTGCTGCCCGAGCGCTCGTAAATACAGGTTTATTGCGCGTGCGCGGCGGGTGGTCCACTGCCAATATAGTCGATCCGCTCCTGTGGGATGCGCCGGCTCGTAAGGTCGTGCCAGCAGGCTGTTGCTGGAGCAGACTCTTTTGCTTTTTACGGAATCCGTATCTTTTTCAACCGACTTCATTAATAGAACGAGGTTTTCAATTCAGTTGTATTTTTTTTTGTTTGTTACCTCAGCGGGACTAACACAACGCTCTAGACAAGGGCTCTATATAGAGTTGTCCCTTTCATTCATTACGATGCGCGAGAAGGGTGATCTAATAGAAAGACTCTTTTCCATGGCATCATATTAGCCTGGAGGACTTCACCGCTTATAAATTAATTTTAAAATTATTTTTTTGTTTGAAGGAGAATATTTTGAAGTAGGTCACATTTTGGTTTTATTGTCATTGGACCTATAATTTCGAAGGTATACTCGTAATGGGGCACTATTAAAAGCCAAATCGAAAAAATGTTTAGTGATTGTGATATTGATAGGTTTATGATAATCCAAGACTAATTAGGTAGTTCTTACCGAACTCCTTAAAGAACACAGATTGCATAGCCTTAATATTTCCGTTAACAATTGCTCTTTAAGTGGTTGACTGAATAATATGTTGCCGTCAAAATCTGAGAACACTAAGTTTTTCAAATTTTCGACATGACATGAGGTATCACATATTAGCCCTTTCTAGTTATTCAGGTTTTTAAGTGGTTATCATCTCATGCTGCTGAGCTGCTGATGGAAGCGGCAGTATTCCTTAACGGTTAGGAGTTAGGGAATAACACTGCGATTTGTTTCCAGGAACTACTCTAGCTACATATTTTCAGTCATTTATACAATTCCAACGTGTCAACCTTGGCAAGAACACATCGAAACTGTTTAGAAATAACAGAAGAAATAGGGTTAATTCTTTTCTAATGTGGAAGTGAATGAAAATATTATCTGTAGACACTATACAAGTATTACATTATAAAGAATAAGAATGATTTATACAGTTTGTATAAAAATAATTTAGCAGTTGCACTCGTCTATGAAGGTAAATACCCTGGAATTATTACCAGTGTATAATAAAGACGGGACCGGAACTCCTTTTTCGCTTGCTCCGTACAAAGGTAAAGTTTATAAATCCATATACAAAGTAGCTAAATGAATTATAAGGTTATATTTATTCCATAATTAAAAACTTTAAAATAAAATAAATTTTTGAACAAAGAATAAAAACAGCCTTCAAAAACCTATTTAATTTTTTTTTAAACCGACTTCGAAATCATTAAAGTAGTTAAATATTTGAACTCTGCTTTAGCTGGAAACGACTTCAAAAACAATATATATATATATATATATATATATCTATGGCAGGGCCAAAAGAACATAATTTATAAACATAAATATGAAACATTAAATATTGAGTCAAAAATGAAATCTTCTTCTTCCAAGGAAACACATCTGTCTGATTTATCT
Source organism: Eumeta japonica (assembly GCA_005406025.1). Classification (NCBI taxonomy): domain Eukaryota; kingdom Metazoa; phylum Arthropoda; class Insecta; order Lepidoptera; family Psychidae; genus Eumeta; species Eumeta japonica. The sequence goes on along the minus strand of BGZK01000630.1, from coordinate 192,258 downwards.
TTAGCTGAAACTGACTCCAAAACAAGTAATTTAATGTTTTTGAGTCTATTTAAAAAATATTTAAATAGGTTTTTGAAAGCAGTTTTTTCTTAATTTTTCCTTTCGAAATAGTTATAGTAGCGATGGGAATCATTATTATTTCGAAATAGACTCATTTTTAGCTAAATTATAGGTAAAATTCATACTTGAGAGATTCCTAGTTGTTCAGGCTTGTCGGAGAGTTCAACAGTTATTTGAAGTTCACAAGGAATCATACATTTTATTGATTGATTTTTCCATATATTACGAATGCAAATGATGTTTTGGATTGAATAAGTATGTTTTGTCCTAGTCTTTTATTATTCAATAAAAAAAATTATTTTTGTGAAAAGCAATTAAAAGCGTTAAACACTTTTAAATATGAATATTTACGTTTTCTATTGCGGAACTAATCTATTTCTACTTAGCATATGTTATTAATTTAACTAATGTAAATATTTATGTAAATGAAGACAAGTTCTCTCGCGAAAGATTTATGTTTAATGGTTCATCGAGATCATAGACGGATGAAAACGACAATGTAAATTTTCACCAAATTTCAGCTATTGTAATTTTGTTGATAGTATATATTTCAAAACCGCATGCATTTAAAAAAAATCTATACTGTTATACAAATCTGTAGGTTCTGTCTGTACATATATTTTTTTAATTAAATTTTACGACAAATATTCGTTTTGTGACTCACTGACACTAATTTTATTGTTTTAAAAATTCTTGTCTGTCTGCTTGTACTATGTCCTTTTCTAATTTGAGACCAGTTTGACTTGAGATTTGAGACCATAAAAACATTCGTTGCTAAATTGCAGCCTATCGTTTGTGCATACATGTTCCTACTATACACCAATTTTCATGAAGATCGTTCAAACCAACATTAAGTTATAAAAGGATATATAGACAGACAGACGAAAATTTTAAAAATAGTAGAAATGGCGTCAGTAAGTCATAATTTGTTACAAAATTTAATTTAAAAAAAATGTACTAAATGTACAGATAGACTACAATTTATATAGTAGTATAGACTAGACACGACGTAGTCTTTTAAAGTATGTAACCACAATAGCGCGGATTTTAATACTTTTCCTTACAAACCCCCAAAATGTTATTACTCTCGAATTTTTAAGTGTTACGTCGCTAACTCTATGTAGTATCAAAATTACGAAATTTGACCTGTTCTACTTTTCTACTGTTATTCCATTACGTGTTCCAACAATCGATAACGCGCCTTTGTTAGGGCCGGCCAATTCTTCTTCCATTCTGTACAAGCCGGCGCGCTTCGAATAGAGAAGACAAATGCCCGTCAGTTGGCTGGAAGGATTGCTTGAATAAATTTTAGAAGACAATTAATATCTACGTCTTGGCGGGCGGCCTGTTTAATTAACATTTCGACCTTTTACGATAAATCGCTCCGGGCGAACGATTTACAATAAAATTCCTATAGTTCTCTATGAGACAAATTGAGATATCAACATTTATTTGTCATTAATGTATTGTATTAAATGAATCGAATTTTAAACGCTTGAAGTATAATGCGATTAAAATTTATTATAGTAACCGTTCACTTCACTCGTACAGTCAATACTAAATTTATATCTACCTACTTTCAGCGGTATCCGATTCTAGTTGCAATTGTTACCCCGATCCTGATATCGACTCCCATGTTGTTTTAAATACTGAAGTCGATCACAATTTCTACCTAGATATTTTACCATAGACACCAATTCCATTCTAATCTTGACACCGAACAACCCTGTCTTAAAAAGCATCACGGACCTCGATTTTCCACTTCCGTAGAGATTCTAATCCCGATTTCGATTTCGAAATAGAATCTTGTGGGATAGCAATTATACCTGACTTTTGTGGTTGGAATGAAATCCGAATAAGGCATAATCTTTGTTGTGTCAAAATACAAAGTTCTAGTGCGATACAAATATAGCTCTAATAATAATTATTGCATAAGCGAGAAACCGCGGATCGCATAATCTATATAATGGACGGTCGGGATTAAACCTGAGATCGGCAGAATCAAGAGCAGGTTCGTCATGAGGATTGAGAGGCGGAGTGACGTCAGAAGCGAAAGCACAATTGGACTTTAGAATTGGAAACGAAACCGAGAGCGGGATAGGCAGTAAAACCGAAATTGAAATCAAGAACGGGACCGCGGTCGAATTCATAATTAATTATTTTCGATTTATTTAAAAATTTCAATTTTTTTAAAATCTTAAGCTATCTTATTAGGGAAACAAAAACTTACTCAAATCATGGTTCATACTTCAATTGCAATGGAAGCTTGTAATTACATTTTTTTTTTTCATATGACATAACTACAAATTAATTATTTTCAGACTGTTGATTCGTGTCATTACTTGTGCAATAAGACCTTTCATCTTGCCAAGTTTTATAGTTCTACATCAATGGCAGCGCCTTAAGATTTTGATTCCCATGCGAATATCGAAATAAGCGTCATATACAATCGTATGTTTTGGTTGGGTTGACTTAAAAGATTGATTTTTTCATAGCTTCATGGGGTTGCAAACCTAAGTGTTTGATATTAATTTCAACTTGATACTTCTACGTGTTTTTGAGTAAAAAAAAAGTCTTGACAGTCATACAGACAAACGGATGAAGTAATTATTCTATAAGAGTTCCTTTCTTCTTTAAGATAAGAAACCCTAAAAAGATACCACTTGAAATAAAAGCTTCAGAAATACATTACATATATGTAATAAACCTATTAATCTCTTTGTATCTGAGCAAAACAATACTTGCGTTACTGTCCCTTAGTCTCGCTACATTTCGTTACTAAATCGGCTTCTCATGGCCTTAATGCACACCGAGTGAGCGGAGGCTATATCACAAGTATACAACAATTATATGCAAAGGTCGTTATGCAACTTGATGACCCAGTAGCTTAGTTTGTGGATGTGATTTAGAGTGAGGACACTAAGGTTGGATGTTGAGTAACTCACTTCACGCAGCCACATAAATTTCTTATGAATCAATAAAAAATGATACCGCATGTTTTGTTCTGTAGAAGAAGAATGACAGCATTTGATATCGAAACGTGTGGAAGTGATGTGCCGCCATTTTTATTTTATTAAATTTGAACCTATTATGACAAAAAAAAATGGGATTTCGGTTAGACCTAATTCTGACTGAAACAATTTCTGGCAGCGGTGAGCCTTTATTTAAATATTGTGTGAAGTCTTTTAAGAGTGTATATATATTGGATGCATTTTTGAAGCAATGTTGCATAAAAAAAATAAATAAGTTGTTGCTTGACAGTAAATCGATAGAAAATGCCTTTCTCTGATATAATATGTAATTTAGATGCATTAAATAATTTTTGTTTTAAGAAATATGTCATTTCCAAACTAAACTATTTGTTTACCAATGAATTGATTAAACGTATTTAAATCATTTTTAAATACTTTTTCAAATATTTTGTAATTAAACTATAGTGATATGGCGATAGTAGTAACGGCATTTTGGAGTTTTTAAGTTGACCTTTATATGACCAGTTGTTCTTTCTTATTTTTGTTTAATTAATTCTCAATGCTCACGACTTTGTCAGCATATCCCGTTACCTATTACTTCGGCAAAATTTCTTATTCTAACAATACCTACCTCATTAATCAAACTCATTTGACCACTTCGAGTTTATTTTTTACATAGGCCGATAAAACAAACATTACAATTTATCTTTTTCGCAGTCGCCTTAAAGACGTGATTGCCTCGGAGTATTTATATAAAGTGTGTACTAAACTTTTAATATTTTACTAGCTAAGGCTAAATATTACTGACATATAAAATTGAATTCGGGTTTTTTTCGTTTTCTGTGCGTTCACGCGCCGTTCAACCGATTGCGATGATAATTTAACGAGTTGGCCATACGCTCGGAAAAGATAAGTGAACAAGTGAACAATACCGGCATCAGGATCGAAACCAGGATTGGAAATAGAATACGAGAATAGAAACATACCGTTAAAGCGGAATTGAAAATGAGAACACTAACAAAATCGGGATCATGATTCAAACAGAGATCATTCTATATAAACAATGTACTAATTCATTCTATGTCCACGCGGGTGGAGTCGCAAAAGAATAGATGTAGCTTTTAACAGATTAACTTCATGACAATAGTTATGATTATAACATATAATGTTGATTTTTCTTTACGTAAATATGACAAAAGCCGACGGTATTAGGGCCAGTTCCACGACTGAGGTTTAAGTAATCACTTGAAACGAAAATCAGAGATGAGCGCCGGTAAAATAGGATAGTACAAAAAGTAGTCGAGGAATAAAAGTAATGCGCTGGCAATTTTACTTAAGTTTAACGGAACAAAAGACAATTTCATATTCTTGGGTCGTTTTCGTCTTATGTGCTTGGAGGAAAGTGAATTTTTATTATTTTTCTTTTCGTATTGAAACGAAAGTGTTAACTTTTTTAAGAGTTTGTTTTTGTATAAGTCGATCTGATCGGCGAAAGACTTATCACGAAGATTTGCTATTGAAAATATTCGAATCATCGTGGAAAACTTGCCACTACTTATTTTTATATATGGATTAAATAAATAAAAATTTATACCTATGTTTCGGTTTGTGTATGATGACTCCTTAAACAAAACTGGCATATCTGCGATCAAGGCTTTCATGTCATTAATGTATGATATTTGAGCTCATTATTTTCTAATAGGCCAGAACTAATGAGAGAAAACGTTTGATTTCATATCCATTTTTTATTGAAAGTCTCTATCTTTCTTAAGGGCACCTCGCCCTCGAAGTTGTATTTTGTGATTTTACGGCATAAATTTGTATTCAAGGTCCGATTTTATTTTTTGAGCCGTCTTTAAAACCCAAAAAACTTTTGATCATAATTGCCAATAAGTAGGCACATCTTTATAGAAATATAATTTTTCTATACATGAGTTTCTGACTAAACCCCTCCTTAAAACGAATGGACGAATTGTTATGAAATTTTTTGTGTGTGTTCGAATAAGTCTTTGAACAGCTTAGCTTCGTAATCGGACTCGATAGTAGGTAGCGTTGCGATCAGATTATAAGATGTTTTTAATTTTTGTGATGAAACTTTTTTTCGCATATCAAAGTCTGTAACCCCAAAATTTAACCCTCAACCACCGCCAATTTTTAAAATAAATAGTTGAATCTGTTCGGCCAAGTGTAAACTAAATTTATAAACTTTGAAGCTTTTTCCGTTTTTTTTAAACTGTAAAACATATTGATATGAACTTTAGCATAGAAACCGACAAATGCGAATAGGACTCGCGCCTTCAGGGTTCCGTACAAACTTAATTATACATGTAAGTATTTCATCCATCAAGTGTCTCGATGTTTTCTGTCTGTTTTCAATACCAACACTGATGAGATATTAGTCTCAGATATTGTGAAACTCGAGTTTATTTTATTATCAGAATTTGTGAAAATCTTGTTTTAATAGCGGGAAGTTAAAAGTTTTCTCTCTGAAATTTTTTACATCACGGTCCATATTCTAATTGCAAGTTTAAGTTTGTAATCATAAAACAATATTTTAGTATATGATATCACTACAAGTTATCGATTTTCAGATATCACCTTTACTTGTTCTGTGAGTCTTTTTTGGCCAAATTTCACGTTTTATGTCGATTGTAGGTACACTAATAGGTTTTGAGTTACTTGCACGTTTCAATTAGACAAAAAATGGCTGTATTTTGGCTATACTTTTGCTTACGTTGAATTAGAGGTTTGACTTTCTTACAGCTCCAAGATCACCATGCCTAAGTATTTGGTATTAATCTCAACTTGATATGTCCACGCGTCTTTGAGAAAAAGAGTCTTGACAGACAGATGGGCAACGAAACTATTTCATAAGGGTTTTTTTTAAATAACTCCAATTATTGAACGGAAGACGCACGGAACCAAAAAAGGTAACCTTCACTATAGTGTATTTTTTTCTTAACCACTTGTTTGGTAGAAAATTAAAATAGAAGGTGTAATGGCATTGTCATATGAACACCTAATTCTTTCAAATAGACTGTCATATAGTGGTTTAACGTCTTGATGCACAGTCAAAAAATAAATGAATTGGGTATTTTTATTACAGAATTTTTGTAACGCTTAAACACTAACAGAATCTCTATATTCGTCTAAACAAATTACAAACGTTCTAGTTGTTATGTCAAAAATCATTTTTGATTGTTGCAAATCGAATTCAAGCTCTTCTGTACTTGAAAATGATAACGTTACTTTTTACTTCGGTCATACATAAAAATTATCACTCAATCGACTATTCGACCCACTACTCGCTGTGGTCTGCTTTCAAATTTTCCATTTCCATTCATTCCCAAATCTATCAGGTATGAAGATAAAACAAGAATTTCGCTCTTGCGTTTTATCAAGCGTTTAGTGTAATTATGTTAATTAACACATCCGCGGTGTGATGGACGCGCAGGCGTCGTGGGCGTCGTGGATTACACCGCGAACCTTAAACAGATAGCGGCGGGATGGCCATTAAAACGAATATGGAAGTATCGATTGAAATGTTAATTACCGCCGATAATTAATGTCGATTATTGATAGTGATGGGCCGCAACGGATAATTTGATGCCGTCGCCGAGAGCGATGTACCATGTGTTGTAATGAATACGTTTACATTTTTAATAAACACCATGAGTATTATAAATATTCGGTGAATAATGTAAATAGATAACGGTCAGTATATAGAAATACTATTAAGCACATTATTAAAGTATTTTATAAGACCATTTGGTCTTGTTTGTAGCTTATGCCAGCATCTAGAGTTTCTATTTACAAGTACTTCCTTTCTATAATTTTGTACTTTTTTTTTTTTTAAATAAGTAACTCCAATTATTGAAGTAAGAAGTTTGGTTATGATTCGATGTATAAAGATGTAGTGATAAATTTAGTGTTACTACATATTACGACTGGGTTAGTTCGCATGCCACAAGAATGAAATTGAGACTGCGTACGTATTCTCTTAAAAAAAATGTAAATAAAATCTATGTTGAGGACTCACAACCCTGCTTGAATATAATTAACTTAACCGTAACCATTTACTTATGGAATTCAATAAACTATTTTGTATTAAATTTCGAGTTGCGAGTTGGAGCAAAAACAGAGATAATACTAACTATAAGACAAGTACGTCCAACTATAAATAGCCTTCACCGTCAGCCCATTTCAGAACAGTTGATTTAGTCGCGATTGCTTTAAGTAATCTACCTTAGTCCCGATCCAACTTCACTGTTTCACACCCACAGTGATAAAAATAAGTTTTACTTTAGGGGAGAAAATCGTTATAGCTTTAAACGTGTATTATATACGTGTTTAGAGGCACAGTAAGTTCTATGTAATATTTGCAGAAATAAAAATATTTTATTCAATGAAGTTTATTAAAACACTAAAAACTTAATCACAAAAAAGATAACTAACAAATGAGAAAGCAGATGTTAATAAATCCTCATTTAAGGCTTTTAAACACATGATATTTCTTAAATACATGCTTCAAAACCACAAAACTTGCGGTTGCAACTTTCTAAATATATCAATTGGGAATACGCATGAATCGTATTAAAAGTTTTTGAAATCGCAATAAATCAACTGCTTAGCGGTAGACTGCGCTGCTGCGTAAAATCGAGTATTCATAAGCGATAGTTCTCGAAGACCATTATTCGCGACGACAGGTGCGCTGTGGCAATACGCGGCCCGCCCGCCCTTGGGGCGCGCGTTACCGACACCTGCTCCCGCGACCCGCCCAAATAGGCTTTACGGGTCTTTCGCCTTATAATCGCTGGCTCATATCGACGTTTCTTCTTTGTAGCACCGTTTTGAAAGGGTAGAACGTTATTGAAAGAAATCTATGATGTTGTGAAATCGTAAGAAAGTCGGTACTCTACACTATATATTTTTTTAAGATGGTGCAGTGCTAAGAAATATATTAAAACAATTTTGGTTCTTACCGTATATTTTTTTATTAATTTTTCACATTGGTGCATTTCTTCTCGTGTGAATCCGAAAACTCTCGACCACCAATTTTTGATACCAAATTTTAAGGCTACGAAAGCAAAATTAATCTAAAGATGGTTTTTCAAATACAAAATAAAAGACTATTTTTATTTCATGCACTCAATGTGTGGTGTGTCGTCAAATTGACATTTGGAAATGCTTTATTTTTTTTCAAATGACCTTGCTGTTTTATACGTTGCGGCTTACCTTTCTATATATTACTATATTACCTTTCAAAGTCATTAAGTTCGTGCCTTTCCTCAAGCGTAAAGTCATAAAAGTAGAGCTGCAGAAAAAAATTAATTCAATTTTTTTCTAGTAAAACCTGTTACCTGTCAACAGTAAGAAATATTTGCTGTTACCGGCAAATATTTCTTGCTGTTGCCTATTAATAGCAAGAAATATTTGCCGAAAACTTCTATAGGCATTTATAACATATAACATTTCAATTTCCTTAAACTTATTTGTACGAAATACTCGAGGTCCGAGCTTGAAAATCGCACAAGCATTTCGCTTCGGCAGCACAAAAAAAATATTTGAATACCTGCGGCATGTCCCCAGAGCTAGATGCAATGTGAAAACAGCCAAAATAATCTAGCAGTTTTAACGACTGGTAAATTTCTTACTTTTTGACTGCATAGGCGGCAGAGCTAAGCCTTTTCGCCAAGTTACCGATATTAGAACCCCATTGAAGCCTGTTGTTTAAAGAAATTCCCAGGAAGACGATAATATTAACAAAGTCCAATTCTTCGTTACGCACTGAAATCGTTTCGGATCTATGTCTTACATTTGAAAGTGAGAATTTTGTACATTTTATTTTCATTTAATTAAGAAGCAGGTTATTTGTGTTAAACCATTTCTCTAACTTAGAAATAACATTGTTCACATCGTCATATGTGGGCTGTTCTCTTTTAACTTTGAATAACAAAGAGGTATCATCTGCAAACAGTACTACCTCATTAACATTCTTAACAAGGCTAAAGAAGTCATTTATATTGACTAAAAAAAGAAATGGACAAGGATTAATCCCTGTGGTATACCCATGTGGACTACACATCTAGATGATCTCACGCCATTGACATCAAACACAATCAAATGCCTTGGACAGATCCCAAAATACTCCAGTTGCATTTCGCAATTCCTCCCCGGCTCCTAAAATATGTTTCACAAGTTCATAATTGACAGCATAACTAGTCGATAAACAAAATGATCAAATTTAATCTACTTCCATAGGGGCAAAGCCACGGCCGATAGCTAGTTTAAAATAGAATCAGTTTCGACTCTACATTAATAAAATATTGAATGGCATATACCCCTTAAATCGTTAATTGATAGAATTACATCGGTAAATGAAATTATAAAAAACTTTCTTTTTACCTTTTTATTAATAACAGTGGACGAGCAAGTTTATCATCGTAAATAAATTATCATATTTACAATTTTTCAATACAGAGTTTAATTTTTTTACAACGCCTCAGTGAACAAAGGAAAAGTTACCCAATTACACCAAATAAGCTTTTCAATACGGTGACTATCTTTTCAAGGGAATCGTCCCATCACTGGTCCTGTTATTTATGGCGATCATCAAATTTTTTTTGGCTCTGTCTCGCCTTAATGGTACACCTTTCACGGACCTCACAGGGCTTCTAATTAAACTCACACTAATTACATACCTTATTAACATAATTAAGCTATTAGAATATTACGCTAATGATAAGTGCAACACTATAGTAAAATTTTATTATCAGAGTATTTTTATCCTTTCTCGACTAAGGCATTTTATTCTCAGTTCGGTGTTTTGAAATAAGGCTTCGTGAAATAACATTATCCATTACTTCAGATCATTTACGTTCATTCGAGAAAAATATGTAAAACAATTTTTTAGTTAATATGATTATTCGGGGCTTTTTACGAATTTAATTTTTACGCGGGGCTATTTCTAGGCACACGGTGAGTTCCCTGGGTGTAAACCTTTGCGCTGGTAGCGCATTGTATATGCAAATAATTTTCTAAAATATTATAAGAATTTGCGTATTTTTTAATGTATTACCTATATTATTTACATATTTATTGTTGTATTTCTTATGGTTTCGAGTCCTAAGGAGTGCCTAAAAATATCTGTCAGGTTAGAATTCGCACTATGCGATGCATCGTTTATTATACAGGAGCTGTTAGTTGGCAGAAAGCGTCACGTATGAAATGGATATTTTTCTTAAGACATTATTTTGTATTTCTTGTTTGAGTACTATCAAAAGTTATTAATTATTTATTTGCTATAACGTAATATAAAGCGAAAAGAATTTTGTTTCAGACGGATGTCCTACGATACCTCTCGTTTTTTTTTTTTCATATTCACAATCGCTACCACGAATCCGATAATATTCACAATTGTTAAATTCCATTTTATGGTTGGTCAATGGTTGCATACATTCCGGACATGTAAAACAGTCCCCTCCTTTTAAATTCACAGTAGTCGGACAAAACAAGAAGTTAAATGATTATTATACAACACATTTTTATACATTACATTCTTACCAAAAAGTCAAAAATCTCACGATGCTCACTAACCATTAACCGAGACTATAATTAAGAATATTTTTCACTTTTAGGTTCATTAAAACATGTTGTATTGCAAGTTAAGTTATTGATTTTTGCTGTCCTCATTTTATACATTGAATTATGTACATTTACGAGCTGTTATTAGTTATTTGACGGAATACAAAATTATAAGTAATGGTCTATGTACATTTTCTGCGTTAAGGTGACGCAGTGATAACCCATAATATGAGGTGACGTGCGCCCTCCATCCGCGCACACCTGCTACTGCATACTAAAATTCGCGCGCGCTTGTTTTTAAATGGCGCACACGACAAAATATTTTCGTTCAAAATAAAAACTTAAATTAATTTCAAAAACTCCAACTGACATTTGAAGTACTTGTGCTGATTAATACACGTAGAAAATTTGGAGGCTTGAATGGGATCCATGTAAAATGTAAATATGTGTTTTGAAAGAGCTGCATTTGATACTTTTTCTCGTTTATAAGAGCTAATAAATCGTATAACTACAATTGACAAAAAAAGTCAACAAAATGAAAAATCAGTACAACAAAAATCATTTTAACATGTTTTATATTTTCTGAGGAAAATCTAGATCCGCAGCACAAAAATTTTTAATTGGTCGGCCTAATCTCGGAAAGAAGATAGAAGTCGTTTCATCATACCAAAATTTTGATTTGAAGTTTTCTTCTTCTACTTCTAAGGGCACTTTTTATCCTATGAAATTTTTACCGTCTTAAAGTATTAAAATGAAAAATATAAAACGATTCGAATTTCGCTGGAGCGCGCTCATGTGCAGCATTACAGCTCCTCCTTCATCTCGTTCGTCCTGAAGACCTTCACGGGCCATTATCCTTTCAATCGCACACTTTTATGCTCTCCGAGAAGAAAATTGCATTGTCTTACGAAAACGTCCAACGCTATTGGGATAGTTTTATTTTGTTCAATGCAATTTTATCGATAATCAAGAATCGTAATTCTCCCCATTCGGTTATTACGTTGTGTAATCGTGGAAACGGTGTAATGAATGAATGAATGAACCAAGAGAAATATCAATGATGCAGCGATTTGATTCGTTATTGCGCTCAGATGTAAAAGGCTTACTTTTGTTGCTTCATGAGCTTTCCTTTTGAGACGAGGAACAGAGGTAAGGAGCTTACGAACGGTTTACACGAATTCAATATGACGAACGATGGAACATTTTTGTACGGTTTTGTCCCAAAAGGACGACACTAAACGGTGGCCCTGTCTCTGCTTCGTATAATTATCGTTATAAGAATGAAATAAATATTTAAATACATGCGTAAAAGCTGCATCTACAAACTTACCCTTTTTATTGGCTCTGCATTAGCATTTTAATTTTAATTTCAATTATTAGTATGCAGTATAACGCTCTAAATTCTGCCTCTGTGAAGTTAGTCACGAAAGCGTCGCAACGGCATAAAATAGAAACGCGGGGGAGAAGGAGGAACCGTCGGGGAGCGCTAAACTTGCGCATTGCGTCATTCGCAGACAATTCAAAGCGGCAGAGTTTCGTGCTATGTATTATATATTGCTCCGTTTTTTTTCCGTTACTGTTGATTACTTGGCTAGAATAAAATCTACTCTCTACTTCGTAGTGCGTTGTTTCACCACTATGTTTTTATGGGTTTATCCGACGCGACGATTCATATTTTTTTCCATTTGCATCATTTAAAAATATCTTATTGCGCATTATTTTGAATTAGATTACTTACAGATAGGTCATTTTTAAATAAACCAATTTAAAAAAAAATGTGAAGACATTGAAAGAATACTTCTAACTGGTTCGAATGCAACTAGGATTGATATATTTTGTTGCGACAGTTAAGTGATACGTTGTGATAACAAATAATGCGTACGATTTAACTAATCGGATTAATCGAACCAAGGTTGGTTAAGACAGCTAAAAGTATTGGTTCGTACGAAATAAATCAATGTTGTTCAAACTTTTGTTTAGATGACTAATTTTGTTATCAGTGTAAGAAGAGATAAGACAGTAAAATAGAGCATAAGATAAACATTAGGTTATTTGAATGCAAAACTAATATATAATATATACGATTTTTTTACTATGTTCTAAGTCTTACAGGTGTATTTTTGTAGAAAAGACATTGAACCATAAACACGTTTCATGTTTTACAATTAGATCAATGTTAGTTACTGCAATAAGCAATCAACAAACATAAACATAGATTGAGCGGCATATACGACTATCGCTTTTACGACTTCAAAAAAAAGTGAAGATGGACAATTCCTACAAACATTTTTCACGTAATAGGCATAGGAACTTGTTGCTGTTGATTCCTATATTATGTATTTAGTTGCCATTTAAATCGAATCGATATTATACAAACCATTATTACATAAAAGAAGGCTTGATACGGTATGATGTTTAGGTCTTTCTTGTAGCTCGAAAACGAGCTGCTAAGATTATTGTCTTGTTGATGTAATAAACGTATCAAGATCGACCGTAGTTGAGATCGAGTTGGGACCTACGATCGAAATTCACAGCGGAACTAAAACTAGAATCGAAAACGGGAACAGGATCAGGACCAACAGTGAAACCGGTATTGAACTCGAGGAAAGGACGAAAGCATTCTAAATAAAAATTAAGGATTTGATTCTATGTTTACACCGGTAGAATTACAGGTAAAAGTTAGGGTTTTGTGACTATTACGTCATTTTTTTATATGGCGTAGTATAAAATGATTGTCTATGGTCGAGACTAAAATTAGACTCTGATTATAGACAAACAGTTCCGTCAGAACAAGTTTGAATAATCGGTGGTAATAGCTAAAAGGTTTTTTATAAGTAGCGTAACAACCGGAAATGCTCGATGAATCAGTGGGGACATTAGAATGACGGGCGGGTGACGTCACGCGGATGTGGCTCGGCCGCGGCGCTTGGCCCGGTGTCGTAAGGCCGTCGCAAAAAACCTACGTTGATTAATCTTCTGCGGTTCTGTTTCATTTTCAATTGGATAAAGTTCATCGCGAAGCGCGACTCAAGAGCATGTCTTTTGGTTCAGTTGTTAAGGTTTTCTATTTTTTTTAAAAGAGCACGGTTTTGCCTATCTTATAAATGTGTCAATTCACTTTTACTCTGAAGTTATCACTGATAAGAATTTTAGAAATAACAAAAGATAAAAAATAATACTCCACAGCCAATAATAATAAAAATGGCTATGAAAACAGCCATATATTTAATTTTTTTAATATAAAATAATCGGCCAGTAGAACTCGCACTATCACCGTGACTCGCCAATACAACAATGACCAGCCATGTGTATTTAAATATTATCATTTGCTTATGATAACTGAAAACTGAAGGAATTATCCCGCACAGTTCTGCATTGATACGTTAGTCAAAACATCTTTTATTACTGCGTTTCTCTTGTGGTATATTTTATTATTAACTACATCTTATAAGACCTTATATTGACTTACATCTTACAAGACATGTATTAATATTTTATTTTTAAGGACTATAAGACTGTTATTGCGTAAAGCATGATTTATGAGATCGCCCAAAAAACAAAATATTTCGTTTAATACCTGAAGAGCTCCTCTGATCCGGCGCTTGTGTGTGCGTTCGCATCGAGTCGGCGAGTCCGCATGAGATGGCGCTTTTAATGTGATTTTTTTCAAGTTTATCCTTATAAAGAGAACAGGATAAAAGCCCATTATGGACACCACCGGACACGGACCGGACCAGCACGCGGACTATAAAACGTCCAGGAAAAGGGGATATCTACGACGATAATCCAAATATTTTTAAGGCTCCACCACACGCGCCCACCGCCATATTGACGCTGTCAGCGCGCGCACGCCCTGTGACTAGCCTTCGGGTGGCCCTTCGGTATAGGACGTCGCGAGAGTTGACGTCACGGACTGAATCCTCGGGCAGGTCCTCGGGAGTTGCGCAGGGGTGTTCCGAACGTTTGACCTTAAGATAACGTCGAGTGGGACGGCTGGCTGTGGTAGGCGCTGGCCGGTTGTCTGTTGTAACTGCTGTATTGCGCATCATTATTAGGCACAATCATCACTTTCAATTATTTGTTACATAATTTACGTAGTGGACGATTTTAATGGATGATTCGAAATATTTTTTTTTGTTATCGTTGTGGTTTCGTAAAATATCACATTAAGCTTTATGATGTTTCGATATATGTGTTTTATGATTTCTTATCTGGCCGAACCAGTTTGACTTAACGCTTAAAACAAAAACTTTATAAAAAAATTAAGACTGTTGTAAAAAAAAAGGTTGAGAAGTACCTAATTAAGATTGTCTTTAATAAAACCTTATTAGTTTATATTAATTATTTTAAGAAAAAACAATAAATTCTATTAAAATATGCCGTAAAATAATATATTGTAATTTTTTTTCCTAACTTAAATCCAAAAGCGTATGTTAACTTAAGAAGAAATAACATTTGAATTATGTGTACACCTTGTTCTAGTATTACGTTTGCTTTCATATTTAGTAATAAAGTTCATAATAAATATTAAGATTATTCTGTAATAATTGGTATATTTAACTATATATTATTGAAATGGCTCAAAAGTCATAGAGGGTTACTATTAGACATACGCTAAGACAACCTATTTCCATATAATTTTGACTAGAGTTTTTGGTATTACTGCTTTTCAATTATTTTTTGGGTCAAAATAGAGATATATTTTGGACTTACATATTTTATTATTGCAACATCACATGGTACTTAATTAATATTTGAAATTTAATTTCACTATTTACAAAGTCTGAAATTCATTAGTTTCTTTGTAAATAAAAAATAACAATCTCAATAATATTTTAATTTCTGCAGATAGTTACTTGTAAAATTACTTTTTGTGCGTATAATATTATAATTTAACGATCTCTATCTAGACAAGTGGGCATCGATTTCTTGCGTAAATGGGACCACGACAATTCTTCAAAAACCATCTCTAAGTTGTAAAATCTAAGACTTAAATTATAACTTATCTCTATGTGACATAACTTTCTTGAAAGAAATGATTTGCGGTCTTTACCCAAGGCGGTTATCTTAAACGACGACGATCAGACCTAAACTAAAGTAGCAAAAATATGAAATAGCACAATGATGTATTTTACGCCTAACGTACTTGTGACAGGCAGTCTTAGAAAGATAAGCAGGCATAAATTAAATGAGAACGCAAAAAATAACTAGAGAAAACTAATAAAAGTAGTAGTAAAGAATTAACTTATTGCATACAACAAAACTAAAATCAAAGTGCGCTATTTTGTCTATTGTGGCCGTAAGTGTTTTTACTTCACAACGTGCGCAGGCGCTAAGTGAGATGTTAAGTTGTGTAGGTGTGTTAAGATAAGTTTCTCGGAACACTACCATTGCTAGATCTATTTCTTTACACAATCTATCGACAAGGAAACTGACGCAATCGCATATTTTTTTTCTTTTCCACATCACAAAACTCTCAAACCCATATTATGTCAAACACTCGAATTCCAAAGTCGACAGCATAGCGTTCCTCAAGACATATATACTATATACATTTCGAAATGTCAATTATCACGCTTTAGGTGTCCTAAAAAAATTATAGTTTAAAAACACTAAAAAAACACGCTTTAATAGTGAACCGAACAAAAAATATAATTTTTACTTATGAAGAGAGTAAAACTTAATGTTATTAACAAAATAATTCAATTTATAGTAAAAAGCGTGGGGTGCAATGAGGCTAACATGACTGTGTATTTGATAATTTATTGATGCTGTATTCACACTATCATTCAAACACTTTCTCATATAATAGGCATGGACATATTTATTTTTGACGTGACAACGTCTTAAATTAGGTTGCGGCTGGGAGTCACTTTGAAAAAGTGTAACGCTCGGTAACGTAACGATGAGTCACCGAACGAGAGGCCCGCCGAATGCCTTGCGTCTCTCTCCCACTCAACTATGATCGGTCTCGCGCGCAGCACTAGAGAATTAGTGCATAGCTTGCAAATGTATTGCAAGTTATTGTATGTATATTTGTATATAAATACGTATGTATGTGTAAAGGTAAAAATAAAATTTTGTTAATATGAAATTCAGTGCGAGATTCTTTGTATAAATTAATGTTTTAAATATAATTCTTTGTATAAATAAATGTTTTAAATTGTTACTATTATTTCATCCTTCTTCCTACTATACGAATGAATATTCACATTAAAATGATTTTACCATTCAAAGTCGTTGTCACGTAAAACTTTCGCCCGTATACCGACTTTACAGGCAACCAAATTTTTGTACATTCGAGAAATCAGCTAAGCAGTTGACTCCCGCATCAAAGGGGCCGTGTCAATAAACGAAATGAAATGAATTTTCCGAATCGAACAAGTTTGAATTAAACGGCTATCACGTCGATCCTCAGTTCCTTATGAATTTCAAGTATTTGATTTCAAAGAACACTCATTCAAGTAAATGTTTGAATAGTAGGTACTTTTTGAAATAAAATTTACACGAGTGCCCACGTGACTAGATTGTTACTGTCTTTAAATTTATGTAAATCTAAAATTGTGATTTTCTTAACTTTTTAAAATACATGGTTCTGAAGTTAAAAGAATGATACTCAAAACAATTACTCTGGAAGCTAAAAAGGTGTTAAATATACACCTGAAAGAAAAAGCCACTTAAAAGTTTTAGTGCACTTTGTAATAGCTATCCAACGATACTCCACGCTATGGAGTTAGCACAATTTTTTTTATCTCGTATTCACGGAACGTATGAAAATCTAACATTTCTTTTTATTAATAATAACTTTATGAAAATTGTGTCATGATTCACGTAAAACTCCTGCCTGTGCAATTTCATCACGAAAAATGGCGAAGTTATAAAGCTGCGATATACAAACAGAAAAACGAACATAACGAATATATGAGTTACCTTTTTATCCTTGACGACGGCACCCTAATATAAAGTAGACGCGATTTAAAACGGTTATAACAGCAGCCTATACACATACGGTTTCACTCGCTTCAATCTACGCATGCAATCCGAGATTTGAGAAGGAAGTTAGTCGAGATACGCTAATTGAAGATCGATTTTGAGACATCATGAAAATGTGGAAATTTAGCGCGTACCTATTAAGTTAACTATTTGAAATTTCATCAACCTCACGATTCTGCCCTAAAACGCCTACAACCCTTGAAAACTCCAAAAGCCGTCCTTCCGGTCGTCCGCGGCCGTCGACGCCCGTCCGGGTCGAGGCTCGAACGAGTCGCGCTACGACAACGAGAGCCGAAGGCGCCCCCGCGCCGCCGTCGGACAAAGGCCGACATCACAGACCGACACGCTGTTATTATATTCAATATAAGCGATCGGCGACGAAGTAGGTCATACGGCACGCCATCGAGCGGTAAATGTGTGTGGGTACTTTATGGGGTTCCGCGTGAAAAGGTTCGAATGCGGACTCGTTGTCGCAGTTATATGCTGACACTTTGCTTATTTGTGTGTATTAGGATTTCGTGCGTCCGAATGAAACAAAGGAACCCTTAGGAGCGCTCGTGTGTACGTCTGTTCGTTCGTTTGTCATAGTCAAATTGCTTCGTATCTAATCGACGGTTTAAATAGAAATGTCGGTACACATATAAATTTCTGTGTAAGTGAAACGTAAGTAAATAAATTTTGGAAATGGAGGTCGCTTTTGTGAAACCAATTTGAACATTTAAAAGAATGTACAAAATGTTACCTGTGACATATCAAATGGGCTTGGTGTGAGTTCTAAATGTATAATGTATATAATTTTAAAATAAATAGTTTTGGTTATTTAAGAGAATATATGAAAGAATATATGGAACACCATTATTCCTCTTATTTTCGCAACCACTGCATCTAAAATTTTAAATAATACACCTAATAGTTCTTTACTTATAGATTACAGAAAAAACTTTAATGAGTATATGGTCTAAAAATACTATTAACTTATTTACTTTGTTTTAATTACCACAAACAAATTTAGATCAGATTAAAAAAATATGGTATATAATATATTTATCGTACAGAATCGTACCCACGCAAGTTTAATTCGCACTTGTCCGGTTTCTTTATCGCATTATGCAAAAACATTAATTTAGTGTAATTTATTCTTTTTATGGGATATGAATTTTAAAGTAAACACCGCATGGAATGCAAACGGTGAAATTTAATAAAAAGAGTTAATTAATAAGTATTAGTTTTAAATAAACCGATCACCCCTGCTTGGCATCATATAATTTATTCATGTATACATAATCTTATTAATAAATATGTGTTTAGTTGTAAGTTTAAATGTATAATATAAAACAGTAATAATACATTAACTAGTCATGATAAATAAAGCTTTTATACATCTACTAAAAATATACAAAATCACATTTTGCTTCGGTGTGTGCGCGCATATTTTTAAAAAATGTCGAATATACTAAGATGCGGCTTTTATTTTAATCTACTCGAGCAGCTTTGTATTCGTTTTAAGCTATCGATAAACTGATCTTAAAGACGCAGTACGATAAGGAAGTAGTACGATACTGAAAACCTGGCCAAGGGCATGTAGGACCATGCTTACCATAGGATTCCGAAGCCATTATTACAAAGAAATAGACTACAGATGAAAAAAGTATGTTGTTGCACTTTTTCCATGTTTCCCGCACAGAATAGTTACAAGCACTTTAGTCGCCTATAACTAGAGAAACAAGTAGGTATGTCGACTATTACTATTAAACTGGTGTAGACTAAATAGCATCGGCAAATGATCGTATCTTCATGGCACTTACGTCTTTTTGTTGAGTAGCGCAGTTTTTCGGCAATAACTCAGAAACGGTATATGTAATCATGTTCAGAATAATTTTCGTTGAAAGTATTTATTAAGTATTAATTTATTAATTTTCTGGACATATGGTTTAGAAAATGAAGGAGAGGGGACAATTTCTGCTTCTTTCGAAGCGATTATTTCCGAAATTATTCAAGTAATCAAAAAAATTACTTTAAAAGAGACAAAGGATTGAGAAGATACTGGTAAGGATGCGTTTCACTTCTCCACCCGTTTCGGAATCGTGACATAGGATTTAATCGATACAAATGTGGGAATATGTTTTAAGCAACGAGGCTTCAACTATGGAAAACACTGGTTAATCGACAATAAACTTTCTTATTTTGTATTGTGTGTACGATATTGCATTGAACGTAAAAAATATTTAGATAACTTTTAAAAGCACTTGCCCGATTATTACTAAAAAATCTGGTATACGCGTACGGAAATCTACAAAGCTGCTTTTTCCTACGTTCCAATTTATAAATATATCTTAATATTTTGTTATTACTTTGTTGTTGTGTTGAAAGTATTTCAAAACAATGAAGATGTAAACTACAAAAAGCAATTAAATTAATACGAATTGTTTAATCGTTGGTTTGTAAAGTTTAAATAGTATTTTGGTATTTTGTAATAAATTTTTGATTGTATAAACAACAATAGTAACCAAAGTTAATATATTAAGTCCGGCAAGCAAGTCCGTAGTCACTTTCTTTCGGAGAAAAACCTGATAAATAGCGTTTTCAATAATATAGAAATTAATTTCATTCGTGTAATATGTCACGACACTTGATTCATAATTATTATCTTTTCGCCTCACTTTTATGAGACTACGGAGAGTCATGATTTTAGCGTGTGTGTGATGATATCGTCTATCTCTTCCCGTGCAGCTTATGAACTACTCATCGCATTTGGAAGGTGACGTATGATACGTCTTAGAGTTCGGCGTGTACGCTACATAATAAAAATAACTCACAAATATTTCAAGATTGATATCAAATGAAAGGCATTAATTGCGTTGCACAAATGCGTAATTTGTGTACAAAAACTATTGTGTAGGTTGGGTATTTCTGTTTATACAAAAAAAAAAACTAATTCTGTAAGTGTTTGCCACGATTCCAAATTGTTCATGATTATATAGATCATCAAAAAAAGTGAAATAAAACCAAAAATAATAAAAGGAAAACCTAACTATGGAAAAGAAAATTAAAAACGTATAAAACAAGCTAGATACTTAATTGAGAGGTGATGATTTCGAAGTCATAGAAAGTTGTTAGTTTTGGAACTTAATATAATAGAAGTTTGACCCTTCACATATGTACAGCTCCTACGACTTCACAGTTCAATAACTGTGAAGTCGTAACAATACCTAGCAATATTATATTGACATAGGTTTTACCGGGATATTAGTGAGGTATTATAAATCATTTATTTCTATATATAAATAACTAAATGACAAATAAATTAATTAAAGTATTAATAAATTTATTTGCCTGATGAGTACTTGATAAGCTTTTTTTTTCTAATTCAGCGTAACGATAGTAAAAAAAGATCTTTCCAAAAGTCAACAAACTCAGCAAAGTAGTAAAGTTTTAGATTGCCTTTGTTATGGTTCAAATATTGGCTCCGGTTCAAATAACCATTATAACCCTTACTGTTTTTGTCCGCGTTCCAATAAAGCAATGGTGTGAATTTCTGTTATTATCGTTATTTGTTTCGTTTACTGTTCGGAACTCTTAAAAGCACGATTTCAAATAAAACTTGGCCACTTTCATTTCTGTCTCAAATTAAATTAAAAATGTTAGTCGTTTTGTTTGGCGGAAAATTTTCTAAATATAAAAATTGATTTCGCTTGTACATATTTTATATTATGTAAATATGACACTATAAATTCTCATGTAAATCTTTATATATTATTTATTCTGATTTCTTCCTTAGTTTTTCGGACTTCTTGCGACATTACACAAACGTAATTATTGTAGAAATCTGAAACATACTACCGTGCGTCAATAAATTAATATTCTTTAAAATCTCTGCAATGTCAATATACTTACATACATAATGTAGGTTGTAGATTTATATTATTTTTTAATACATCGTTACGGTGTGTTTTTCGTTTGGTAAAAATAACATACATTAGAAATTTAATTAAAAACTGGGTATATAATTATATGACATAGCATTATGAAAATAGAATAAAACATTTTTTATTACCAATTACTAGTTTTGGTTTTAATTTGATAAATGTTTTCTTTGCCGTACTGGCGGGCATTCCAGACAAATTGTGACATAAGAACATGTTCTTTTAAAAGCTTTATGTTCCTAAAGTTTAAAAATTACAATAATGTTAGTTATATCATTGTAAAGGTTCTTTATTTTTGCTCGGAGGAAGGTGAAATCTTTATAGGAAAGACGAACGCGCGCAAGGGCATTTGAAGAGTGATTTCTTTTTACTGACTACATCTAGTCAGACCTTGCTGTTGACCCGAGGACTTTAACAGCGTAACAGGACGCGTTGCCCGCGGCGAGCGTTGCACTTAAGCCGCAGTAAGTATTTGAGCGAATGTCTGAGGGCGATTCGAAGAGGCACCGATCTCGAATTTAGGTCGTGGCTGGGGGCAGCGAAGGCGGCACGGGCTGTCCCCGTTTATGGGTCTAAAAGCGCGAGTCTGATGCGTTATGTCTGTGGACCTGACAGGAATCTCAGATGCCAACTCGCGAGGACTGCGTCTACGCGTACGACAGTATGGCATTAAGGAAGGACTCACGATGTTCACTTGCTGCCAAGAAGTCTACATCGTGACGATCCTCAGGGTCTTAAAGAACATGTTTAGGTTTTATTTCGTATTATTAACCTTCGTGTTAAAGCACCTCTATGAGGACCCCTAAACCAGGCGTTCTCATATCATTGACATCGACCTTCTGAATTCTATTACTCGACTAAAATGCCAGAAGGTCGAGTGAACGACACGTAACTCTATAATGATATAGCTTCCAGTTCGGTATTCGTGATTTACATAGTTAAATGTCTTGAAGACGTCGCAAAACACTTCTATCGCATTCCGCGAAACCTCCCTAGCTTCAAAAATTTTTTCAACGTTGTAAATAGTGTTAAACTAATGAACCCAATACATTTTTTTTTGTCTTTACATGACATAGTATTATTAAATAACAATTTCGCAATTACATCAAATATACGAACCTGCGGTTGTAGCCTCGAGTTCTACCAATCCCGATTTTTTTTTTAATTTTGTATCGTAGCATGACCCGCTTACATGACTAGTGTAGTCCGATTACATTATTTTATTTTGACTTACATAATATAAATCAATTTAAAGAGCCACCCACGTACATCGAATGAAACATCAACAGCCTGCGTGGGTTCCGTGATTAATAACTCCAATTTGCTCTCATATCTTAGTTTCGACGATGACTTCATAATGTTATAACTGTGAAGCATTAACTAAATAAACAGCCAAACGAATAGACAAAATGTCTTGTTTCCGTATTTTAATTTTATAAAAAAAATATATAAATATCTATGCACTTGGTTCTGTGGTTGGCACTTAACATATTTGACGAAATACGATTTTATACAGCATCTGTGGATACATTCGAACTCCAAATGCAATAAAAGTAATAATATTGCGTCGATGTCCATTACTAAAAATGCTTTCTGTTTCAAAATATGATGTGTGTATGTTTGTAATAATGCTAAAATATTGATAAAATTCGAATTTAGTGTAATTGTTTTTTTGTTATAGGTAGTATAATGGATTTGCTAATTGTTGTGCATGATTATATAAAAAAATAACCGTTATTCAATCATTTACTATCTTCTTTTCAAATTTGATGACCAAAATGTAACAGGTCTACATATGAGTTTATTGCACGGAAATACGTGTTTCTGAGTGATATTGTCTATGGATGTTTGTCATCCATAGACAACAACAATGTAACTGCAAAACGAATTAAACATGAGCATTTCATCTTCTCAGAATAAGATTCTTCTCGGCGAATATTTTCTAATATCGATTATCGTAATTTTAGACCTTGCTGTAGAGTTTTATGTGTAGAGATTTGATTTGTAAACAAATCTACTATTGAATTGACAATCAATTAATATGTGTTACTTTTGTTTCTTTAGGCATCAATGGCATTGTTTTGGTCAGATGAGTTTATTATCTCCTGCAACAGTTTTAAAAATTAAGTTTAGTTAGGAGTTTAGCAGCTTGAATCATACCGCAGCTTGTCGACATCAAAATTATAAGATTGTAATTGAAATACTAACCCTTTGATATCTTGTCTGATAGAAAATTTTATAACACCTCATGTCATATACGAATTTGTTACAGCACAATAAGTAAGGTGTCTAAATAAATAGCGTGTATGGATGTGGGCGTAACTATATATATACAGTTATGGTATACAGTGGAATCTCAATAACTCGTACCTCGTTAAGTCGAAATCCTGAGTAAGTTGAAAAAAATTGCCATTCCCGTCCGATGAACCCCTAAATACGCGGTATCTCGAATTATTTAGACTTTGTAACTCGAACAAAATGTTATTTCCCTACGAAGTATTGATAATACATATTTATACTCTATAACTCGAATTTCAAAAAGGAGACTCCATAAGTCGCAGTTGGTAAAATATAATGACGTCTTACTTGGAATTTCCCGAAATAATAGTAATAAATTCCAAAATGAATGTTCGGGTTCGGGGCTTCTAATCTACTATTTTTGTCTTATACACGTGCAATGAATGAATACATTCATGAAACTTTCTAAGTAACACAGCTGTGAACGTTATGTTTGTTCCTTGTCGACACACTCATATGTATCTCGAAGTACTTGTTAAGTCGAAAACTCGTTAACTCGATTTTTTTTACATTTCCCTTGACATTCGAGTTATTGAGATTCCACTATATAAACGATTTATAGTCATTAAAAAAGAAACATGTGGCCCACAATCCATCCACAGAGGCGATGTCGTTTCCTTTTACAAGATGCATTCAACAAAACTGAAATAGTGCCGGCGGAATGTGGCGCTCTGCGATGTTCTGTAAATTTTCGCAGCCTCGCGTCTTCAAAATAGTACGTCTGCATTCCGCGGGGCGCTGTCAGCTGAAAATGAAAATTGAATGCGTCTGGGGAAAATGCTGAGCATTCCCGTTTTCTAAATTTTCTCAACGGATGACTGGATTTTATTCTGTCTGAAGTGTCTGGGGAGCTATGAACGAGATTTGAATGTGTTTCAGTTTTGAAGGTGCTTTAAAATTCTGATTGGCCAGTCATTTATGTTTTTCGATTGAGTTTGATATGCAAATGAGCTATTAGAATATTATTCTTGAAAATCCGTCACAATCGATTACTACTTTCACATAATTAAGTAATTTATAATTTTACCAGTCAAAAAGAACATTTCGACTTACTGTAACTTATAGATTATATTGTTTAAGACTTTTTGTAGTTATAGTTTATATTCATACAATACCGACCCGACATTAAATAGTAGACGATCAAACATAATTAACGAAGTTAAAATTATTTTCATATATAATAGAAAAATTTGTAAACTTTGTCGTGAAATTACTTTTGAAAGAGACATTATTTTATATGTATTGAAGATCTATAAATCTACTCTAATATATTCCCACAGAGACAATTTATGAGTTCGTTTTTTTAGGGTTCCAAGCAAAAATGGCAAAAATGGAACCGTTATAATTTCGCCATGTCCGTCCGTCCATCCGTCCGTCCGTCTGTCCGTAAGTCACGATAATTTAATAAAAAACTGCAAGACGTATATTGAAGAAATTTATAGTCTAGAAGTATTGTATAGTTCGCTACTTAGTTTGGTGGTTGAATAACAAAAATAAATATTTCTAGGGAGGGCAGCCAATACAAGTAACGAAGCGGAAAAAAATTTTTTTCATCAAACATTAACGTGTGGAACGTATTTTGACAGTTATTTTAAAAATAATATAAAGTTTCTAATTAACTTTCTAGTCACGTGAATAATTTTGCAAATAATCGCTCCGAAATTTGCAGAAATTATCCCCTCTCTATATTTTAAACTGTATATTCAAAAATTAAAAAAAAAATAGCGAAGGTAACGCTTAATAAATACTTTTATAAAATTATTTTGAACATGATCGGATATACTGTTTTTTTATTTATTACCGAAAAACTTCTCTTCTCAACAAAAAGACGTAAGTGCCAAGAAGATACGCTCTTTTGCTGATGCACTTTAGTCTACACTAGTTCAATAGTAATAGTCGACATACATACTTGCTTTTTTAGTTATAGTAGACTAAAATGCTTGTAACTATTTGTGCGATAAACATGGAAAGTGTAACAATATACTTTTCATCTGTAATGAATTTCTTTATAATAATAATAATGGCCTTGGAACCCTGTAACGAGCATGGGTCGGCATACTTTGGCCTCAAGTTTTTTTTTATTCTCAATAAACAACATCAGCAAATGCATAATACAAAAAAAAACAGACTTAATATTTCGAAAACAGATCTCTATCAAACTTAATAAGACTTTTGACTTAAAAAACTTGCGTACGCTGAATAAGTAATTTTAGGTAATTTCATTGGCATATCTATCTTTCTTTGTTGTTGACGATGAAGGCTGGCTCAGTACCCACATAATCCGGACACAGCGATCGGGCTTTGTGCAATGTGCGTGGTCGACACTACGCCATGCCACGGAAATAAGCACAGGGGCAGCGGTAAACATTTAATCGAGATGGGGGTTGAGAGTTCACCTTATTTTCATGCAGCTTTGAGCGGAAGCTATAAGTTCATATCAAGTCATGAAATAATTAAGAACACTGTGGTTTTTTCGTTTTTGAAACGTTTCTATTGGACATATTCACTATTCATTTTATTTCTTAATACGCAATATTTATAATATTGCCTATTATTTATTATAATCAATGGAATATTATCCAATGCCGTAGTTCACTTCATATGAAATATAATATATATTTAGCTACATATTTTTGAAACCCTCTTTCTTTTAAAACTTAGAAATATCTACTTACTTTATTTCAATGCATTTAGGCATAACTTAAATATACGCCAATTTTCAAATGTCATCGCTAAACATTTTCGGATAATAACAAAATTTGCAGACAAACAACAAAGTACTCCCATTAGTTTTGTTTGTCTAATATAGTGCGTTAAAAGAAAATGACTGGGATACATAAAATAAAACAAGCTCTTAAATGTCGCTTACAATTTTTATAAAAAATTGTATAATATTATTGTATATTTGTAAATTGTAAATTATAAAAAAAAATATTATTGTTTGCGTATACCGTTCTTCTAATACTTGTGCATAACTCAAAACAGATCTCGTTCAATACAAAACACTCTGCATTTTTTGAAACTTTTTATTCCATGGAATGTCAGTGCCATACCTACACAGCGAGTCCACGAATCTCCGTTATTGGAGTTCAGTGTAATCATTTAGGAATCTCCCACTCAACTTCCACTCCAATTAAGTTTGGGGGTGAATTTTCATTCAACAACCAAACGCTCGCGCCGCCCTGGATCTCAGGAATGGGCGGGCGCCATTCTCTCTGATTATAAGGCTTCTTACTTAAATTACCAACTCTTGTTGGGCGGCTATCGGATGGAAATTCGAGTTTAATGCTCCGCGATTCACTTTGCTTTCGCGCGGCGACAATTATGAGCTCGATTTGCTGTTTGCTAGAGTGTTATTAATTTCGATGATTTATTTGTGTTTCACGTTTTTATCAGATTTCTCCCACAATAGAGGCAGCGCACGAGTGGTTAACTTTCCGTGATACATTTTAATCGATTCTTGAAACCTGTGAGATATTTTGGCCCTCGATATGTCTTTAAATGGTTGAGGGGCTAAAACACTTTCTTTGGCGTAAATGTTTCCCGATTTTAACTCGACCACGGGTGAATCGACCAATGAGTTTTTAATAGAAATCACTCGCTATATGTCTGTGGAAACACACACAAGCTGCCAGTCCCGTCTGTTGCCATCATATTGGTGATAACGAGCATTGCTGTTGACAGTCCCCGACTTGTACATGAGCTTAAAATCCAAGCCTTCCAATCTGATGAAAACATTGTAGGAGCAAATGCAGCAAGAGTGAAATGATTAAAACTTGACATAAAAACTTGGTTTTGATAAATCCCGAGGTGCATCTCTTTATAGTCCTTTACTGCTTTTGATATACCATTTTGCACATGATAACGCTAAATGGTAAACACTTTCTTGTTAGAATGAGTGTTTCCCGCATTATAGGCGGGTAGGTTCCTTATTGGGCTATCATTGCTTTAATTTTCATTATAGTCATTCACAGGTAGTTCATTATAAAGAGGTTTGTAGTTTCTTATCCGCATGGGCCCTCTCGGGAACTTCTATTTTTAATGTAGTTCTTTTTCTCAAATAGTGTTATCTAACCGCCACGTAGTGCGGTGAGTAGATATTTTAAAAGATGATGAATAAATCGTCATAAAACCTATTAATAATTTATTATAATCGGTTAACAAAATATTCATGCCCGTTGTACGCACCTGTGCAGCAGGGGTAATTGTCAGTCTAGGTCTTACTTTAGGCTGCCGGTATCCTTCCCAACTGTCTAGGTGCGTGAACCGAAGATCATGTAGTGATCCAGGGATTCCACTCACTTTCGCTTATAGTGTTTATAATTATTTATCCCGTTTTGTTTTATAATCGCCTGGGCGAATACAACGTCATCCGCTAGCCCCGTGTTTTCTGACATACGTCTAGTCTGACGTCGCGCTTTTAGCGTTTGGTACACCCTTACTGTTTAATTCTGTTCTATATGTCATAGGGGAGAAACTACAAATTTAGGAATCAAATAGCCTAAACACTCGTGATGATCAACAACGTCATAGGTATAAAAATCCTATAGTGATGCACTTGTCGGTTCGTCTATTTGTCGTGGTAATCAGAACATACTTATGTTCAGTATATTATTAGCGTAATTTTAATTATTTATTTATGAAAATTTATCTAATTAGACGTATGCAACAAAATTCCCCAACGCGGCTTGCATTAGGAGTTAACTGGTGGAAATCATAACATAACGAAAAAGCCTTAGGCCCATTTTAATCTAATTTCACTGTCTTTTTGTCTACCTCTTTAAATTTGTTATTTAGTACTTTTTAACGTAATTTATAATTCACTATTTTATACCTAGTTTCTTATAAATATTTTTTTTCCTCTGATATTTCTAATATTTCCTCTAATGTTTCTAATATTTCTTCTAATGTTTCTGATATTTCCTCCAATAGTTATTTTAACTCTTTGCTTTGATATCTTACTTCGCATTGTTTAAATTAAAAAAAAATCTTGTTCCTGATGGGAGTCCCCTGATTTCACATTTGATTTTTTTTATTACTATTTTTAGTATATGTATTATTGCATTTCGTTAAAACTGATATCAAAACATAAAGAATTCGAACAATCCTTTATTTTTTTCATTTTTATTTCATACTACTAAAGTATAATATGGAAAGCAAAAGTTTCTCCATACTTGTCGATTATTTTGGGGCAATTTGAAAATAACATTTTCCAATTTCAAGAACTTCAAAAATATAAAGTTGCAAACTAGACATATCGAAATAAATCATACATCAGAACATTGTTGCTTCAATCGACGTCACGTATTGTGTGAGTTGGTGTTGTGTTTTCGTTTTTCAATTTATTTTCACGTCGCGTGATCTGTCAACATAGTGACGTCATAAATCAAGCTGAAAGTTTCAGCCCCTAAAAAATTACGAACATCATAACGCAGTCGGTTGAAATTTGCCGCTATTAATTTCCTACGCCTTTCAGAGATTAAAAAATTTGTTACAAATTTGAAATAGTTTACAAGGCTACCTTGAAACTGCCTTTTAATATTTTTTAATCCTATTTCACTCGTATCTGATTTCAAAAATTGTAGGGTCATATTTTATCATTTGATAATTAAATTTTGATTCAGTAGCGAACAAACTGGAGTTTTCAAACAGCACATCTATTACTCAAATGCAAATGCGCAAATTGTATTTGATGGTATTTCCTTGTATTCATTGCGTTATATTCAATTTATGACAATGATTATTTTCTACTGTAGCAGTATATAACGGATTTTAAAATCTGTCCTGTTTGACGACACATAATCGAGTAGCTGATTACTTCTTTCAATTAAAGTGTGGGCGTGTTCACTTCCGCATTCCTACGAAGATTAATTTGACAACAATATAGTGCCTACTCTGAATGTTACGGTATTATGGTATTCGGCGAGTGGGTATCTGCCCACGACAACCGAGTGAGCTTAATCGTCACTTAGCCCAAAGAGTTTGTACATAGCCAAGTCACTGTTCGAATTTCGGAACATTCGATCTCCGATCGAGATGGTAGTATGATCGTGTCGTTTTAACACCATACAGAAAGCGATAGTAGAACAACTTGTTCTGAGAATTCTTGCAATGCAATGGACGAGTTCTCAATAACAGATATAAGCGCCTGTTGATTTCAACGTAGCTTTTGCTTAGCGAAGATTTCATATTATCTTGAAATAAAGGTTTTTGTTTCATTTTCTGTTTTAACATGATAGTAATTAGATAGCGTTCAAGAATTTAATATACGACTTTTCATAAAATTCCTATAAACGCAATTGTATTTTTTTATTCATATGTTTGATGTTATTATGTACATGTCTAAATCCAGACTACGGGCTAACGGGCCGATAATTTTCTAACTTACGTTAGATTTAGAGCCTCTTCAAGCATCTCTTTTTAAACTGACGTTTACCAAAAAGTCGCTTAAAATTAATTTTGCGTTTCTCATTCTTCTTGTTTCTGCAGTTCCTCGTTGTCAAGGGGCTACAGGAGGTTAAGAGAAGGACGTAGAACGCAAAAATAATTTTAAAAGTGACCTTTTGCTAAATTTCTAAAAAAAAAAATAAAAGGAAATGTTAGAATGGACCCTAAACTACATGTATCTGTGCTCAAAAAATACTGACGCACGGATTAAGCTGTTGGCCCTAAACATTGTCAGGACCTTGGTGACTACGGCTCAAGTTCCGAGCCACTCCTCTCTCACTAATATTAATAAACGTGAAAGCTGTTGAGGATAAGGATGGATGTTCGTTACGCTTTCACGCAAAAACTGCTAAAGCGATTTTAATAAAACTTTACAGTACTGTAGCTTACACATTAGAATGATATATTTTAGAAGATAGATTATATTCTATAAATTCTCGCACGAATGTAGCAAAGACGAAAGCTAGGCTAAAATTAAAACACTGGGAAGTTGTGTCTCTGCAAGAAGACGACAAAATAAAAGATACACGAAGCAAAGTTATAATGAAGATTAAGTCGACAAACGACCAATCCTAGTATGCGCCGCCTGTTTACTCTTTGATATGACAACGTTTCACGCCGCAAGTATGTCCGAAAAATTGCAAAATATGCTTTTTCTAATCTATGAATTAAATTCAAGTAGTAGATTGAATATTCATTTTTGTTTGAGGCATCAACAAAATCCTCTTATTATACCTTTTGCGTAGTATTTGGCCACTGAGAGAGTCGCAATTAGGATAATTTGAAATGGGAAATTGAATGGTAAGAGACTGATTATTTTTGCATTGTTTATTAACTAACAGTATCAGCTGACAGTCGGAGGCCATCGATTAGAACACCTCGGTAAATATACTAAAATTCATATACTTATATAAATGATTCTACATCTACTGTAGTATATATACATACATACTAATGTATATTACGTATAACATACATTGTAAAAAAAACTCACACATTATAACAAGTCTTCCCCTTTGTTTCGATGTCTGCCTTCCCAAAGACGATTTGTTATCTGTCCCTCATTACAGCTTTTACAGGCACTCGTGTCGCGTAGCTTTGAATGACGCACGAGATGAGACGAATGTCAAGTTCAAATAAGCTCTATGGATTACGCATCTGAATCCTTCCGTATACTCACGTCCTATGGTGGAGTTTAAATATTTGGATTCAGGAATACGTATATGGCAATCACATTAAATTGTGCACTTGTCCCGTGACAAATATATGGTTCAATTAAAATTTGAAATCAAAAATTTAGTTTTTTTTTTGGGAAGCAATATCTTCTATTATAATAGATAATACTGATATAAAAATAGGTTATTACGATATTGGTTAAGTACTTTGACCAATATCATAATCACCTATTTTATAATAATATTGTATTGAAACTATTTATTAAAATTTGTTAGACAACATTATATTATTTCCGATCCCTACATGGTTAGAATATAATTTTCGAGCGACTTAAACTGAAATGTATTATCACCACAACCATTTATTATCAAATTTCAATTTAATCATACCAAAAATATAAAATAGCATTGTCAAATTACCGACATTTCATGAATGGCTGCAATTAAAGTTATGTATTACGCTTGACTAATCACTTGCGGTCCAGTAGGGATTTTTAAACATGTATACAATAAAAAATAATATTTTAAAAATCCGTACTTAATATGAGAAGTTAATTTTATTTGTTACAAATATTATATTTATTAAGAAGCTGTAATTATTTGCTAATGAATAACTAATATTTATAAATATTATCGCTAAATAAGATAAAGGTAGAATAATATGTAGTTATTTTTTTTAATTTTCTAAAAATTTCTAACGCAAAAATAGACTTGATATATGAGGCAACTTGAAAGAGATAGTCTGTGCTGTTTAAAAAATGGGTTAAAAGTTTTACCTAAATATAAATTTCTAAATAATTTAATGCTCTACAAGTATTCCAATAACTTCGAATATCGTTTTAAACAAAGTAAACAAGATATACCGGCTTTTGCTAACTTTAACCTTTCCGATATATACCTTTGTTTAAACCTTATACGATTGTACTTTTCACAAATCGATAAAACTCCATGGTACTTGTGCTGGGTGAATACGACTAATTCTTCCATAATCAGAAGTTTGCGATGATTAATACAAATTGAATTAATCTCTAAGAATAAGCACCTCAGAGTAATCGCTGTACACAATCTATGAATACAATACATCTCTTGTTTGTATAAAACACAAATATATGTATATAATTTTTCGTGCAGTGCCCACATCGGACGTGTCCGGCGTGCTGGGCAAGAAGGCGGCGCTGCCGTGCGACATCCAGCCGCTGCACCTCGACGACACGGTGTCCATGGTGCTCTGGTTCAAGGAGAGCGACGGGGAGCCCTTGTACACGTATGCATTCGAACTGAATTTATTTTACTATACACGAATGAAGGGCTGAGAGAATTCTCGATTTGCATGATTGAAAATCTTTGGATCCATAAGTGTTTAACCATTGAATAGTCCCTGTAATTATTTTCGAGATCCATCATCAGAAATCAACTTTATCTTTTTGAAACCAATTACAATAATTCTCTAATAATAATAATAATACAATTGTTCTATGGATAGTGCTGATCCAGCCACCTAGTTTGTGTCTTAATTATATCGATGTTTGCTCCTTAGTTTCGACGTCCGGAACCGGAAGTTCGCGCAACCAAAGCTCTGGTCATCGCCGACCGGTTTCAGCAATCGAGCTTATTTCCGAGCGTCCGCGGCGCCGGCGGTGCTGCTCGTCGACAACGTGTCGGCGACGGACGCCGGCGTTTACCGCTGTCGGGTCGACTTCAGGAACTCTCCCACGAGAAACTTGAAGGTCAACTTCACTGTCATCCGTAAGTGACAAAATTTATTTTGATAAGCCCATATCGTCTTCAAAGCTTACAAGATAATTTTCAAATCTACAACTCCGTCAAAGCTCATAGACTAAGTTACGACCTAATATTTTATATCAACGAGTGTATCAAAACTATATTTAGTTGTCGATATGAGCTTTCTGAATTCCATGTTCACATAAAGCGTTATTAAATTTCGCGCTCTTGAAATCAAGTTATGACATGCTTACGATCAAACACGTACATAAAGGTTTGACTACAATTATATGCGCAGTGCCACCGAGCCGGCCCGTGATTTACGTCGGCAACCGCAACGAAAGGACGAAGCTGATCGAGCCCTACAACGAGGGCTCTAACGTGCATCTGGTGTGCGAAGTCGAAGGAGGTACATTATCACTCTTTCTGAATGCATGTCAATTCTTTGTGTCAAGTTTGAATTTGCCAACTACTGAGAAGTACCCTTCCGTAATTTTTTTGATTAAGATTGGCAGGCTTGAGTCTCAAGTCCTCTGTTTTGGCCCGATGTGGGTTGAGGCTTGGGAAGTATACTTACATACCTGCAAACAATATGCAATAATAATTCTAAGAGTTGTGTGCTGATATGT
Organism: Eumeta japonica; assembly: GCA_005406025.1. Lineage (NCBI taxonomy): Eukaryota > Metazoa > Arthropoda > Insecta > Lepidoptera > Psychidae > Eumeta > Eumeta japonica. The sequence continues at coordinate 158,455 of BGZK01000630.1, read as the reverse complement.
CATGTGCATTGCGTACAATATTTGGGTAGTGCTAGGCGTTGTGTTGATTTTGAATATATTTACAATGATTCAGCAAATTATAGAAAATGTTCTTTTAAAGATATTTACCGAATTTTGATGGTACGATTCAAATGAGGTGATACATTGAAATTACTTATTTTCTCCATGTATATATTTCAATCTCATTCACGCCGTTCTACATCTAGGACTTCACAATAATTGTGTCTATATAACCACAAAGCAAATACAGGCAAAACCTTTTTAAGTAATTATGAGGTTAACCAAACGCGTTCCATCAAATGATAATTCTAGTCTTAGACGAGACTCTCCTTTGTAAACGGATTAAATACCTACACAAATATCACCTATCTATCACTGTTCTCATCGTGCCATCTGCTCTCGTCTTTGACGTATAGCAGAGTTATTAGCAAAAAAATATACAACACGCTTTATTAAGTTATATTTTATCGTGTTCATGTAAAGTAATAAAAATCAGGTGTTGTTTTGTCCCATGTCCACAATATAACAATTCACTTTAATTAAGCCTTCCTCATCAGAACCAGTTTTATATGCGGACTTGAATTTTTATTAGACAGTTTGTTATAGTCTTTGTGGATTTATTATAGATGAGAACAAACGAAGTTTGTGATCTGTCGATTCGTCATAACCAATCTCCATATTTCTAGCCAAAACATATATTTAGGCTTATTATAAATATGAATATTTTTATTTATTGCCTCATGACGATCAAGCTACTGGGCCTGTTTTAATGAGATTACTAATTTAAAAAGATCTCAATAAAAGTTTATGTTTCTTTAAATCTTGTCATATACAAGAAGTAGTCCACACTTTTGCGCTTTTCTAGATTTATATTAAAAAACAATTAAAATGTTTCCGTTAGAAAAAAATATTTTTTATATAACAACTCGCACTCTTATTTAAAACTCGTATCGATATTATTTCAAACCTCAAAAGAACTTTGCAATTCCTCTTAAAAGATTTCCTTATTATTATTTATGTTTTCTTTTTATAATGTTTATATTTTACTTCAATATATTAGGTCGGGGAAAAAGTACTTTCTTATTTTATAAGTAAAAAATGGCAGTTAAATCTCTTTGGTTGTGTTCTTTGTATCTGGCTAGTTTTGATACCATTACATGGGTGACATTTTAAAAAAGAAAAATAAAGGGTAGAAACGTTGTACCGCAAGTTTTCTATTTTTTTTTTTCAGTTCACCAAAATGAGTGAATCTAACGTAGAAATTCGATACATTTTGAAGTTTTATTACAAACAAAGGGAAAGAGCGACACAAACTGCGAAAAAAAAATTGTAAAGTTTAGAAACTTAATGCAGTGTCGGTGACAATAGTACAAAAGTGTTTCAAGCATTTCCAATCCGGTGATTTTGATGTGTAAGACGAACCTCGCTCCGGTTGACCTATTACGGATAAAGCCAATGCCATTTTGGAAAAAGTAAAGCAATATTGGCATATTAGTTCTTAAGACATAGGCAAATAATAGATGACCACAAAACAGTATTCACCCATTTGAAAAAAGCTGGATGTACATAAGAGCTCTTTTGCCATTACTCTTTTGCGATTCTCTAATGAAACGTAGTAAAGCCGAGCCGTTTTGGAAAAAATTGACCACTGGTGATGAAAGATGGATTACCTACGACAAGAACGTGCGAAAAAGCGAAAACGTGTGTTAATGCATCCGCTTTATAGCCCTGACCATGCCCCCTCAGATTTTCACCTGTTTCAGTTTCTTCTGAATTTTTCAGGTAGTGTCAGATTAACATCAAAAGAGGACTGTCGTAAAACCCTTGTCGTAGTATTTTGATCAGAAATCCCGAAATTTCTACAGCAATCGGATTATGTCACTACCTACAAAATGGCAACAAGTTTTTGAACAAAATGGCATATACATATTACAATTTAATGTAAATAAAATACGATGAAACATTATCTTGAATTTGTATATAAAAAACGAAAAAACTATTCCCCCATCTAATATATAACATCGAGATTATTTCTGAATGAATAAAAATACATTTTCATTGAATATTTAAAGCATAAAAATCGCAATGTACACGAAATCTGCATACTTTTTTTTTAATTTTACACCACCATTTGACATGACGATCAGTTTTATAATTAGATCCAACTATTAATCGCACTCAGAGAGCTTCCTTCATAAATACTTCCTTAGTTTTTAATACTTTATTAGGAAAGGTTTACAGAAGTGTCATCCCTAGAGTCACTCAAACGCCCGTTAGCACATAGCGCTTCAGCGAGATAAACCAATAATTAACACGTTTAACGACGATCAGAAAAAATGTACGTTAGAGCTTATTTAATGAACTCTTACAGAAAAATGAGTCTGTAAGAGTTCTCTTTGAAGAAGTGAAAATATAAAAGAAACACAAACATTTGCTTTTATTTTGTGTTTCCATTACGGTCTTAGATCCAATCTCCCCCCCGCCCTATCTTCGTCCCGCGTTCGCGGTGACATCCGATAAATGAGCCAAAGCGATGATATTATATCACATTCCGAAGCGTCAAAATAAATAATTGATGTTTCGCTTCTTGATAAGGCGTTTAACGCACGCGCCCGCGTCGCCAGCAACCATCATCGGTCACCTTGACAAGTTGACGCTCATAGAAAACACATTTCGCAATCCAGGCGACTCATCATCATCATCAACGGCACGCGTCGTCGGCACGCGGGCACTGCATGATTATCTCTGATGTTGTGTGCACTGGCCTCGTGTGTTCCCTTGTCTTGACTATTGAATCTAATAGTTTATCACTGTAAAATGGAACATGGAGCATGCAAGTGCTTTATTAGTCTTTGCTACTTTGTTAGGCTAACCTAGAAAAATCTCACACTTGCATACTCCATGTTGGAAGATTGATTGCTCTAAGATTTCAGCCAAGTACAATCTTGATATTTGAATAGTCCTTATGTTATAAACTTTTGTACGATATGAAAGCAATAAAAGTCTGACCGGTGACATCTCAGATTATTAAATCCGGGTATCATTAAAAAAAATGCATCTGAATAGTGTGTATTTTCATCTATATAAGTAAAAATCAATTATGTTTTTTTTTATGCATGCCTTATCTATAGAACCGATTACGGTAAAACTTTGGCGATATGTTATATGTACGCCTGGAAATTTCTAAACAAAAAAAAAACTAGCATTTGTCTCCTGTTTTATTCGCGTATTTGTACTACTAAGCCAAACTAATGAAACGACTCGTAAAGTTCTTGCACTAATAGATATATTCCCTATTTTTGAGTAAATTAGGCTACTAATATTTACCTCTAGCTTCATCCTTGAATTTATATTACTATGGCTATTTTAATATTTTTATTAACTCATAGAAAGCTTCTCTATCCCAGCGCAATATAGTTTATATTTTATTTCGATATATAATTTGCCCCCGGCTTCATGCAAATCGGATATGGGACTGGTAGCGGAACCGAAATTGGGAGCTGGACGGGCAACAAAATCGAGAAAGGGACCAGAATCACAGAATATAACTTAAGTTTTATTTTGATAATAGCACTTGAAACGGTTTGAAATCGAAAGTGGGCCGAGGAGCAGAATCGCCAACCGGAGGGGACCGAAAATCAGAACGGAACTGGGGTCAATATAACAAGTGCGTGACCGAGATCGAAATCTAGAATTTTAGAATTGTATTAGATATGAAGTAATATATTCTACGTTTAAGCCAGCAAAGCCGCAGGCGGGAAGCTAGTGCTATATAATAGTACAAAGATAGTCACTTAATGGCCGCTTACATGCTCAAATGGGAACTCAACAGCTGGTACGGAAGTACCACGCGTTTACGGGGCCGGCCAACTTTCTAATTTTCATTAATTCGGTGAGTGACAAAGCCAATACACATATGTCAAACGTCTACTTACCGGAAAGTAATTATTGATTGATCGCTTTTTGGGGTTATGAATTTATTTTATTGATTATTATTACCAATTTTACTGGATGTCGATGATATTTCTTTGCAACAATAAATCTGAACGCTTTCAACAACTGTCGTTAGGTTATATAAAGGCTATGTTGTTTTAAGTTATTCGTTCGTTTAAATTTTTAAACCGATCCATTTGTGTTTTATCTTAAATTGAACATTGGCGGTCGAATGGTCACATCGCTTTACTTTCAAATCAAAATGTGATGTGTTAGATTGTTGAGCAAGGGCTGATTCACCAATAGATTATTAATTTAATTCTAATTAAAATATCATTCACTCTGTGCCTGAAAAGAGAAATCATCAGAGGAAGGTGTGTGCCAGCGCATGGATCGCACCTCACCTTTTCCTCGGCTTCTAAACGGACCGAGACTGAATTATCGCATTTTAATTTTTTTTTGTACTAAACTTTAAGTTTTTACATATAATTATTGTCTAAAACACGCTTAAGTTTTTTTTTAATTGAATTAATCCAAGTCAATAGGATCTATATAAAAATATATGAATGACTGAGCACCCACTTCTCAGCCGTGAGCTACGCATATCCAACATCGTACGGCGAACTGACTATGAAATTATCTAACTGTTAAATAATAATACCACAGTCGTCTTTTTAGACTTGGAGTTAATTGGGCAATATAGACCCGTAGACGATGTAGACTTTTTCGTTACGGTAAAGATTCTGTTCCGGCACTCACATGTTTCGGTGGTCTTTAAAAAAAAATTCACATCAAAAGGTATTAAGTTTTGTTAATATTTTTAGGGGAGACCAAGGCCGAAAGTGACTTGGTACCTGGAGAACACGGTGATCGACGACTCGTACGAGCAGCGCGCGGACGGCACCACCACCAACGCGCTGACTTTCCCCAACGTGGGGCGGCAGCACCTCAACGCGCGCCTGGTCTGCCAGGCCTCCAACACCAACCTGGCGCCGCCGTCGTCTCGCGTCCTCATACTCGATATCAATTGTGAGTATACTAACATTATTTGTGTACATACCACAAGCAAACGCCTACGATTCCACCCGTGCTCATAGAATGTATGTCTGTTTCCATTTTCGCTTAGAATGAAGTTTAAATATTCTTTGAACTCTTACGGGAGCTGTCAGCAACTGCAACTAATTCATGTCGATCGTCATAAACGTATAAGTTTTTAGACTTTTTTGTCGTCATATACTGTATATTTTGAATAGACAAGCTTCTCTAGTTCTTGAATCCGATGCAAATCCTTATCTCGATTACGATTCCGTTCCTAAAAAGTGACATATTTTTGTATTGAAAGATATATGTTACATTTTATTAATGCACATAAACTTCACCATATTACCTTAAAAGCCAATATTGTTCTAAAATATTAAAACTAGGTAATAGCTTTTCTGACTTTGTTATGGAACTACTAAAAAATAAATGTGTTTGCAATACTTTGCATTCAAATGGTTTGGGCAGCATATATTTATAAATAAGTAAATTAGCTTATTTTCACTTTGAATTTACTAGTATAGTGTTTTTGTATTAAAAATCATATTTTAAAACGGGTAGCTTAGATATATAATTTAAAATGGTTTGTGCTGTTTTCTAGCGTTGAAAGAAATTTCAGAATCAGGTCAGTAATTTCAAGAATTTTCAACCAGACGGACAAACAACCTTACCTGTTTATATTGTTAAAGCATAATATTTTCATAAATGATCATCACTATTGAGAAACTGATTTGACGTCTTCCAAGAGTCAATTTTCATCTGTAATATACAATATAATAATAATATTACTATATTTATTAATGTGCCACTAGGCACATTATATGAAAGTACAAATATTATCACACACGCGAAGTTAATTCTTATACTTTTTATGTATTTCGTAAACCGAGGTCGGCTGAAAGATCAAACATTTATCAAATCAAGGCGAATGTATCCAAGATTTTTTGAATTAACTTTCCAATAATTCATTTTCTCACGAAGTTCTTACGCCCTTTTCACACCTAAACTGCCGTCTTCGAGTTTTATTCAAAAACTCGCTACACTTTCATTTCGATATCGATTCGCTTAAAATTTCTCCACGCTTACCTTACTAACTAACCATTAACCACTTACCTTAAATTATTTCTATTTTCGGTTTTGGTAAAACGAGTACGTGATTTTATTATTATTTGAAATAAACATGCATATATGTGGTTACGACGACATCTTTACAAAAACGAGGATCTCATCGGTTGCAACACCCAAAACGTACGCGGCGTACGTATAGACTTCCAATATTTTCAAACATTTCCCCATCTCGGCCGCACTGTTCTCGTACGATGCCCGATTCGCGCCACCTTTCCGAGTTATTATTGGGACGATTCGATATATTTCGCGTTCGCGAAAAGAGCAGCCTCGGAAGCGACAGGTGTCCGCTTACGGCGTCCGCCGGCGCCAGCCCTTTTCGGAGGCTTTTAAGACGGCGGAGAGGAGAGGGCCGCGACAGCGAAAATATAACCCGCCCGCCGACCGGGAACTAGGTCGGAGGTACACTAGCGGGCGCCGCCGGGACCTCCCGCCGCGGTGGGTCTAGTTTAACGATCGACCGCTATGATGTGCCTATTGAAAAAGTCTAATCTCTGTATTTATTTACGTTAAATAATAATAATAGTAATATAAACTCACGCCTGTTTTCCAGAAGAGTAAGTAGAGATTATGAACTTCCACACGGTATTTCTCTAGAATCACTGATATCCATTAATCTTTTTGTGCATGCTCGTCATTTTAGGTGCTTAATATGTATCTCTCTTTTAATATGCCACCAATATGGTCTGCATAGGATTTTCTAGGGCGACTTTCCCGACCGTTCCATCACACACATTTACTCTATAGATTTGTTTTGTCGTATATATATATATATATATATATATATATATGTGTGTGTGTGTGTGTGTGTGTCGTGTATATATACGTATATATCGTTTCTTATTGTAAGGTATTTAAATTAACTACATATAAAATTCGGTTTCATATACACGTCCCGCAGGAGACACCGATGTGATGCCAATTACTTATTTCATTATTTCAATTACAATCCTAGATCAGCTATTTTTTTAAAATTCATATTTATCAATTTATTTTTAAAAATATACGGCTTAATTACTTTATCTGATGATCTAACACTAATATATTCATACTACGCACATCATGCCAAAAAACGACGACTACTTCTGGACATTGATGTAATACGTTTACGTATGACATCCACATAATACACACCCTAAAAAATTTGTTGCTGGGCTTGTCCCTTTTTATATTTCCGAACCGGTGGTAAATTCGTTTCAACTTTCGACAAGAGTGGAAAACACCTTATATTGAATAAAATTTCTCTACTATTTTTATTTGGTTGTTCTTTTGTACAACAACCTTTCAGACGAGAAATACATACGAAGGATTCCCTTTTCCAAACTCACATTTCATCCACCGAACATCAAAACTAAAACTATCACATGGTCAACGTACCAATTTAGAACAACCACGTTCTGTCGACTATCCATTTTATTTTCTTCCATAAATAATTAAAACATTGGTACTGTTTTAAGAACTAAAAACAATCACACAATTTATAATTTTTTTTCATGTATGCATGAAATTCACAAAATTAATTTGCCGCAGTGAGGCCGATGTCGGTCACGATACTGACCAAAGAGAAGCAGATATCGGCGGACCGGCGCTACGAAGTGGAGTGCAAGACGGCCGGCTCCCGGCCCGAAGCGGCCGTCACGTGGTGGAAGAACAACCGGCAGCTCAAAAGGATGGCGAAAAACGTAAGCGCCCTCGTCCTAGAGCTTTGAGCTTTGCGCCCCGCCGGCGGCGCCCTCTGCGGCGCTACTCCCGCCCAATTAATACGCGTCCTTGTCTCTCTTTCTTTATTTCGTCCTTTCTTTCTTTATTTCGTTCCAACAATACATTTGCCGTTGATTAATTACTGCGAGGACGTGTACTTCTAGTTAGTAATAAATTAGTCTGCCGTATCAAAAGTCAGCGTGATTAATCATGTTAATGACGTTGAAACAACTATTATCTATTAAATTGAATTTAATGTAGTACGTGTTTTTACGTTATAAATGTATTACATATAGATATATTTTACACTACGAATTTGATACCTCTTGCAAAATATTACTATCAGGGAGACAAAGTTTAGTTTCATTCATGTTTAATTGATGATTTAAATTTTAAAAACCTTGAAAAAGCGACCGATTCAAAGGTTGGAATGTTATAAACAATACAAACGAAGGTGTATTTATATCGTTAAATAGTTTAAAATAATATGTATTGTGGTATAAAATAAAATAATTTGCTGCCGTAATAATCGGAGTGTAATAACTTTAATCTCATGGAATTATATTACATATTTAAATAGAATATTTCCAACGTTCGTTTTATTAGTAAAACAAATGTGTTTTATGGACGACTCACATAAATATAACTATTGTATAAGATTTTCCATAGTATTATACCTTTTATGCATAGAATAAATGTTTTTGTCACTACATTGCTAATCATCAATCATAATCATAAAAAATAAACAGATTTTTTATGATTACCAATTATTATCAAGCCTTCATTATTTCTTAAAATTGTCCAAATGTTTATTGTAATATAAGCGCTTTTTATGATAAAACCTTATATAAAAACTGTTAAACACTATTCGGTTATCATTAAAGCACTAAAATGTTGCGAAAAATCACATCCATACATAGCACGCTTACTATTATTACCAAAAGTATAGCTTTAGTGTTACCGTACACGTTATTAAGATTTGACACTCCATTATGTCTGTGCTTCTATTTCGTTTCTTAACTTAACAATAAGATTGCTTAAGTCATCCGCGGCAGTAGCATCGCCGAAATGTACCCAAATTTCGTTATATAATGTTCGATATTGAATTTATATTGCAGTTTTCAGAAAACAATGAGACCCTGAGCGTACTCAGCCTGGTGCCCAGCATGGAGGACGACGGGAAGTTCCTCACCTGCCGCGCCGAAAATAAACACATCCCGGACTCGGCCATCGAGGACAAATGGTGGCTCAACGTGCACTGTGAGTGGCCCTCGCCTCTCGACAGCTGAAAGAAAGTCGCTTGCTTCGTGCTTAATTCTTTCACTGCAGAGACGAGAACGCTTTCTTTACAAGTTCGACGACTGTAACAATTTTAAACTTTAAATAACTGCAAGCTGGTCGTATAATTTTACTTAGAGACGTAGCATCGCTGTGTATGCTTTGTCGAATATGTATACTAAAGTGGTGCACTATTCTGAAGATGCGTGGGTGCTCTGACGATTACATGTCTTCATTCCTGTCGCTGAATATCGTCACCGTTTCATTTTAACGCATCACCATTTTGATGGATGTAGTTCTACTATGATAGTCTTCATGCGGAATTTTTTGTCACGTACGTTAAAAATCTGGATTGATCTACTATCAGCTGAATTTTAAATCAATAACAATAAGAGGGTCTTTAATAAAAGGGGATATTCCTATCTAAAGGGCTTATTCCTATCTAAAGGGCTGTGAACGCCCTAGTGCCTAGTGATTTAGGTGTTTATGGGCGGCGGAGACCACCTACTTTCTGGTGGCTCAATTACTCGTTTGTCCATTTACACACTGAATTAAGAACTTACAGTTATGAAATCGTACAATATAACGGACGAAGAAAGTAACAAATAATAATACTTAATCTTTTGCTGCACAGGAATTTTCCCGTTATAGTCTTTAGTTTGATAATAAAAAAAATATATACACTATGTTATTTATGAAATTAAAAGCCTCTTTCACCATCTCCATAAACACTGATGTTCTAACAAAAAGTCTCAGTTAAAAGAAATTTGCGTTCCACATCCTCCTTTTAACGGTTGTTCTGGTTCAACCCCGTTAAAAGGAAGACATGGAACGTCAATTTTATTTTAAAAGTGACTTTTTGTTAAATATCAACTTAAAATGGTGGAATAAGCTCTTAATATAAGACATAGCCTTTTTGTGTTATTACGTTTAATATGCGCATTTATTTAAACTTCACAAGTAAGTTCGCGAGTCCATCGCTGAATACTGATTTCACTTATTACGACTTAAATCGTTTTTATTTACTATTAAACTTGTTCTTTTCTCGTGATTTTTCTTAATTTCACAATTTATAATAAAATATATAAATTGTGAAATTAATTATTGAATGTAAATTAGAAATGATGAGTGACTCATAAATTTAAAAAAATTATGCGTATTTGTACACATGTAAGAAGCAATAATTCTTTAGTGTAACGAATCAAAAATAACTCCGAAATTTTCATCCCTCTTACTAGTTTCTACGTTTGTAAAAACACGTGCATAAAATTAATCGATCGTCTGTATATCTGAATATGGATTCAATTAATATACCAAAAATAATTAAAATGAACTATTTATTAAATGATATAATAATAATACTAATGTATAATGTAAACAAATAAAAATAAATCATTCCGACAATTAGCCTAAAAATGTATAAACATCATTTAAAGCAGTTTGCAAAAAATACTTATATCATTAGTATTCACTACAAATTATCAAAAAATATCATTCACCACCGTATAGAATTTAAACACACACATATATGTTTTTTAAACAAATATATTTCGCACTAATATGAAGCAAGTATTTAGAAATACTTAAATAACTACCTACCGTAAATATAGTTATCAGCATGAAAAACGCACACATAAATAAACGTGGTAGTTGTTCTTAGTTTTATTTTGTTAATAGCCTTTTCCGTACAACTCGAGAGACATTTACCAATCAACTTCGTGGTGTCGATTTAGATGTCGGTGTGAGAGGGATCTTCGTGGTGTCGATTTAAATATCAGTGTGATAGCGCATCGTAAAAATTCACCCTCATTATTTTTTCCTAACGCGCTAAAAGAAGTATAATTTCAATAAAACAAATTAGATAGGAATATTAAATGCTTACAAAAGAATTATTAAGTGTTTTATACTGACCATACGAAATGAAAAAATATATGGTAATGTGATGATAATTAATTAAAAATAATAAATCTTTATGCATTATAAAGCGTTATTTTTGATACTTCTAATACAGATATTATAAAGACCTTCAACAGCTCTAAATTCTATTGGTGATATTATATTAACAATGAGAGATAAATAGAAATAGCTGTATGAAGTGAAAAATTTTTGACTTGTATGACAATAAATATCATAAAAGTACATAACATGCTTAAAGAGCTATAGGTATGTTCTTTAAAAAAAATCGTGATTGGATCCACATGGATACTGTTCAAAATCATCCGTGATAGAAATAGACATTCTATAAACAAACTGATACTCGGCTTTAAGAAGTAAGTAATCGACCCTCGTAATCATTATTTCAATCCCGACCCACTATACAAATCAGATAATTACAAGTCGACACCTGCGCCGGCGCTCGACACGTCACGGCCCCGACGCTGATTCAATTTGTGGATTCCGATTTCGGCGAACGGATTACGTCACATACCTTTCGGTCGGGGAGATGTCCTCTTTTTACGTCGCCATGGTTACCACGAAGATTAATCTGTGTGATTCGACCGTCGGGCGCGCGGCTGACTTTCATCCGAAGGCTGGTCATTGAGCTTGAAGAGAGCTTATACATTGATTAGATTTTCAGGATTGTTTGAAAATCATAAAAACAGCAAAGTATGTACACACGATATTTACGGATACACTTATTGTTTCATTTATGCATGACTGTCTCGGAAACGACTATTTAAATGCAAATTTATGCTTTGATAAAGTTTTGCTGTTCAAGTAGATCTGTATCGGTGTCTTCCCTGGAAAAAAGCGAAGAAAAGGGTTCCTAAACATTGCTTCGTAACGCCATTTCGTAGAATTTTTAAATAATTTAATTGCTCCTATGTTCTTGGTTCTCGACGACAAATACTAATACCGTTTGTTGTCTAGAACCAAAACCAATGACAAAACACAGAAGTCAACACGTAAATAAACTGCATAGGTAAATTTTAAAAAACGTTGTGTTGTTAATACCATTTGATACTTAATAGTATCAAAATATTTACTGTTGAAAATAAACGAAAGCAATTTCTGCTGTAGAAAGTTATCATATTTCCACGAGGAAACTCGAAAGACGCATAGCAAAGTCCAATTATACTGTTATTTATTTAAGAACAGGACAAAATTATTTTTTAATATAACGATCTGATATATACATAATGGATTATATCATGCTAATTTTGGCAAATATTCATAATCTCCTTTTTTTTTTAGAAGAACTTTGCCAAAGTAACTATACAAAAAATACGTCATTGAAAATATATTTATAAATAATACAAAATTGTATAGACACAATCCTAATAAATTCTCGGCTAGACTGCTAAACGTAGTATCTATGCGTCATTTGTTCTGAGGCTGTCAGTACGAAATTTCTACGTAGATGTTCTAATTTATATTTTTCAGAAACGGCTACTTCAATGACTGTTTTCTTTGGTATAATTGTTTTGTAAGGGGAGGAAATTATGAACATTTGCGAAAAGATGCGTAATAATATCCATCTTAATAGTCAATAAGATTTACTTGATTTATTAAAAATTTATGTAGATGTTTATGAAGGCGGCCTACTTCAGTTACCTATCATCCATTCAGAGATGACTTTGCGTAACATTAACGCTCTTTTATAAAGATTTTTAATCAAATTTCTAAATACCAATTTTTCTTTTAGATGTCCCTGTAGTGGATTTGAAGATGGGATCCAATCTGAATCCAAACGAGATAAAGGAGGGGGATGACGTTTACTTTGAATGCACCGTCAAAGCTAATCCAAAGACTCACCGACTAGCCTGGTTCCACGATGTAAGTTAAGGGAAATTTAGAAAATAAATACACTAAATAAGTGAAAAATTTTAAATACGAAAAAACAGATTTGGTAGATTATAATTAGTTTTGTGCGATTGTCCTGGAACAGTTTATAGGTCTTGTCTACTATATTAGTCATGTTCAGTTGTACATATTGTTTTAATAGTTTTCCCTGGTTTTCATTTTATATTTGGGATTCTATATATCAATGGGTGCATATCGGTGCTCAAAGAGTAACCACTTTTTGATGATCTGATAAAAATTGTCAATATTATTAGAATATTGAATATATTGATACCATATAAATTCAATTATGTTAGTCTAATTTTGATTTGTAATAAAAACTAATCCTTGGAGAGGATGGTATTTTATTTCTTATCCTTAAACAATTTGAGTACAAAGGACATCGTACCAACGATAATGACGTTGCGTAATTCATTCAGAACAACGAGCTAACCCACAACGAGGCAGCCGGGATCATCCTCAGCTCGCAGAGCCTGGTGCTGCAGAGTGTGACGCGCACTGCCGCCGGCGACTACAGTTGCGTGGCCGCCAACAGCGAGGGCAAGGGCACCAGCAACCCGGTCACGCTGCTCGTCAGATGTGAGTTACTTGTTTGTTAAGAATTTTTGGTGTAAAGTGGATTTTTACGTGCGTGGCTGAATAATATAATAAGGTGGTGGTCCAGTAGTTAGGTGCCTCACATTCAAACTGGAATGCACGTTTGATCCTCACCACGAGCAAATCGATTAGTTTTTAACTCAAATTTCTATTTACTACAAAGCCCTTACCCTCTCCAACACCAGGTCAGCGTGAAGTGCTTAAAGTGCAAGTCTCTTCACCTAAACTCAAAAGATTGTGGAGGACATGCCTCAGCAGTAGAGGATTAAAACCGGATACGTCATTTAAAGAGTTGAAAATAAGACGGCTCGTCTTTGCAGCTGCGGTGTGATAGCTTTTACCTATGGTTCCTACCTGCATGAACACAGAATTAATTCCTACACCATTTAATTGATTGATCACTCTGGCAACCGTCGTATCTTCCGGCCATACTCTCAACCCCGATGTCGGTTTATCTCTCGTATGAGAGATAAACTATCCGAGAATACGATTTCGGTATCGATCTAGATGCTTATTCCGATCCCCCGGCTCGATCCTGAAACGGTTGCGTACTCGATTTTTAATTTCGATCAAGTTAAGGCTTCGAATGAAATTTCAACGATTTTCTATAGGTGACGTTGTATCCTATTATCATAAATAAGACCGTTCACATAAAAACCGTGTGACTGTCGTGCATACTTTTTTTTAATACCTATTATTGATTTAGTTCTTATATTTATGTCAATTGAAAACGCTGGGAACATTTCAACTTAATGTTTTCGTTTTTTTTTTAAAAAGTGGCCAGTGTGAAGTTTGGAAATTTCAGCTAGTATTATATAAACTGGATAAAATTGGCAAAAAATAAAAATTATCCTTACGGCAATCGAACAATAATGTACTTCTATATTTAACAATTACAACCAATCGACACAAAATAGCTGCTACTACGTTCAAAGACATTTGGATCCATTTCATCAACGAAATTATGCATTCTGCATCAACCCCGACGATGTCTATTCAAAACGTAATTACAGCGATGTGAAGCGTTAGCGGTGCGGTATCTCCACTAACTATTTAAGTTTCAGTTGCAATCATGCAAAACTGCATAATGCAATTTTGCCGCAAGCCCGATGAAGGTCTCGCCGATAAAACGGACGATTCTATGAAATGAAATGAAAGAGCTCGCATTGAATGTAATATAACTTGAATGAAATTATAAAATAATTCTGCTAACGATATAGTTCTCGGTGATATATAAAAGAAGTTACTACTGATGACGTGGAGTTAAAAATTAAATAAGGTCAATAAAAAAAAAGAAGCGAAATTTTAGGCTTTATTCTTTCCTGTGTCGTTTTCTTGTAAAGTTTTGCATATATTTTTAGGGCTTACTGATATATAGGTTTCAGTGTTGCGCAGCGCTCTCTTTATCTAATCAGCAATTTTGAATATGCACATTTTAGTTCGTTTTTAGTTATTCAAACAATAATTGCATTTTATTTTCTAATAAAAAAGAAACAATAAGTTAAATGTAATCCATAGAACAATTGTAATGGGTAAGACAGACATATTTTATCATGATGAAAAAAATGATAAGTTGAATTTTATAACGAAAAAACGATAAAAAAATATATCCTGAAGTCGACGTAACATGTTAGAAAGTCATAAGAACGTTTTAAACTGTGAATTTATAAATAAATTTGTGATTATTTTTATTTTCTATCTTCTGATCTGACACTGTATGTACATGACATAATGTTATTAAAATAAATGTATTTAAATGCAGAAAATGCAAATTCGGTACTAAATCGAGGCCTTTGGGTTGAAAATCGAGTATCTTTCCATATAAAATCGGTATTGCTCTAAATTAGTGGTGACTTATTTAATTGAGTAACCTTTCCTGCTAAATTCATTTACAACTATAAAACTATACTCATACCCGCATTTCTCTTATATTATCTAGTTCTTATACACTATCTATACCTTTCTAAATTAACAATAAAATTAGCTTTCGCTTTTACCATGAATTAAGTAAAAGGTTAGACGGTTCAAAGGGACAAGATTGTATTTACCCTGCACCTATAATTTTCGGATGGACAGTTATAAGTAGTTTTTCACAAGTTCGTAGATATAATCACATTTTTATATGTTAAAGGTACATACAGTCACATAAAAAACGATGATCGCATTATCACTTCTAACCATGTTTTTAGAAAAGTTTTGTAAAGTGAAGATGTTTTTAAAAATTTCTCTTTCACGTTTCCGATATATCTGTTTATTGAATGTTTTACATTGAAACATAATTGTAAACAATGGTGTAACGACTTTTTAGAATAAGACCGATATTTATTACTAATTTCCAAAATAAATTACCTTTAATTAATAAATACTTATATTTATTTATTTCCAAAATATTAAACATTCGGTGACTGATCAAGATACCGTGAGATCGCTCATAAAAGGAACTAATATTTGAAACACGGTTTTTATATGAGATACTAATGAATTTTAAAAATAATAACACTCATAGAAATATTTTTAAACTGGGAAAACTAACAAATAGCAATAAAGTTTGAATTGAATCTGCATACAGAATCAACAGTTTCTTAAACTTTATTAATTACTCGCGTCGGTAACAATGGAATTTCTATTTACTATATTTAATTTATTTGTTGTATCATTTCTTCTTGAATTTTTAGGGGTCCGTACCTTAGAAACCTTATCGACTCACTTCTCTTTACACACGTCTATCTGTCAAGACCTTTTTTTCCAGGAATTCTTAGATGTATCAAGTTAAAATTAATATCAAATACTTAGGCCTAAGGCCTCTTGAAGTCGTAAAAGTTGTCTAAACCAACGCAATAAAAAATAAGACTGTTATGTTACATATTTTGATAGTCTCAAACAAATCAATAAATATAATTCTTCCCATTGACTTAGAATCACTAAATGAAGCAATAAGAAAGGCCTCACAGCATATAAGTAAAGGGAGAAATATGAAAATTCTTAATTTACAATTATATCATTTAATTTGTTAAGCGATTATAATTCGATATTTACTCTCAGAGTATGGATCTCAACATAGACAGATGGATAGAAAAACATTTGAGTTCCCGTTGTAAAAATCTGAAATTAAAAACATCGTACGTTTATTAAAAATTTTCGAAAAAAAAAATATAATAAAAGGAAATCGTTAAAAATTTCCGTATTCATACTCGTAGAGCGTTATTACGTAAGTATCTAATTCAGGCAAAAATCGCCTACAATTTTGACCAACGAAAGTGTGCGTATATAATTAACTTCGTACCAAACCCTCAGACCGCGAGTCACGTTCGCACCCGTACACTGCTTTCATAATCATCAAGCATAATTAATATACACGGCTCGGCATAAGACGAACGTATTTACACACCGTATCGAATGCATAGTCCTCCGGCGTTTACTCGGCTGAGATATTAATTTTCTCATTAAGGCGCACTCTAAGTCCGTCCACCGCCGCCCCGCGCCCGCCCACGGTAATTTTCTTTTGACGGAGTCCCGCCCCGTGGCACGCTTTCGTAGCAAAGTTCATAAAAGCCGGTATCAATCTCGAGGAATCCGAAACTTTTATAGTGTCCCGAGGAGGCCGCGTCATCAAACTGTCCGCTCCCCCCGCGCCCCGCGCTTCACGTCCTAACCGGTGTTTTATAATAGTGCTGAAAGTTTGACGAAAACACGGAGGCGGGAGCGGTGGAGGGCGGGGCGAGGAGGAGGAGCAGATTTTATCACTTTATGAAATCTTTTCTTTTATCGCCGCTCGGCCCGAAATCGATTGCGTTGTAAATTTTTATGATGAAAAGTTTCACAGTTTCCGACTTTAATATCGATCAGTGAAAATGATTCAATTTTGACCACTGCTACCAAAAAAAAAGTTAATGTAAGCGCGTCAAAAAGATTCTTTGGCGTGACAATAAAGCCGTTTATTTTACGAATTAGTATATAAATAACATAAAAAATTATATTAAAATTTTTAATTATAGTAAGCTTTATACAAAACAATTATTCATGTAATGTTACTTTGGAGTAAAAGAAAGATTAAGCTAATGAATATTATTCTCATACGTAACTATTTGGATCGTATTATTATTTTTTTAATGTAATTATTTTTTTTTATATTTTATGTACATGTATATATCAATCTATTTTCATAATTCTACTTAAGTAATAAGCACGGGTGCGGCTCTCGCGGACGCACATGCGCACGTCAAAACAGAAAATTGTCTGAAATGGCTCGAAGCGTTGCAAAATACCGTAACAAAATTCATTCGATCAATTTTAGCTATCGGCGCACACACACCAGCGCGGGTGTACTAGCACACTCGGTAATTTGTTTCAAAGTGTTCAATCATGATTCTGTAACATGAAACGTCAAAGAGTCGTGGTTGTGCGCGTACTGTGCCACAGAGTTGACAATAGCTAGAAACGTATTGTCTACGAAATATCATCTCAGTAGTTGTATGCAGTGTCATTTTTTCTACTTTGGATCGTTAAAGTAAAAACTACTTAGTTCCTGAGAAATATATGTCCGTGTCAAGGCGAATTGTTTTCAGGGTCCGTGATAAAATGAAAATTCGCTAACTTTATTAGGTAAAATAACTTCTTGCGACTGTAATCGGAAAAGTACTGGATGCACCGCGATAAACGACTTCGTCATTCCTTAAAATGCAACAATAGCAAGACTTATTTAATACAATAACTTTTGTGTTGAACATGCTATCAATTTATACTTTGTGCCTACTAAATAATGTAAAACAAAATAAAATAATAATTTAACTCATATAAAATCTAAGTTTGTCATAATTAATTTAATGAATTACTAATCGTATTGAGTTAATGCGGAAATGATATGAAGCTAATGTAAAAAAAAAATATCCATTACACATATAAATAAATTTTACATAATAAATTCATGTAAATATAAAAGTCTCTTTAATATTTATCTGAACATAATTATTAAATATAAATCATGAATTAATAATGCGTCTTTAAACTAATATTTAATATAAGTTTGCTTAAACATGCTTAAAAAAAATACAAATATTACAATTAGATGTTGCTTTATAATAGCAAAAATGTTGATTATAATTTGCAATTAAAATTAATACTATGACAGCTCAAATGAAATCCCATATATTTTTGGTAACTGTTTAAAGGGACCAAAGTTTCAGATGTCCTTTAGAAATCTTCGATATGCATCTTTGCAAAATATGTAGAACATCTATCGCACATAACCATTGAGGCGTTGCCATTACAGATTGAAATCAGTGCTTGTAATATATACTCTCTATATAATCGGCGATTTAAAAAGACTCATGCCGAAATCAAATTTATGGCAATTTTAAAAGTAACGTTATGTGTTACAGGAATATTGAAAAC
This sequence comes from Eumeta japonica, assembly GCA_005406025.1. Classification (NCBI taxonomy): domain Eukaryota; kingdom Metazoa; phylum Arthropoda; class Insecta; order Lepidoptera; family Psychidae; genus Eumeta; species Eumeta japonica. The sequence goes on along the minus strand of BGZK01000630.1, from coordinate 139,588 downwards.
GATTAATTTACGCATCGCTGTTCACTTATATACTATTCTATGCACACGTACAACATCTATATTTTATGTAGTAATGAATTCAAATTTTTACAAAAGTCGACATTTATTATTTCTAATGCATCACTCGAACAGATGCACCGATATGCGCTGATCGAAAAGACGGAGAGTTGTTCGGAGCGTTGAAGCACGAGACCGTGTCGTTGCACTGCTCCGTGGACGCCAACCCGGCCGTGGTGACCTTCCACTGGACCTTCAACAACTCCGGGGAGCAGACGGAAATACCACCCAGGTCAGTATTTTTACTATGTTTATGTCATTTTTATTCATTGAGAAGAATTGATAACCTAATGTTTTTAAGTACCTACTAAATCTAGAACACCTGCTTATAAAATTTCATTATAATCGATGAAAAAATGTTGAGGTCATAAAGATGTTAGTATCAATAGAAGGACGGATGATCAGAGGACATAAGACCGTACAGATTCTTTATCTTCGATTCGATTTGTATTCACTATCAACACGCATCGACGAAGGATTTTAGGCACCGATCAATATTAAAAAATATCTATAACACAAATAGTTAATTCGTAAAACCATATTTGACATTGTAAAACATAGTATAATTTTCTTTTGTACCAGATTGTACACCTACCACGGCCATACGTCCACGCTGAACTACACGCCGACGACCGATATGGAGTACGGCACGTTGGCCTGCTACGGGAAGAACGACGTGGGGCAGCAGAAGGTGCCCTGCCTATTCCAGCTCGTGGCTGCAGGTGGGTAATGTCTGGACGAGTGTTCCGGTTGATATGAATTGACATATGAACAGATCCATTTATACCAGTATTCTTAAGGCTATATCATCTTGCTGAACTTGAAAATTATGAAAACTAATAGTATGGCTAGTAATAAAAACTGTAATATAAGTTTTTTAATATGAAGCAGTCCATATTTCTGTAATAATCTGTTATAATACAATGGAAAACAGAAAGGACCCAATAAGAACACCATTTATAAACATATAAATTATACAAATATCCTGTTTCCATACACGGCGTGTTTTACCACAATATTAATCCGATACTGTCTTCAAATAACATATCATCTCAGAAAGGTATTGTCAAAAATTTATTTACTAAGCTAGGTAATAACCTAGTAAATAATAAATATACCTACGCCCTTAGCGAAGTGTCGTATGTACAGTAAGAATTCAATAGGATGGCAGAAATGGCTTTTCGAGGCGGGAGAGGCGGCTTGGTCGCTTTGAGCTTTATTTAATTGGACAGTATACTTTGAAAAGCGTGAAGTTTTTAATGAGAGTCGAGACGAAAGCTACTCTGCACCTAGTTTATCTTTCTCTCATTAATGTTCGTAGGGATTATGATGGTTATATAAAAGGAGCTGATCCATTGGCGAATAAAAGTAGATTGCACTTAATTCCCGTATGGGGAGTCATTCAACTTTTGTAACAGCAGGTCCATAAGGGTACTATTTTTATTTCTTTACTTTATATGGTCTGCAATATACAGATTCTTATTATGCATAAGTACATAGTATTTTTACGGATACAAATGGCCCGATTCTTTAAGTAATCAAAGTATTTAGTTTAAACGTTATTTAAGTCAATTAACGTCATATAAACGTCATTTAAACAAACATATTATACATTAATTTTGTACCTGAAAAATTAAAAAAAGATAAACAACATACCCCACTTTTAAAACATACCCCAAAGCCGTCACTGGAAGTCCGTAATCATAAATCATTTACTTTTTATGCATGGTTTTATAGCGGATATAGCTAAAAAAATTAATATTTTCCTTTAGTATATACGCTAGTATTCGAAGTGCTTTTTGATGTTTCATAAATTACTCATTGTATACAATATAGAAAATTGTATATAATGTAGAAAATGTTATAACAAGAAATAAGTTTTCTTTTATATTTAAAATGGAGAGTTCATAAATTTTTGTAATAATATTTATATATTTCACTGTATTTACATGCTAGTCGAATGGATCTCCATCCAATTCATTTATGGGGCTCTGAAAAAGGCTGTGAAGAAACAATAAGATTCCTGAGGATGTACATAATTTACGCTTATACAAATTTAAAGTATATACTAAGCAAAAATTTTTTCACAAATGGTGTATTATATAAGCTCTGAAGATTTAGAGGCTAAATGGGCGTAAATTTCTAGTTATGTCCAAAAAAACGTAACTCATGGACATGCCTTTCTTACAGATTTGTTTTTCTTGCAATAGTTTTGTATATGATTGTATTTCCAATATAATTTTGTTCGAAATGAGCTATCCCCAAGTTTCTTACTCGTCCTCCTTGAGGGATAACTGCCTTACGATCGAGTGGTAATTAAAAAAAAAGTCGTAATATTAAAAAAACAATAAATTCTTTAAACGTTATAACAAATTTCAAGTGTTATACCTAACGAAATAAATATATTTTGAATTTAATTTGAATTTGAAACCTTGGTTTTATTTTTGGACAGGCCGGCCATTTCATCTACAGAACTGCTCGGTGACGAACCAGAGCGCCGATTCCTTGTTCGTGGAGTGCGAGGAGAACTTCGACGGTGGACTTCCGCAAACCTTCCTAATGGAACTACTAGAGCTCCCTTCCCTCGTCGTAAGCGTTTTCATTGATTTTTAACTGATTGGATCTTTTATGAGTTCGTTACAAAATTTTGTGTCCACAATCTCAATTTAATTGCAGTTATGATTTATTTTCTTTCGTGATATACTAATTTTGAAATGTTGAAAACCTCTTCCTGGGAATAATGTTACTTTTATATATAGTAATAATAAAAATTATAATAAATATTTAAATTCATATGGTGTATACATATAAGGCGTAAAAATGTGTATTGAAATTGTGTAATAGTTTTTTTTTTTTTGTAGAAAGAAACAATACGTTGTTTCATTGTATTACATTGTATTATATGTGGTAGGAATCTATTTCAAACATCAACCATGTAATACGGCGCTTGCTATATGATTTCGTGTTAGCAGACATTTACAGTATTTTTTAATTTTCAAACATGTGGAGCGTTTTTAACTAATAGGTTTTCAACAATTTTTTTCTTCTTCAATTAAATTGTAATAAACCTGTCATAAACAAGACCAATTTTGAATTATTGTCATTATCCTACTCAGTGGAATCTCAATAACTCGAATGTCAAAGGAAATGCAAAAAAATTCGAGTTAACGAGTTTTCAACTTAACAAGACTTCGAGATACATATGGCTGTGTCGACAAGGAACAAACATAACGTTCACAGCTGTGTTACTTAGAAAGTTTTATGAATGTATTAATTCATTGCACGTGTACAAGACAAAAACAATAGATTAGAAGCGCCGAACCCGAACATTCATTTTGGAATTTATTACTATGATTTCGGGGAATTCTAAGTAAGACGTCATTATATTTTACCAACTACGACTTACGGAATCTCATTTTTGAAATTCGAGTTATAGAGTATAAATATGTATTATCAATACTTCGTAGGGAAATAACATTTTGTTCGTGTTACAAAGTCTAAATAACTCGAGATACCGCGTATTTACGGGTTCATCGGACGGGAATGGCAATTTTTTTCGACTTACTGAGGATTTCGACTTAACGAGGTTCGCGTTATTGAGATTCCACTGTATGCGATATTTAGTAAAATTGTATATTCTTCAATACATTTTAACATATCACTGTTCCGCGCCCTCAGGTACGCTACAACGTGTCGACCAACCGCACGCCGCCGTACTTCGAGGTGCACGGCCTGCCGGCGGGCGGCAGCTACCGCGTGGAGCTGTACGCGGTGAACGCCAAGGGGCGCAGCGACCCCGCCACCATCGAGGCCGTCACGATGCGCGGCCCGGCCAAGTTCACCGGTCAGCTCGCTTTCTTTTACTATAACGTGTGTTACGTCGTTGTTACGAGTGTTGAGATGTCACGTTTTTAGACGATATTTTGTTACTGAAAATATTTTTCGGAATTCGTGAATATTTTTTAAAATTATTTCGTAGTACGGAAACGGAAGTACGATTAAGCAACTGCAATTAATTGTGTTTTTTTTCTTATGACTATTATACTTTTGATGTGAAACACTTATTGGCGCGCCATGACAGCAAAATCGACTCGAATGCCGTGACAGGTGGCACACGCCGTCACACGGCTCACTACGCGGCCGCTCTTCCCTCCTTTATGTGCGCCCGTTACACCTTGAACATCTACTATTACAGAAATCACAGAAGATACGTCAAATAATATCCCGTAGCTCAATTTTGAAACACATTTTATAGTCTATTCGTGCATATTTGTATATATAAATTGTAATTATGATAATTAAAATGATAAGAAAAGAAAAATCTATTTTATTAATGAAACTGTAATTTTTTGTTTATTTTATTCATCTACAATTATAGATTTTTATAAACTATCAAACCTAATATTAACATATTATTTACATTACATATTACACATTAGCAAGATGTTTCACATCTGTCGAGCGTCCCGTGACGGCCATCTTTTTTTTTCCAATACATCTTGCTAATGATTAACGGAAGTTGAAAATTCTGTTGAAGTTCTGCATCGATAAATATACTGAACCCTTCCCGTTTTTGAACGTAGACGTAATCGCTCGAGCTGTGTATTTAGAATGGTCTGCGGAGGAGATGAGACGTCGATTACAGCTTCCCAAAATTTAACATTCTTGTTATTAAATAACATCAATTTTAAACATAACGAAACTAAAGTTCCTCTCTTACTGTCTGTGGATGCAGGATAAACAATCGTAATGGTAATCGTAACTAACCCACGCGAAATAATCCACACGAAATTATTACCATGTATGAGAAGTATACTGAAATGATCGGGAATAATAAGATGAAGAACATAACTAAATTATTTTTTTTTATCATTTTCGAAGTATTATTCATTTCATATTAAGCACTTTTGTAGTGAATAAAGCCAATCATTGAAATGTGAATTCCAAAATGAAGTCGATTGTGGCAAAATCGCCGATTTATAAGCTTCTACTACCACTTCTGGGCCTTCAAACCACTGACCACGTAATAATTCTTCCATTTTAGGAAATCGCAAGAAATCGTTAGAGTTCAGGTCAGGACTGTACGGAGGATTGGTTAACAATTCAACATTTTTTCATCTCAAAATCGTTTGTTTTAGAAGCGGCGTGGAAGGTCGCGTTATCATGATATAAGATGATGGGAGGTTTCGGATTATCTATAGTTCGGATTATCTATATATCGGAAGTTCAGCTATTATTTCTGGCACACACACCGTGGTGTACCAATCGGCATTAAACCTTCTGTGTTCCTGTTATATAATTGTGTTGCCGTGTCTTCTTTTCGATACAAACGAAGCGATATTTTCTTAGACGCGCTGCCGGAACGCACTACATTTGTTGTCTTGAGCCACAGTTTCCCGAATCTGCTCATTTATGGTATGTCGGTGATATTGTACGTTTTTTTGCACAGGCGCGGCGTCTTTAAGCTTTATCGCTGTTTTTAGTCGTCATGTTAGGTACGATGCTTAAAGAGATATAACCTCGTCGGAACTCTGCATACCAGAGGTATATTTATTACTCCTGAAATGAGAATATTTTAGATTAAAAATGATTAGAAAAAAGTGTACAATCCACTGAGGGACTCACTTTTATTTCATGTATTGTAATTTGAAATATCAATAAAATCCTTGTTAAGGCTTTATATTCAGACGTTCCATCCAATGGTATAATTTTTGTGTTGTTATTATACCACTCTTGTTAAGTCCATTTCATTGTGTTTTTGGTATGGCAGTCATAAGTTAATTGAATTATAACTTAATGTAAAATAAAATATTAAATAAATGGAATTCAAAATTTCGAAAAATTACCAAATTAATCTATAGGCTTATTTGACCAAATGATTTTACATCATAAATCGAAACAAGTACAGCGAGACACTCATCTTGAGATCACTCTCGGCGAAAGTTGTGATAAATTATGGTACGAATTTTTTTACGTGTGAGCTCCGTTTTGTTATCGGCTTGTCAACTTTAAACCAAAATACTCTTTTTTTAAATAATTTGTCATTCATTGTGTAAACATCATTATGATATTAAATAGTTGACCATTTATTTACGTAACAAAAAAGGGTTTATTCTAACTCAGCTCAAAATATTCGTTTCTAAATAAGTTGGCCAATGAATTATGTATAAAAGGACATATCCATCAGTTACTTAAGTAATATTGTACACAATAAGTCTAAAAATGTTTGTGTTATAATATTATTTAAACAAGTAACCCGATCAGGGTTAGATTTATTCGATTTATCATGATACACCAGTCAGTCATATCAGATTTAATAAGCGGTGCTTATTTTCTATTTAAAGATTCTCGGAGACTATCGTTTATTTATGAGACTTAAAAATTAAAATATTATTTTAGGATGACTTGAATCACTCGTAACATTAAAAAATCGAAAATCTCGTCACAAATCAGAAATAGTCTTATAGGCCGAATCTAGTTACAATAAGGCAGTGTCAATTAATTGCGGTGTCAAATTGACAAAATCAATCACCCCATCTTACGCTAAGTAATATAAAATACATAAATTAATAAAAGGTTGAAAAGTTAAGACCTTAAGTTTAATATCTAGGAAAACTTTATCTACTGTTAGTTTCGCTTGGTGACATATTTACATATGACATATTGATACGTTTTATAAAAACGGAATATTCGGTTAAACAGAAGAATTCGATTAATATGAAACGAAAACCCCCATAATTGTTTTAAAACTTGTAGAACTACACCCCATTTATTACATTTAGCTATATATACTACAACCATAACCTTTATTTTAGTTTCATCGTAATCAGATCAAAGACATGTTTCAAATATGCTTACTATTTTCAATGACAGCAGGATTCTAAAATTTTGATGTAAATATTCAATGGGGTTAAAATAAAAAAAAACAATTTACAAATTTTAAAATTCGTGAAAATAAAAATTTGACCATGTACTTAACCGAAAGCTACCGCTATTTTAGTCGTTATTGCGCTGCGGGGCGAATGGCGCGTTCTGTGAAACTATCTACTGCTTACTAAGATAATACCCACATAATTGAAGTAACTAGTTTAACCAACTGCAGCAAATTCAAAGGTACGGCCATGAAATTAGTACTGTTCGGCTTTTAGGTCGCGTCGAGTAAGAAAACGACTTAGATTTAATACAAATTTTAAAACTCTAACTAGTCAATTACTGTGTGTTTTATAGTAAAAATAACTGAAACGCTTCGTTTCTGCTCTAAAACGTCACAAAAAGGCGATTACAGGGTGGTATCGGAAGGTTTAGTGGCTGCAGACCGTGTCGCAATAATCCATTTTAGACTTTGTGGATTAATATTTTAGATAAATAAATTTTATTTTATTTAATATCTATATTTTACATTTCAATTGAAATTACAATGAAGAATTGCATTGCAATTGAAAATTAGATAAATTTTATGCATCGTGTAATTAAATAATTCAGAATAGATGGGGCCTGTAATTCATTTAACCTAATACTACCCCAAAAATTTGATTTGTGATATTGTTTTAAGTACAAAGCAACCGATGTCTTTTGGTAAAATAATTGCCTTATTTTCACGTTTTAAACCATACAATACCTTGCATAGTAATATATTTTTAAAGGAGATATGTACCTTGCATGAGTTTCAAAGATCCGCCATCTTTTTTGTTTTATATTTATTATTTTAGCTTATATATAATATATTAGCTTTTGCTCGCGGCTTCGCCCGCGTAGAGATTTTTTTTTTTGATAGGATTCGCGACTTCTCAGCGTCTGAGCGTCTACGTCCCGAAAAGAGTAATTTTGCCAAAGTCCAAGTCAATCCGACTTATAGTTTTGGAGATCTCATAAAAAAAAAATTTTTGGATTGAATTTACGTAAAACAGGTTCTTAGTGAGCGTCTACGTCCCGACAAAAGTCACTATACCAAAATTCAAGTCAATTGGACCTACAGTTACTAAGATCTCATAAAATAATGAACTTTTTCTAGTTTCAAAGATCTAATAAAAAGATGAAAAAAATTTTTGATAGGATTTGCGTAAAATCGGTTCTTAGTCAGCGTCTACGTCTCGAAAAGAGTAACTGCTCCAAAGTTCAAATCAATCGAACCTTAAATTTCGGTGATTTCGTAATGCGTCAGTCAGTCAGTGATATTTGGTATATGTATACCTAGATAGATGCATAGTACAATAGTTGCATGTGTAATATAATAATTTTATCGATATTAATTTCACTTCGTACCATCTTCATGATCCACGGTCAAAAAATATTTTAAAAAATGTCGTTCCCTGCTTTAAGTGCGAAACTGCGTTCTAAAATTACGTAAGCGCAAAACAGATAAATGTACGTCCGTCAAATAATTAGATATCAATTGAAATATCCTGTTTCTGATCGGCATTGTAAATAGAAACCCACTGTAGCAATAAAAAGAGACTAAAACTGTTTTATTAATACATTATTCTCTTACTTTTCTTATTGACAATAAGAAAAACGCTATCCTATTGTGCATTCTTCTTGTAAAATACGTAATCATACATTAGGAAAATATTTTTTTGCGATATTGGATTGCCTTGTATTCATTATATTCATAAAATAATATTAAATCTTTTAAGGTATAAATTTTCCAAACAATCCTTTATTTTTACATAGTAAATTGATGTTTAGCATTTAGACTGTAAAAGTTGAAAATTGCTTTTACACCACAAAATTAAATGTGCGGTTGGGAGACCCCCGTCAGGAACGAAATTTTTTTCTTCAATATTAATAACTCAAAGTAAAGAATAAATTCGAAAAATTGCATTTTGATATTTTAGGGAAAATAATGACTTACTAAGAAAAAATATAAAATAACGAATTATAAAATATAAAAAATACTAAATAATAAATTTCAAGAGAGAAAAAAGTTTTGTTATCAATTTAAAAGCTTCAACTTTTATGCTTGCCCGTTCTTTTTTTATATGTAGAAATGAAACTTTATGAATCACATATAATTTAATAATTACAAATTAGCGCAAAAAATGTCTTAGAAAAAAAGGCATTTAGTTTCATGACATCGAAAATAATCATTTAGTTTATATTCCCGTCTTTAAATAAAAGCCCATTGCCGTCTGTTGATTGTTTAATCGAATATTATTATTTATAGATTATTTTCTAATATAGGATATACCCTCGACAACAAAAAATATACAACAACTATTCCTTGTAGGTTACAAAATCAATCACGAAGTTTTACCTTTTAATTTCCACATGATCGTGAGAAATCTCCATGATTGTTTATTACGCTTTTTGCTCATATCAATCATTATTATTTTTTTTACATTCACCGCATAACATTTCAACTACGTATCTATTCATTTGAGATAATCATTGGCGTGATTGATGGTATGCAATAAATGCTTTAAGAATCTACGTAAGTTGTTTTCTACACAAGAAAGAATTGCAATGAATGACAATGCTGCAATATTGATGAATTCAATCTTTTTGTCTTTAAAGTCGAACGCTTTCAAATAGTATTTTATATTGTAATTTTCAACAAATATATTAAAATGTGTAGTAGTAAATGTCTAAAATTAAAATATACTGATTTGCATATTATAGTTTAAAATTCGTTGCTACAATTTGTTATTAAGGCAAAGTTGAGAATAGGTTTATAAATAAGTCGGTACAAAATGAAATAAAGCTGTTATCTGAGTATTTAGCGCCAGGAAACGGAATGCCAGCTGGCGGCAGTCTATGAAGGCGGTCACGCCAGACCGAGGGGACGACAAAAAAAAATCGTTTAATTTATCGTAAGCAATTTATATAGCCTAAAAGATGTGACCTTAAAACATATTTTTCAATTTCGTCTATTTTCTGAGGATTTGCATCTATTTTGATAGATTAATGTTCGCATTGAAAAATTTAATAAATCGATTTCATCCAATTTTTTTATTTCTTTTGAAACCGTTTAGAAAGTATGAGGTCCAAAAATGAACGCATTTGCGGACGATAACGGCTGGTAGAAGTAATAATATGCCACCATTTTATCAATGAAAAAATAATTTATTACTTTATCATACAAATTGTGAGCAAATTAATATAAATGTAAACAATATTATTAAAGTAGTACTTACTATAACTTAATCTATCATTGATATAAACTAGTTTTGATGAGCGACCCAATAATATATGAATAAACTAAATATAAAACTTTTTCATTAGTTTTTTAAGGCATTGAAATTTGAAGAACACATCAAAAGTTTCAAAAGGTTTAAATGAAAAGTAATTTGGGAGATATAATCCTCCCTCCGAAAATAACTAAAATTTCACAACTAAGATGTCACTGGGTGACAGTATTACACAGACTACAGTAACGGTTTGAGCACGGAAAGAAAATCAAAATGCAATTGTCACTACTTGTGACAATGATCCTGGATATCGAAATCGACCCTGTCGCTTAGCAAGTTTTCAAGGATCAGAGGATTCAAATTCGATTCCTTGTTGGCGCTGTATGCTTTAGGACAGTGACAACTTGTCTGAGTTCAACTTTTTCGTTCTCGTCGCGCAGACAACTATTTGTATTTAATCGCGAACGATAATGTAATTCGAACACGGGAATAGAGTCGTGAACGATTATGGTGTAACTCGCCCATGTATCATGCGATCTGAATTATTCGCTGTAGTATACGTTCGTACTGTGGTTGTGTTTTGAACAAATCGCATTAAATGGAAATGTTTAGCGTAAACTCCTCGAGGCACGCGATTTGTTCAGACCGCGATTGTCACGCTCCGTGTTTAAATTTAAATTATGGTCTCGGAGAGTGCATAATTTTTGTGTTTGTGTCTTTATGTTGTAAAACTACAATTCAGGTTATTTTATTTTTATCCATTTCTAAATCATTTTTATTAAAACATTTGCGTGTGTCGTAACTTAAACAAATTCTGGGTAGATTATTTCAATGGCGGATAAAATGTCTAGGTTTTCTATATTTTACTTGTGGAGCCAGGTATACTTCTCTTGGAATAACACCTGCACCGAGTCCCTGGTTGATCTTAGTACTCCAAGGACGAAAAGTTTGTTTTAAACTTACCTAAACTGACTAGTGACAAATCTTAACTTTTGTTCCGATTATCTTAAAATAGGAAATTTTGTCAAACCCTAGAGCAATGCCGGAATTAGGTAACTGTAGAAACTTAACAATTATTGCTTTAAAAAATCATCCTTATCATTATGTCCAATAAGAACCAAATTGGAATGTGGAGAAGTTATTTTTCTTCATGGCGGACACATGTGTGGGGCCCCAGATACCTGGAGACGGTTAATTCGGTTATGTCGTACTTTTATCTTATATAACCGCTACGGTGCCTCTGTCGTCGTTTATGTCCCATTGGTGATATTTCTTTAAATATTTTAACAGCGATGGCCCACCTAAAATAGAACTCATTATTGTGATCAAGGATCTTCCTTCAGTATAAGTCTACTGATTTCTTTCGATTAGGTATGACTTCCACTACCAAAGGAACACATCACGATAGTCCATATTTCAAAAGAAATCAAGATCTTCTAGACAAGTTTTTTCATCAAACTTTACTCTAAATTAATAAAAGTACACACTGTCGCCAGTGTGATATAAATGTCTGTAAAACGCGTGTGAAACTTGGCACAAGTACAGTCAGTTGCAAAATATTAGATAACACGTGGCCGACCATTCGGGATTTCCACCGACTGTCATAAGGGCGTGTCGCTGACTTCCTTCCTTGCAATGCCCTGGTAGTAACGTTAGTTGGTCACTAAGTCATCAGTATGCAGTCGCACAATGGTTGGTAACGGATTATACCATCTCACGGGACGAGTACTCTATACGAGATAGTAGGATCTCTCCAGAAGTTATGCGTAAAGCACTGCTCTTATACAGTGGTAAGTCGCTACCTGCTATTGTGACAAGAACATGTGCCCCGAGTAGCGACGGTTTTGACGCGCCTATTCTAGCTCTCGTATCTTTTCTTTGTGGTTCCAATTGCATCGAAGAGGCATCAACCGAACCGATTCCTAAAAAAAAGGTAATTGTCTAGATCCAACAAACTATACGACTACAGCTGACATTTCCAAATCTTATAAATTTATGGAAAACTTCATTCATTGATAGTCAGCTTATTTATCTAGAAGAAAACTAAATAATAAATGACCGTCAATGAAAACATGTAACATACTACAACGAAAAGAAACGACAGAGGTAAGGAATGAAGTTTAAAGCGTTAATATGGAAATATTAATAAATATCAAACCTTTGATAGAATTTGTATTTATATATTTTTTGGGGGTTTCCACCTTATGATTATCTCGGGATATTCCATAATTACATAACCATCTTTTTCATGAAATGCATTCTCAAAGTTTAATTATTCATAATGTGTCTAATATGTACACACTTTTTGTTATCAGATTAGAAAAACATCATAGCAGAATCACATCTGCTAAGCCCAATACTGAACGTGAACGTGGTAGGAAAATTAATTTATAGATATTCTGTTAGAAATGAAATCAGGAACTGCTTGCATCTAAAACGAAAATTGTCACTCGTCAGACTGCTGAGGTATAAATGTCGCGTTAAATTAAGTGCATACTTCTTTAAATGCATTAGGCGATTATTTGGATGGGCAAAATCTTATTTACTCGCGTCACCGATATGCTAATGTAGAATAAAACTTCTTTATGTGTCTGGCGATTTCTGTGTGAGTAAAATTTTAGAAGTGCACACTATCGACATGCTAATGTTGACAGTATAAGGAAATTAACAGTATATGTAAAATGATGGAAATTACATTTTGTATTTTTTAATTAAAAGACTTAAATTTTGCAATTCAAGCCTTATTATGCACAGTGACTTTTATATCAAATTTACAGTACAATGCACGGAACTCTACCGCTGTGAAGTTAGTCACAAAAACGTCGCAATGGCAGAGTGGGCAGAGTGTCGTGCTTTGTACTGTACCGGGCTTGCGAAGCGCATAATGTATTTTCATTAAAAAACAAATCATATAAAAATGTATATGATCGTTTGCTCGGAGCACCGATAGATGTAAAAACTAGATGAATTTGATATAAATTGCGATATACCGATTTTTGACATTACAATTATTTTCAAAATTCCAAATAAACACTGTTATTTCATACTTTTAAGTTTTCAATATTGTCATGAATCCCTAATCACTACATGTCGGTTCTTAAACATTAACATAATTATGATAAATGTCATATATTGCTATACATAGTTTCATAATACTTTTTTTTTAATAAGATCTTCTCTTTGGCTATCGTAAATAGCTAAAAATAAATGTTATCGAATATTGGGATTATTGGACCGATTTTGATCAAACTTGGATCTAATAATGCAGTGAACAGGAAATTGTTGTGTTCGGCAAGGTAACAAGACCACTGGACCATTATAATTGGTGAGACGGTAATTTAGGCATTAGGGTATAAAGCGCTGCCTTTAATAGAATTTAATCGTTCAAACCTTACAATTTTCTTATTACGAAATGACATGAAGAAAAACGGTCTAGTGAGAGTTATATTTACGTAAAGCGGGTTCCGTACTACAGATCATCACATTAGTTCTTCGTAAAATTAATCAATACATTTCATACGGTATTTTTTATATAAATAATAGCCAATAATAAAACAAACAACAGAGCTAAAGCTTAGGTTAAAAGCTCGAATTGTTCATTGATTAATAGTGAATAAAAGAACTTGAAATGTTGCTGTCGCATATTAAATAATTTATTATTTAATTTGATTGAAATGACAACAGAGGAAATAAAAGTAACGAGTTACAAGGCACAAAGATATTAAAATTAATAAAAAAAAATGGATTTTATTTTTATAAAAATATTATATGTTTGTATCAAACTATGTAATACTGTTTTTATCACAACAGTCATGTGTTATTTTATAGTAGTATTTTAGTATTAACTGTGGAATTTCGTTCGTTTATAACAATTGTTTATCATATGAAGAAATAAAAAAATTACCGAAAGAAATTTTTTTGACTTAATCTAAAAGAACAATAAAAATTATGATTTTTAGATAAAAAACGGTTGCTTAATATTGGTATTGGCAAAAAAATTGTTAATTAACAAATGTGGTTTTGGGCTATAAATAAATTTTTAAGAATTGTTTTTTTTATTAAAAATCATTATTTATATTAATAAATAGATTGTAAAAATAATCTTTATTATCTCATAAATCATCCATTTGTTTATAAGAATTATTTAAATAATGAAAGTAACAAAATTTTAAAAATTATTTTCACGCAGTTTTAACAATAAGAAAACGAAATAATCGAGATTTTTAAAAACAAAATTAATTACTCTTTTAAGTTTTCATTTTTTCAATTCTTCAATTGTTAACATAAAGTGAAAAAAAATCTTTTAATTTTTTTCAAAAGAATGTTTCTTTATTTTAATATATAAAATAATAAGAATGTTTTATATTACTGTATCCCATACATCTTAGAAATTTTCAAGTTCTTTCATGTATATTTTCACAAATATTATAAATTAAGGGTTTATTTTAACTTTAATCTTAGGTGATTACTACATTAAGCTTTATTATGATGAAAAATATACTTTTATTCTTTTCTTACAATCAACTAATAAAGTAATATTAAAGTAATAAAGTAATAAAACAGTAATAAAGATTTAAAATAATATTAAACTACTCCACTTTAAGAATAAAACATGTAAATTGCAAAAAGTGAGACTTATTGTGTTCCAATAACAAAATGATCGTTACTTGATCTCATTGCATTTAAAAATGAACCTTATGTAGTTCATTTTATTAGTCATAATATATTATGACTTTTCGGTTGAAATGTCAGATGATAAATAACGTTATTTCCCTTCTTTTTCTTTAGAACTGCAAATTGATATCGTAAAATATGAGACAGAGACAAAATGTACATTTTAAGCCATTTCTTGTCGTCGACACAGAACGCGACTGTGCATCTTCTCTTTTTTATACATCTATCTATGGTCACGCCGTATTAAATTGATCTTAAACTCTTATTAAGGACTGTAACCAAATTTTTAAATCAAGTTAGGAAAAATAAAATAGTAATAAAGCGGTGGTGGCTGCGTGGTTAAGGGCTTTGCCTTCGATTCAGGAGGTACTTACTAGGTTTGACCCTGACCGAGAGAGAGTTAACCAATGACTTTATAACTTAAGTCAACTTAAACCACTCGCTATGTGCCTCGGAGAACACGCTAAGCTGCCGATCGCGGACATTGTCATCGGAAGGTGACGACGGTCGTCAACAGCCGCCAGCACGTACTAAACCACCGTGGGGAACTTCATAAGGTCTAAGAGCCCTTCAGTCTGAAGCTAATAGATCGTCGGAGGGTATGCTTTAGCAGTGGGGCGATTTATACCTGGTACAAGAATACACTTGTATAGATTTTTCACTTAAAATTTCCCAATTCGATGAAAGAACAGCGCGCTAACTGCACGAGAGTTTATATGAATATAGCGAATAATATATGATTCGTCGATTTATGACCGTGTCCCCCTGAGGATTTGACCGTTAAAGGCGACTGTGCAGCCCCCTGTTTTGTTATAGTTGCCATTACCAAAATTTCAGACTTAGGCTCTCTAAAGAATCACTTCTAAAAATACCATCAATGCTTTATTCTCCTTCGGGTTTCGACTCTGAATCTAATCTACGTACTGAACATTTTTAATTCTACCGAACAGGTGAAAATAGCCCATTAGGAGTGTCGCCGGTGCTGGCGTCGATTGCGGCGACCGCGGCGCTGCTAGCGGCGGCCGTGTGCGGCGTATTGGCCGTGCTGTACAGGAGGCACGCGGCGCGCCGGCGCCACCTGCCGGCCAAGCATGCGCCTCTCAGGTGAGGCCGGTGGGAATTTGTTTGTGTGTGCGCAGTGCACACACCTGCTGCGATTTCACTAATGAAGCGGTCGTATGCGTTTCGGTATTATATAAAATGTTATATACTTCAATATTATGCACCTGCGTTATAGTAATTTGAAATATTTCAAAAGTTTAAATGCAGGTGCTGTGGTTTCATTGCCATTTTATCGTAACATTTAATGTGATGTTAAAAAATACTATATTATTATAAATTCTACTATTTACAAGTTAATTTTAGAAATGAATTATGATAAGTGATTCTTATGTTTATGGACTAGTATTTCTAAACTAAAACATGCTTCTAATGAAGGTGTATTTACATAATGTAAATATTTTTTTCTGATACTATTTTCTTTTTTATAATATGCATCAATTTTTTGAATTATTTTCCAGTAAAGACCTCTGGATTTTTGTTGCTAACAACAAACAATTTATCCCCTTTGTTATTTTTTAATATTGTATATTTCATATATCTAGCGAAGCGTTATACATGGAGCGGCCGGCGCCCAGCCCCAGCGGACCTAAGCCGGAACCGGCCCCGGTGGAAGTGAGCGCCCGGGGCGCGCTGCTGTCGCCTGCGCGCGCGCCGAGCCCGCGCGATGCCGACGACGCCGACCCTGATATCATACCAGCCTTATACGGTCAGTGTATTATGTGTTTTACTATACTTCACCTATAAGATACATTAAATTTAGGTGGGCAACTAAACTTAGTCACTCTCACCCATAATGACTCATCGAAAAGCTAAGCAATTTTTCGGTATAAAAAATATTTAAGAACTAGCTGTCCCGCCCGCTTCGCTGGGTAATTTTTATTATAAATAAAATGGCGAAGGATTTACGGAATTCGCAAAATGAGTAGCCTAGAACCATCTACAAATCATCCCGCATCGAATGGTCCCAGTCCCATGTCTATACGTTTAGTAGTTTTTACGTGATTGGCGAACAAAGACAACCTATTTTCATCATATATGTATAGGTAACTTATGTAAGGTATACGTCAAGTATATTATACATAGTATAGTATACATAGCTGCAATGTGGTTAAATCTCAGATGTAGATATTTAAAACAAAAAAATTACATTATTCTAGAAATTATTAGAAAAAAATACGCATTAATATTGCGACAAGCTAATATATCCCGATGATATTGTTTTGTTACATTGGTAACAGCCAGTTGCATTGAAAACTGGGTGTTACCAATGTAACAGCCAGTGTTTTCTTCTTGTTTTACTATTAATAAAGTAAATAGCAAGATTTCGAACAAGTTCTATGTACTTGTAAATTTGTGTACATATTCAGTATTAATAACAGAATGTAATTAATTTTTAATAATAATTTTATACTAAAGTTTTCATTTAACGGTATTATTAATTAATGGAATACTTCTGACGTTTGAGTAACTAAATCAGTATGAAACTTTATGTAAACACTCGTAAAAATCGACAAGTAAAAAAATGTGTTTGCAAGCATTACTATATAAATATCTAACAATAAGTAATAAACATTGTTTTGGGTAAACTTCTATTAGAAATTCAATGAATATGTATTAAAAGAATAAAAAAACGAATATTTTGTTAATAGGAACAAATCAGTACCATTGAAAGCGGCGAAACCGATATGATTATGTGAGTTATCAGATGAGCGCTGTCATTGCAAGAATATTTTACTATATTCTTTTACAGAATATTTCCAATATTAAATGATTTTTTAAACAGCTTCATATTCCTTATGATATTTAATGAATCAATCAAGTGGTTGACGCTTTATATCACTTTTAATTAGAAATATAAAAATAGATGTATTATTTGAAAGCTCGTTAAATTATAAACACTTTTCAACAACTGGAACCGAATGTTTAATATTTCTCAAAGTATTTTTTCTTGAAAAAGCTTTTTTTTTTAAAAAAAAAACTTATTTTGTAACAATATATGTATAGTTATCACTGTATACGCACTAAAATATAATAACATAGGCACAAACATTTGTACTAACCAAAATGCTATTTAGGTCCATGTACGTATCTAACCCGCAA
This sequence comes from Eumeta japonica, assembly GCA_005406025.1. Classification (NCBI taxonomy): domain Eukaryota; kingdom Metazoa; phylum Arthropoda; class Insecta; order Lepidoptera; family Psychidae; genus Eumeta; species Eumeta japonica. Next base: position 121,568 of record BGZK01000630.1, on the reverse strand, counting down.
TAATATAATTATTACATGTACACAACATGCTAAACCCTAAACCCGTTTCCATAATTCAATTGAATCCCATCAAACCTAAAGTATACCACATGTAACAAGTTACCCGAAACATTGAATTAAATGAATAAATTAAGGCCGATGGCACATTGGCGAAAGTGATGTATTTTCGCACATCAACAGGTTTAAATATTATTAATTTTGAAGGCTTTAGATAAATGAAGAAAATATAAACTTTTTATTTGTTTGTTTATTAGTGCGAAATGATTTCACTGAAAAGGTAATTACATAGGTTGTAGACGACAATCTTGCAACGAAACCGGTAGTTTGAAAATTCAATCACTTGTAAGTTACTGATATATTATTGTAAAGGGGAAACCGCTTCGCTGTTTGTAATTTTAGAACCTATTTGAATAGAAAACGATTTTTGGAAATTCATCTATTTAAAAGGATTAAATGGAAAATATTAAAATCAGTATAGCACATTTTATATGTCATTATTTTATTAAGAATTTTTGAAGTTCTTAAGGTAGATAATTCTTAAATTCTTAAGGTAAAGGTAGAAAGCTTAAGAAATATAGGTACTGCGGTTCTCAACTATATGATATTTAAGTGTTTTTTCTAAGTATAAACTAAATGATATTAACTTTAAGATAGTTTGTATAAGAATTCTAAAACAGTTAAAATTAAGGATACCATAAACCGTAATTAGACACTTGTACACTGTTTTAAAACTTTAAGATATGGATCCGAGAGGGCAAAATTTTTTTTGTATTGAAAGCTGTCGATTCAGTATATATATTTAAGTTATCCATTAAAAGTATACATAAAAATTATATTTTGTCGTTTTTTAAAATACTATAAGACGATTGAAATAGAGAAAAAAGGAGTATTGTAAACATCAATCCTGTGATCAGCTTAAAATATATTCACTTCTCACATCCACTTTTAAAGAGGTGAAAGCATATTGATATAGTATATAAAATTTGTTGTCCATGTCGTTTCTTTTACATTTGAAATTCGTTTTTTTTACAAATGCGACTTCAGTAAATACAAACAACACCTGTCTGTTATACACGTGGACTAGTACTTAAAAAAAACTTTTAACAGATCTTAAAGACATCATACACGTGCTTTTTATTTCCCTAAGACTCCTTAAATAACGAAAAGTGATACTCTGCATACATAGATCAATTACTAGTTCTAAGTCAACAGATATGTCGATTAGCACAACCCTAGTTGGGAAGTGCTCGATTCACAAAATTGTTCAGGAAACAAAATCCGTTCGGTTAGTCTAACGAAGAGATGTTTGCAGAACGCCGACTCGGTAGAGCCGAATTACGTCTAGAACAATCCAACTGCTCAGCACGCAGCGACCACAGACACTGTGAATACCGTTAGGGTTTGATGTTTTTTTCTACAGGTTAGGTAAAAAAAATTGCTGTTGTCGCCCTTGATAAGGAGGGTGTCCATGAATAGTTTCAACTTTTCAGTGATAGACGCGATCGTGACAGAAATTATATGTAATACAGAGAATATTTTTATTTATATTTTCTTATATGCAGATGAATGAAACAATTTTTGCGGCCTATATTTGTATATTAGACGAATATTAAATTGCACTTAGTATATCATACGTTCTCATTTAGTCGATTATTTTTATCGATTAATTATTTATCGATAATCATGACTAGTGTATTAGTATTAGAATTAGTCTCAGAATCCACAGTAGATTATTATAAGAACTTATAATAATCTACCGTGCATTTACATAAAACAAAGATATGTTTGATAAAGCTATTATAGGGTGTAGTTGGTGTAATTTTACCGAACTTACAACTACTAACGTACCTAATTAGATGTATTTTAGTCGATAAATATTGTTCGGGAGACTCATAAGGCGCGACACTATCCACAGCCATTTTCAAAACACTATCAAGCTAAAGTTAAGCAAAGTTTTTTGGCTATGGATACAAATTTAGCGGCAGATCAAAAACTCGTCGACCATAATCATCTCAACAAACCACAGATGTCGCAAATTTTCATAAAGTCGACAGATGTAATATAGAATATCATTCTTTGTAGGTGCTCACTACAATCCATCGATATGATGTTGGACATAATTCTTTCATTGTTGTGGCTTCTGTTTATTTAAAAACTGATAAACACTAATCTCAAACTTGAATTTGTACTTACATTTCAAACAGACCCCACAACATACAGCTATCATTTTTGTTTCGTTAAGAAGTACGGCATCACTTCTGTTTTGTGTCCTATTTTATTTATCACACAATTTCAAGGCAACAAAGCTCTATAGTCTGAACCTTACTACATTTTTTTTCAAGATTAACTAAAATGTTGAAACTTTATTGTATATAGTGCTCTATATTTTTTACTTCAGGCTATGAAAATTGAAAAAAAAATCATAAAATTAGGAAGTTACTGTTTTCAGCAGGATTTTCGGAAACAGAGTTTTCACCAGATCTTTGGGGTCTTAGGAATCTATTTCGACCATTTTTCTATTTATATGCTAACAAAATAACGTAGATCATTGTAAACTGCATCAAATTTGGTTGGTTTGTTTGCGAGTTATTCTTTTTTTGGAAAAAGATTTTTTCGAAGTAACTTCTACAGTTCTTAGTAGATTGATGTTTGGTATCAGTTAACTTTCTTTGCTTAAAAAAATATGTTGAATGCCTCATAGCGCATTAAAATTAAATATTAAAATTAAATAACGCATTCAGTAGGTATATTAGTTTAAAAAAAAAGAAAAAGTTTTTTATTAAAAAAAATTAATGAGCCTAAAACTTATTACAATTATATTTTGGAACTCGGAGAGCTTGAAAAAGCTCTTAAGCCATTTTTGGAAAAACGTTTAAGCCCAAACTCAATAATTTGCTGCTAGGTATATTTTTGATCACTTAGAACTCAAAAGCAGTATTAATTTGTTTACATCTTTGTGTACTTTGATAGATTGGAATATCCTAGATTACAATATATATGGTTTATTTACGTCAGAATTGATGTGTACACATATTCGTTTTTATAAAAAATGTGTTTTTTTTATACTTGAAGAATGTTCGAGACCACTCGCCAAGAAATATATATATACCGGAATTCGAACGTTGATGAGTTAATTTTCTTCAGGCGATCGATGTGTTCAGAATTTAAGTGCGATAAATTAAATAAGTTATAATGGTTTCGTAGTGCATTTGCTGAATTTTAGGATAACCGGAAATACGCCTTTAAAAAAATTGAGATAGGATAAACATCCCACATCTATCCTCAAATCTTATGCCGTTATTTTGTAACACTATTATCCCAAATAAGCTTTCATATCAAGATTATAATATAAAATTGACGGGTTGATTGCTTGGAAAAACAGTAAGCTCGTCACTAGTGCCGTGAGTGTGCGCCGGCTTTTGATAGTGAATGTTTGTTTCAGAGCGCCGGCCGGTGTCCAACGGCTACATGAGCCTCCAGAGGCCGTCCTCGAACACCAAGTTGGGCAAACTGAACGGGGACGACCTGCGTTCCGAGCCCGATGGTTCCTATTACGCCGACTTTAGGAAGAAGGATTATCGAATACCCGCCACTAATGTGGGTGATATTCCTATCGCTTAGTACTTTTGTGCTGTGTAAATAAATCAGATTTGTAGGTAACGGCAGAGTTAAAAAAAAATGTGGTAGAAGTGTTTATGCAAAATTCGAAATAATAATATTTTCAATAAAATAATTCTATTTTTAATGCGAGATAATAGGTTGAGGCTAATCACGTTCAACAGATATGACTGTTATTTTGATGAGCATTTTCATTGATAACTCTCGTTGTTTTTTCATCAACTTACATATTTTCAATGGCCAAGGATATATAATAGCAGATTTTTCATGTAATTCTATGTATTGTACCTACCTATATACAGGGTTCATAAAAATATTAATCCTGTTGAAATCTGTGCAGTTATCTGTTCAGAATACAGGAGGTGCTAGTGTCAAGGCTTTACGTTACCAACCAACCATTACGTTATCACTTTTTTAAATGTCATATCGCTGATAAGTGTTTAGATATTCATGTGACCTTTATCATATAAAAAATAGTCTCACCGATCGTTTTCGTTACAATCGTTTTAAGCCTTCGCTATTTTAATTTACATCGCGTACCGAAACTGCGTTCATTTACTTACTTCACAAGTTATTTTCCCATTCATTCGAACTGAAAAACATTTTTGGATCGATAACCCCGTGACATCTCTGTTCGACTCCCTTAAAAAAAAAACCATCGACAACACAATCGATCCATTTACATCGCAACAATGGCTGACACCTTTGGTATTTGACGTGGCCTTGTTTATTCCATTGTTTCAGTCGTACCATAGCCTAGGGCGCGTCAACAAGGGCGTGAACGCGTGCAGCCCCGGCTCGGCGGGCGGCGTGACGTCATCGCTCACCGCCCACCGCCTGCGGCCCGAGGTGGTGACCACGTCGCACCGCGTCCAGGAGAGCTGTATATGAAGGGCCCGATTTCGGACAAAAGCCCATTGTATATAGGTTGTACAGCTCGATGGATAACGATGACTGTGTTCCTTGGATTAGTTTTAAAGATGTCTTATTAGGAAGAAACCTTCTATTTATTCGTTTGTGTTATTTATTAACTTAGTTTTTTTTTTATATAACATAATACGCCACCGAGTCTATGTAATGATTATAAGCATAGATGATACACGACTGTATTTAACTATTTTGTATAATTAAACTGACTGCCGCTTTTGATACAACAATTAGAGTTTGTCTAATTAATAGTTGACGGCACTCTACACTGCGTCATTTCTAGAATATTTTTGACCAGTCACTTGAACCAGTTTTGAAAGTTTATTTTAAACAGTTCAAGTACTACAACCCAAATTGTTAGAAGAGTCGGAACATTCAGGAACATTTTTTATATATATTGTGATGGTGAAGTATTCATTTGGAAACGAAATGTTTTGTTAAATAATTTAGGGTTTTTTTCTCTTTAAGTTGGACAGAAGCATGTGTTTATTTAAAATATGTTTATATATTTTATAGCGGAGGGTTAAAACAGAAAAATAACAATAAACTGTGTTATAAAATATTTTTTTCTCTTTGTGTATTTACAAATTTTAGAATTTAAAAATAATTACACAGCACGCGATAACGCGACAAAGTTCATTTCGATATAATTCCTCTTTGTCAACAGTTTATTCTAATCACCGTCGGCAAATTCGTAAAAGAAAGCTCGTAACTTTGGCAGGTTACAACCCGTGGCCACGACACAAACAGCATTCAAAACGTAGTTGATTAGTGTTACAACTGATCCACATAAAACGCCGGTCGCCGCGGCGTCCGGGCCCCGCACTATACACGAGTATAAAAGCTAATAACGTCGTTTATCGACCCTTAACACGCTGTCCGTCGTGCGACCCACCTTTAACCGATCCCCGCCATGCCCCGTGGCTCCGGCCAATACGAGAACCGAATTACTGTCGCATCCAAGCCACATTTCACTGTACATCGGAATAGAATGTGACACGAGACTTACAAGGCGTGCACTAATAGCGTGTTAACTTTGTGCGGACACGTTTCTTTGAACCGTAGGAATGTGAAGTTTTTATATTGACTTAATGGTCATACATCCGAATTTGGATAGGTGTATTTTTAAAATATATTTATGTACATATCGGTGGACGAAAATGAAATGAGTTAGAATGGTAAAGACGTGGAGGAAAACTGCCTATGTAACTTAAGCGTATCGGTTCTCAAAACTACAGTGAAACAAAAAAAAGTCAACTTTCATAGATAATCAAAAATTTTTTTTTCTTATGTAAATATGAATACGAGATGTTTTTCTCTCAGTATACGACATAAAAAAATAGGTGTAAAATAGTTATATAGTACTTTTTACAAACTAGTAGATATATCGATATTGTTTTATTTTTTAAGACCACTTATCTTAGTTTAAAAATATTATCAAGCGAATAACGAATGTATGTGTATCAATATACGAAGTTATACAGCTGGTGCAGTTTTAACCAAATTGATTCTATAATCAAACCAATATAACTTCAACAATGCCCATGCTGACACAAGCCTTTAAATCACATATAAATAGACTCACAGTTTTAATTTTAAATCTGAAAAAAAAAAAATAAAGACAAATATACCACCAGCCATATAATTACATAAATTATTATATTTTAAGTTATATTAATTAAATGTATGAAAAATGTCTGATGAAAGAGAAAGAAACATTTCGTAGTAAGTTAGGAATGCTACGGTCAATGTCCAAGCCCTTCAGTCTGATGTAAAAAGATTATAGGATATAGGGATTAGGAAAAAAAAAAAAGAAAAAGATTAGGCAAAAGAATATAATCCAATACCTATATCGTCTGTATTTAAAACCACCTCGTTTCATTGATATGGATATGAAATTAGCTTCTACATCTTTTATATCGATCCGTCTTAAATATAAATATCTCGAATCAGTCTTGATACTGATCCCAGTATCAAACTTTTTAGAGAACTCTAACATTTCATAATTGTATTATACAAAAATAAAAAACAAACTCACAAATAAATGTTCTACTTCATTCGCAGTTTATACAAAATGGATTTTAGCATTAACCAATAATATTTGTTTTATTTTATTATGTACTAAAACATTTTAATGTTCCAACAAACTCTACCCTCGCCATACATTTTTCTATGTTTTTCTTTTGTGCAAAAACATTATTAAATCTTTGTACCATCAAGTAGTACAAGGGAATCACCTATGAGATTGTTCCGACTGGAGTAGGTCAATTTATTTTTTACTTTCTTTTTAAAATTCTGCATTACTCTGCTCAAAATGTAAACGAGGTACTTCGAGAAACTACACTCATTTAAGGTTAAGAACTTCTAACCCCATAACATAAACCTGTACGTTTTGTAAATTCGGTAATACTAGTTGTAAATAGATTTTTATAAGGCAAAAAATAAATTCTAGTCTAATTTAGGTATTAACGGTGCTAAGTATCGTATTTATTATTTTAGGCGTGTCAATTGGCGGATGAACTCATACCAAGTATGGGTAGTTATTGTTGAACGTTTGTTTCTTGTAAATGTTTCCGAAATAAAAATGTCGATATTTTAATTATTGTGTTTTATTTATTACTAAAACGCGGAATACACAATCAGCACATACATGTTTGTCGAAGCTGCATTCAGACTAGATCCCCCATTTAACCATCAAACTTATTCTATATATTACAGAATACCTATTAAACATAGTGATTATACATATCATTTTACAAGCAACGTTTCGAATTGCGTGTTATCAGTGTGTTATGTAAATGACAACTTTATATTGCACATATCATTAGTTAAACAGGTTTTTTATAGAATACACACCATGTTATGGGCTAATTGCGTTACGATGGCAACGCATTAACACGCAATTTGAATGTGGCCGCTACACTATAGTGGTGATAGCCGAATGACTCTTAACTTTATCGTACCTCAGAAAGCAAGATAGGCTGTCGCTTAACAGTACCTCCCCTTCCAGACACTGAACCGGCGTGGAGGAGTAAAGTCCTAGTCCGTCTGGAATAATAAGATTCTACCCTTAGTATTACTGTGATCAAAACCTGACTTATGGGCATAATCTCTGAGAAACTAATAATGCTGTGGCGGATGTGTATCTACAACTTGTTAGATTTAATGTCATTTTATGGGGATGGTCGATTACACCATCTCTGCCATCACAGTGGCAGACAATGAAACCACTAGTATTAATAAATAAATATATTTGACACCACGATTCTTAGTGTTGTACGTAAAATCATGCTCTGCTCGCTCCAGGGTATGAATGACTCCGCAACCCCAGCTACCGGTATGAACTCCAAGTTCTGCTTATCCTCTAGGAGTGTTTCTCTGCGGTGGGTTAGTCTTCCACGGTTAAGTAGCTCGTGGGCCTTTACATTTATAGCTCACATGGAATACGTAGGTAGTACTTTATTAATGGAAGAACAGATTATAGTGCTACAAATTCAGGTCCATTACAGCTCCTCAAGCATCACACCACGCTGTAAGAACGTAACTGGACTAGTTAAAGCAGCGTGCGGCATGTGAGCTCAATCAGAAGAGAGTATGAGCAATTGATTTAATTGTACAAGCAATATTGTTTACTTTATATAGATATGTAGAATAATAATTCCTACAAACAATATTGGAAATTCACTCAAACGAATTGACACGCACACTGTCATTTCAGTCAAGTATGAAAAATTTTTAAAAAACTGGGATTTTACTGAAAAAAAATTCTTTCCACGTTAGAAGCTACAAATTACCGAGTATTATACCATTTTAGAATCCTTACTAAATGCGCCAACTTTTGACATAACTTGCCAAACTCGCGTAGTACATTTTTTTTTCAAAACAGTCAGTTAAATCTAGGTAATTTTTTATTTTTATTTTTTTTTCTAAGATATAAGTCATAATGTTATGAAAGCTAGAGCAGCTAGTTTCAAAATTTTAATTACAGTTTAGAGAAGCATTATTTAGGGTTACACAGCAAAAAAAAAAGTTGGAAAAAGTTATGATTTATGGCAACAGCAGTGAATAGACAGTCACAGGGTGTGAATTTTTTCCGTTTTTCTTAAAATGCCTATAATTTTAAAATCATGCAACTTTTTTTATATTTTTTTTATATTTTTCTGACAACCAGCATGACTTGCCTTTTCACCCGGTTTCGGGTTGACGTCGAGTTTTGAGACAACTTGTATGTATATAGGAACTTAAGTCATCTGTATTAAAACTAAAACAGCTATACATTACCAATGAATGATATACACACGGGTTTCATTATGATACGTAATTATGTTGTACAGTGGCGTAATATAACGAATTGTCTTCACTTTTTCTTAACACTTAATCTACGACCTTAAAAATATACCCCATTAAAAAATGGTTCAATTGTTAATTTTATACACTCAACAACGCTACGTCCCGGTCTTTCGCTGGTGTGTCTGTAGCTTCAGAGACTTAACAGGAACAAACAACGCAGACGAAATCATTATTTCTAATTCTCCATTCATTAGCTTCGGGCCGAGCGCGGCGCGTAGGCCTAACGGCTGACGTCATTTGTTTATCCCAAGTTTTAATTGGGCCGGAACGGGCCAACGGGATCTCGTTGACAACCGAAAAGGCTTACGTAATCGAATAAAGTCAGAAATTCGATGATTTCAACCGGGATAGGATTCCGGACTTCTTAAGGCCTGAGAGCGTTTGATATATCGCCCTGTCCGGGCGTTAGAAAATTTATTGGCTCTTGTCGGCGGCGCTCCGTTACAGTAACGCACGTGGGATTGCTATCACGTTACCATTAGAATGTTCCCGTGTCCTGTCTGCTTATGAGAGATTTATTAAATTAACCGATGATAGGTGGAATGTGATATAAAATTACGTTTTCTTTATAAAGTAACAGATCCTATAAAAAACATTTGGTGCGTTGTGATTAATTTCTATTTATTGTGTCACTTCCTCCGCCGTTTCTATATCTCATGAGTTATCTGAGTTTTTTAAAGGCCTGAATTACACATTTTTCATTTTTTATATAGAATTTTCAAGAGGCTAACGAGCATGCGGTCCATTGGAGAGTAGATGGTAATCGCTGATTATGGACACACACAACTACAGAGGAGTCACTAGTGCGTTGCCGGCATTTTGAAAAGGAGTTACCTCTTTTCTGTGTCAAAATTCATTGGGAATACTGCTGATGGTAGTTAAAGTTAAAGTTTTATCACACATGACATAAAAATTACACCAGAAGAATACGGCAATAGAATGCGCATACAATGTTTGATGATGATGTATGAAGAAGGTGATGATGATTTCAACGAGTGAAACGATGACGGAAATAAGCGGCAGGAATGAGGTTATATAGTTCTTCAGAACATTCCAAATAGTGTACGCGCTAAAGCATGCACAAAGACACTTCATCTCCTCGCAAAGCCAAAGGGTCGTGTTGGCCGGACACAACAAGGTCGCCGACAATTCAAGACGCTCGGCGTTGGATGTGGTCTAGAGGCAAAAGTTGATAATCGAATGCCCTAACCCAGAGCTGACAATAATACTCTAGATGTGGTCAGACCTGTGCCTTATAAAAAAAAGGTGATCTAATTTGAAGTACTATCGCGCTCTATTGAACACTCCAATCTTTCTAGAAGCTAGTTTTAGTTTACTTTCCAGATGATCTCGAAACAGGACGCAGTTTGATATTTCGACACCAAGAATCTCAATACTTGACGTGGCACTGCGGGTAATGCTTCCAAAGAGACAAAAAAGAACAAAAGGCTATTTTTAGCGGTACATGCGCAAAGCTGTGTCTTTTTGAGGTGACATTCCACAAAGGTTAAGCTAACCCCCATTCCAAGATTGACTCTAAGACTGTCTCTATTTACAACACTAGTTGCTTTCGAAACTCATTAACACTATCCCGAGAATGTTGGTGTGGCTGGAGTATATTGCGTTCACGTTAATGTCATCTGTATAGTAGTGAAGGTTACCCATTTTCATGAACATGAGAACATGAGAATGAACAGAGTAGGGGATAGCCCACACACAACCTTAATGGATATTTATAGTCTTGTGATCTGAGCATATACCGTAAATTACGGTATTTTTTGTAAATGTCAAAGATCAATAATTGTGTTTTATGTCGCCGATCGGATATAGAGCAATAGTGATCTACGAGTATTTTTATACGTAAATGTGCTTTTCCAACAAAAATACATTTTACGATCGTTTCAACATTGTACACGATGCCATTTTGATTAAACTGGAAGAGACAAACTTGCTGTAATTCAGGAATCAAGTAGGTACTGAAAAATAAAAATGTTTGCCAGTTTTTACAGCACATTCTTATATGCTATTAGTATTTGTATTTCGTTCATACTCTTGAAATAGCTTACAGTTATATGTAATAGACTACAGGCCCTTGTTAAAAAAATGATGGGTCATTTAAACCACCAGATGACCTATGTAGAACGATATAAGAGCATAAAATAATAAGATTCAGCATTATGCCGTCACTTGTAAGCTGTCCAACTGAGTGCAGGTGAGAATTCAAAAGTACAGGTAGAGTGAGTATATTTTGGTCATATATTTTGTACGGCATTCTTACTATCGATAGATCCATGAAAATAATAAGACAACGCGTAGTGCCGTAAAAATGGTGCGCCAAAAGTCGGATTTTTTTGATTTTCCGACAATTTCCAGGGTGAATTTGGTCATTTAATTTTGTACGGCATCAGTTTCATGCTATTTCAGTACTGCTTCTAATACATTATTCCGCAACGCCGTACAAAAATCATGCGACAAGGGGAAAAAACCGAGGGTTGCAACCCCCTCTCTTTCCGTGGTACAAGGGGTGATTTGAAAAGGACGGCTTTGGTTCCAAAACATTATCTGACACTTAAAAGTACTATTAAAAATAATGCCGTCAAAAAATGATTGTTCATTTGAATGTATATCAATAATTATCTTAATTTCATCGTATTCTTGATTTATAAAGGTGTAAAATCATTTGATCCTGTACGGGAACTTTTTAACATGATATTGTAAAATACAATTGTTATATAGTATTGCCGTTCAAAAGAAACTGTTCTGAAAAAAATTATAGAGAAACACAAAAACTGTAATTTTTCAAATTATTGAAGAAATTTAAATATCATACATTAATGAAATATAGCAGTTTTCTACATTGTATCCCATGTTTTAAATAGTATTAACATAAATAAATTAGGAAAAAATGATGCCGTACATTTTAATGCAGACCATATCTTTTAGGCTGATGAAAATGACGCTACTATCTAAAGGGTACTTTATGGCCATCTGATACAGTACGGCATTAACATATTTTTGAAGAGAACAATTGATAATATGATTAAATCACTATGACGTCTAACTGAAGTGAAACGGTGTGTATATTATATCCAAAAATTGAAACTGTCAATCACAGTATCAACAGTTTTGTATACTTTTTGGTTTACTATATACTTCGAACATTATTGATACATATATATAATTGATTTGTTTCATTGTAATGATGTGAAGAAATAAAACAATTATTTTTAAGAAAAATTTGATATATTTAATAATGATGATAATACAAAATATGGTTTCTATTTAAATTATTCAGTGTCGGAATCAGCCGCTGAGTTGTTATCAGAATCATCGATGTCCGAATTATCTTCTCTATCATTTTCTGAAACATACATATGTTTTTGTCAAAATCAAAGTCTTACGTACAGATTAAAGATGTTAAGATTTATTAATTTACCTATGACGTCATCATCTTCTTCGCCTGATTCCTCATCCGGTGCCGTTATTTTTCCCCTTTGAACCAACGAAAATGTACGTCATATGAAAAAATATTATCTATGCATAAAATACTTTCGAAATAAATTAATTTGATGTTGTGTCAAATCACCCCTTGGACCACGGAAAGAGAGGGGGTTGCAACCCTCGGTTTTTTCCCCTTGTCGCATGATTTTTGTACGGCGTTGCGGAATAATGTATTAGAAGCAGTACTGAAATAGCATGAAACTGATGCCGTACAAAATTAAATGACCAAATTCACCCTGGAAATTGTCGGAAAATCAAAAAAAAAATCCGACTTTTTGGCGCACCATTTTTTTACGGCACTACGCGTTGTCTTATTATTTTTCATGGATCTATCGATAGTAAGAATGCCGTACAAAAATATATGACCAAAATATACTCACTCTACCTGTACTTTTGAATTCTCACCTGCACTCAGTTGGACAGCTTACAAGTGACGGCATAATGCTGAATCTTATTATTTTATGCTCTTATATCGTTCTACATAGGTCATCTGGTGGTTCAAATGACCCATCATTTTTTTAACACGGGCCTGTAGTCTATAAGTATTTGTACTGGCTAGTTAAGAGTTTGTTAGTGTGTCACGAAGTTTTCAATGGTCGAATGCAGTTACTTTGTAATAGATGTTTTGAAGTTTTTTAAATTGTTTATTGCCATAAAGCTTTTTATAAGCTATTTTATACGTTATGTGCATTTTGAGTTGAGTTGTTTGGTAAGCAAATGGCCAAGTGCTTCATAGTGTGCGAGTTGTGTATTTTGATTTTAATCAGGTTTAAACATTAATTATTTTTGCATTTTCATGGAAAGAAATTATTAAAATTCTTTTGAGTGTTTATGCACGTATCGATGTAAAGTATAAATTATTTTCAATTAAATAACCTGGATTATAATGATTGAAATTCAAATGAATAATATTTCTTACAAATCAATATATATATATATTGTTTATTATAAAAATAAATCTTTATCAAAACTATTAAATACCACAGCAAATTGAATGGCGAAAAAAAGCTTTTGCAGAGAAATTAACCTAACCACTTGAAGTTTTTCTAATATTTATTGTTTTGATTATGTTATATTATTTTATTATGTTATTTTTTTAGAAATTCAATAACATCTCCTACATAATTAACGAGCTTAAAACTATAGATTTATATGTTTAGTAGTTACAAGGCAACCTTGGAATTTATATACGTACATATAGACCAATGGGGTAAAAATCAAATAAAAGCTTTTAGAAAAGTTTTTAACTTGACTATATGAAGTACCTACTTTCCTCTCATGTCGCATAGCTGTGCTATGGACAATTATTTTGAATAAAGAAAATAATAGTTAATACGAAAATATTTATGCTGTTAGTAAATTCTTGAAAATATTTTTCTCACAAAACTTTGAGGTGTTTTTGGGACACCCGGATGGAATGAAGTTCGTTTCGCTATATGTAAACATATTTTATGAATTAAATGATATTGATAATGAAATTAATTAAATTGTTGGAAAATAATGAAATAAATGATGATAAAAAAAATAATATAAGTGAACTGTTGGTAAAGAATGTGGTAATTGGTAAGAAAATTGGTAAAGGAATATTAATAATTGGTAAATAAACAATTTTTTATTTATTATTATAATTCTAAAAAAAAATAATTAAAGAAGACACAGAGATCAAGAAGTATACTCTAAGGAGCAGGGGTTTTCTTAAAACCCCTGCTCCTAAAAGACACAGACAGATCGCGAAATACACTAAGCATACTCTACACAAGGGTCAGCATTCTTTGTTGCGGTTACACTTTTTTTCTTGTAGCTTCCATCTGCCGAGGAAGTTTATTGCAATAAAAAGTACCTGTTAAATCATAAAAAACAATGATATCCCAACAAAAACAAAATGTGAGAAAAGGACCAAGTTCAGTAGTTCAAAAGACTGCCGAAGTCGACGGTATCGCCAGTTAACGAGTTGAAATCTGAACGTGTGCCAAGTTCCTTTTTATATAACACCTTATTTAATATAGTACTTTACAATACTTTTTACCTCACGTGATGACCAATAGAGCAGTGATGGTATACTGCTGCTGACGTAGCGGCGTCGGTCCTTATTACGGGACAACTAATTTTTTCAATTAGGTTAAACTGCTCGCTTTGTGCTACATACGTAAAGCTGGCGGTCCTGAATGTTGCCATCGCGTCCAGGACGAGGATCGGTAGGAACTTTCATCTCGTATTGTAAAATGATGTGTATATATATATACGCACTCCGCTTCGTAAGTGAGCGCTTGAAGCCTGAAACAACAACCCCACTTGAGGTTGATATTAAAAATATATCTATGAAGAAATCAAAATGATATCTCGCCCATGTTGAATTTAAATTGAAAAGTTAATATCGGGGATATGAACATAAAAAAATTAAACGTTAAATTAACGGACGAACCTCTTATATGATCCGATCTGCATTCAGTCATTTGAAATTTTGAGATTCAGTTCAAAAATCCCTTTTGCAATTAAATCTATTTTTTTACATTTCTAACTTACAGTTTTTACGTTAAAAATATAAAAGATTAAAGATATAAAAAAAGATATAAAAGACAGCTGTAGCTTACTGACACACATCGAAGTATCGGGTAATGTACAGTTTTTCGATTTGCATTGCAGGAAAGAGCTAAACCTCAAAATATAAAATATTGTGCAAATAAATTTCGTGATTGTGCGTGACCTACCTTCATTTCAAAAGAGCAACGCAGTGAAAAAATTTTAGCGAGTCAAACAAATTTCGCTTTTCAAGCCGATTTCCACTTTTCAATTCCGTTCGGATCGGCTTCTTTCTACAAAGCTTGTCGCCAATCAGGAAAAGTCGTACTGAAAAAAGTGAAAATATATTATTGCGGTTGGATCAAAGTAAGACATGAACGATTTAGGCACCTTTTATCCGACTACGGCGGCCACACATGAAAGGAACTTTAATAAGATTTCCTTCCTATACAGATGAAAAGAAATGTATTCCGTAAGGAGTAATAAGACGGACGCGTAAACAAACAGACCGAACGTAGGTATTTAAAAAACAAACCCCATAAAACCATTATTAACGCGGACACACACACACACACACACACACACACACACACACACACACACACGCACACATGTGCACACACCACCAGTACCGCCTCCCTTTATCGCTCACACACGTATGCCCAAACTTCATTGTTTGACCGCGTTATGGCCGATGCTATTACAGATGACCCCCTAAATTATAACTCGCAGACAATAGACGTAGGATCCATACGGACGTACGGACGGACGATCGTGTGGAGTTTCGTATAGATACTCGTTTGCCCCCCGCTGCGATTGGTTCTCGGTGCGGCGTACAAGATCTAAGTTTTTTTTTTTGTTGTATGAATTAGTTATCCGACAAATATTGACGATAACGGTAGGCATAATTTTAAAATTTTATTGTAGTAGCGTTACGATATAAATTTACGTTGTGATTTTTTTTTGAAATGTTTCAAGTTAGACGGTGCTTCATAAGTTATCTTTTAAGTGTAGGTGATATGTAAAATTTAACTAAGCATTGACAATTTTGGAATAAAAATCTGTTTTATTTTTATTTACTTAATAGCTTTCGTTTATTGAAGTTTAATTCTACATCTATTTGATGTTTACAAAAAAATGTAAGACATAAACCTCATTTTATCGATAAAGGAAGTATGACATTAATATTTCGTTCATTTTCGATTGCTTAATTTGTTTTATTTTACCATGCGCTGATCTAACTGAGGAGACGTGAATCGGTTTAGTTGAAAAGCAAAACTAATCACATTTAAAATATCTGTAAAACTGTTGGCTCAGCAGGTCATCCCTAAACTTGAGACTATCATATTTATCTATGTGATTTTGAGCTCTTTGAGTTCAAAAATACAGTTGTCTCGAAGATCAAAAATGTATCTTTTAACTTTTCGAACTCAAGAATTCAAAGGTCGACCTTATAGGCCATTGACGAATCTTCTTTTACTTTCTAACTGTAAGTCTTCAAAAACATACCCGGCAGTAAATTATTGAGCTTGAGCTCAAAAGCTCGATTGTTGTACTTTTTCAAGCTCTCCGAGCTCAAAAATGTTACGTTAATTATTACGTTTTCAGATAATACCATATATTATATCGCGAATATCGCTATGGGGTTATAAACACAAAATAAATATTATTTTTTAATTTATATTTTTCCAGAAGGAACATTGCAATCGATTCAATCGATTTGGCGAAAAGTATATTTAGAACATTCAGGATTTTTTTTTGCTGTAGAAATTAAATGTTCGTTTCGCAGATCAGGCATAAGCTGATGAACGAATTACGATAAAATTTTAAATTTATTGTAAGTCCTATGTACATATCATACTTTGCACTAACTTTACTTATTAAAAAAAAAATATTCGCACGCGCTCATCGCTACTTACAAACAAAAAAAAATTGTGTGTATTAGTGTACACGCGTATGAAGTAAAACTTCTTTATGACATCATTTTTCGAAAAATGATTTACTATTTACAACTTCACAGAAATTGGTTGAATAAAGCTAAATTAGATAAAGTTTATGCAAAAGGCTTTTATTATCATAGACATGGATATAAAAATAATACAATAATACAATA
This sequence comes from Eumeta japonica, assembly GCA_005406025.1. Classification (NCBI taxonomy): domain Eukaryota; kingdom Metazoa; phylum Arthropoda; class Insecta; order Lepidoptera; family Psychidae; genus Eumeta; species Eumeta japonica. The sequence continues at coordinate 104,539 of BGZK01000630.1, read as the reverse complement.
ATACCTTTCTGCTACTAAGATTATAGCATTTCATTAATTATAATAGAATTTGTACTATTATTGTTATCGTTATTATATATTTTTGTAATTAATGGCTTAACTCACTGATATTTACAATCAAAAACTCAGGTTAACCTGAAATAACCTTAAAAAAAAATAAATACCGTAATCACACCCACGTGTTGAATGTATTAGAAAAAAAGGTTTAATTACTTACTTCTATTAGAAATCCACTGGAATTAGAATAAATATCTTTTATTCTTTTTGCCAATAACTTTATAAATTTTTTTTCGCTAATCACTTAATTGAAATATTATTTTTCACGTCACTACTGAGTTTCAGAAATAGAAATGTTCAGAGTTTCATGTAGGAGACTTGGTAATGGTATATGTACCTAGAAGGGTGATAGGTAAAACTTTTCAATTAATGTCATGTTATAAAGGGCCATATAGAATTGTAGGAAAATTATCGAACGCTACATATAAAATCGAGTCACTCAATGAAAGAATGTGTTCATGTATGTCGGTTGAAAAGGTTTTAACTTAGATAATAGGAAAATGTAATATATACAAACTGTAAATAGATCTAGGGTGTTGACAGAAAGTATATGTGACAGGTGGCCTTAGTAACAATTATGTTTATGCCACGATGACATTAATAACATTGAATAAATATGGCGCGTAACGGAAAAATGTTACCCAGAAATAAAGATGGCACGTAACAGATAAAGATGGCGCGTAACAGAAAAACGTTACATTACTACAAAATTTCTACCATACGCCGTTAAAGAAGTTTCACTTCAAAAATAAGTTTTCTGTCCATGCGGTCGAAAGTTGCTATTTAAAAATTATGCACAAGAATCTTCTTTCAAATAAATATTTTATTTAAGTTAGGCTAATAGCAAAAAGCTAATAGTATTAAAGTGATTTAATACCGACTGTTGGTACACTTACTTCAGTGGATTTACATATATTACTTTACATTTAACAAGTAGTATTATAACTGATTGTAGCATATCTTTATAAAATAAAAATGCTTACTATCTTTGTAATTAAAAATGAATTAATATTTTCATTTGAATGGTTCGTTTTTAAGAAGCTTGTAGCGCGAATCGTAAGTAAAATGCATATTTGGAAAATTTTTTAACAACCAACAGATTACTACTACACAACGACATTTTTTGACATATAAAATTCTGTTTGAAAATTTTAGTCAAACATACTAATATGTGATTTAAAATAAAAACTTTTAAACTAGCAACTAAAATAATAGCATTGGTTAAAGAAGAATAATAAAGATGTATTAAACAGCACGTATCAATGACGCGAGGCGTCTCGTGTCGTGACAGGGCCGGAAGCCGATTATCGGGAACGGCTTCCGGATTACTAATTTAATGACAGCGTAAACTATACGAGTACAGACGTAATCTGTATAACAGATTTTTGTCTGTCCGGTCATCAAACATACTCTACAATGGTACAAAAAAAGTCTATTTACTATCAAATGCGATTCGTATTCTAGACTAATATTAACAAGCTGTATGAGTAAATAGCTTGGGAGTTTTTTTTCATTAAAAATTTTTGTAAATTTAATTATAGTTACCGCATAATTTCGACAAATCTAGATCACTTGAAATTTCATTATTATATGCGAGAGTCCAAATGAAAATACATTCTGTGTTAAGATTAGCGCTCTTAACTGGCATTACATATTGGAATCTCGTATCTTATATGAAAAAAAAGACATATGTTAGGACATTTTATTGACTTAAATATTTTTTCGAGCAGAAACACTGATCGGTTGTTTTTTGTTGCAAATTAAATTTCGTCGTCCGTAAAAAACAGAATTCACGCGAAAATATTTTGCGGCAATCATCTTTTATGGTTTTAGATATTCCCTTTTGCCTCGTCTCAACACCGTAAGATCTGTCTGTATTCAACCATGGATACATTCCTCCCTATGAAATACGGGAAGGTCGATCCTCGAGCGCGATCGCTCCACGTACACAGCAGATTTCAATATTCGCCGCGAATCCATACAACTCGCGACAACAGCGTCGTTCACGTGTTTCGGTGACGTCTGACGTCACGTATCTGCAGCACGACGCCAACAATACGCGGCGCGGCGATAGCGCGACGCGCCGCACGGGGGCGCGCGTCACGCTGTAGTCACGTTATTTATCTCCCATCTCATCGTCCAATGTTCGCGCGCCTAAACGCTTCAAACAGACGGAGCTGATCGATGGCGCTGTGCCGGATATTATGTCGGAGAGCTGCGAAATAAGATGGATGCGGTAATTTTAATTGAACGAAGCTGTCAAATATTCTTCTCTCCCTGTTGAATGTAAACACAACTAATGATAGATAGCTATATAACAAAAAAAAAATTTGAGAAAAAGTTTTAAATAACATCCTACGATTTTGATTGCAATTTGGAGCTACTTAAATATTTTTTTTCAATAAAAAGTCTGGTTGCCAGAAAATGTCTTTAAAACAAAGTTAAGGTTCGGTAGAGAGTATTCTAATTCAATTATTTGTAACGGGTTATTTTCATCTACTCGGTTTATAAGTAAATAATTTTAATTATCACAATTATTTTTAAGAATAAAATGTGGCTTCACTAAAAAGTATGTACATATGCTTAATATTTCCTAATCTGTTCTTTCTTCTTCCTTTTAAATCTATCAGGTTATTTCATATCATTTTTAAATGTCGACTAAATTATAAATGACTAAATCTTTTGTATTGATGAGTAAAAAGAGCAAACCTTGAGTTTTTTGCCCATTCTCCTCTCGATGAATCAGCATTTGGCATGAGCCGTAATGCCGAAATGAATTTATTAATGACGAATTTCAAGTGTAATTTCATTATCTACGAAATAAAGATATTTTTGATTTGATTTGATTTCATTAAAAATACTATGCTTAGTGCCACCGTAAATATCAAGACACTTGGGGTCTATATATCAAAAAGCGTTGAGTTCGGTAATTATTTGGAGAACTAAGTACTTCTAAAAGACTTGGAACGTCAAATAGAGAACGACAGTATTTCAAGTCAAGCCATCAAATTTTACTTTAAGGTTGTCGCTTTTGGACGAAGTAAAGCATTTTAAAACGTCGGCGACTCTGTTTAGCTCGACCTCGGCTTTGCGAAGATATGTAGCGTCTGCGTGAGCATTAGCTTTATCGCATATTGGTATACGTAGTAAAGAATACGCATGTTCAGAACACAAAAAAATGGGCAAATTCATTAATTTGTTAATTCATTCTTAGTTGGATAATGTTTTAATTATGTTTTTAACGATTATTAAACCTTGTTCCTGCCGCTGAATAGAGCCATTATTCTGCTCACCGGAAATACCATCGTTACCATTTGATGGCTAGCGTTTTACCACCGTACGCTTTATGTACATTATTTGCCATATCCGGTAGAAATATAAAAATATCTGCTATTAGCGGTGTTCCCAAACAAAAGTGACTCCTCACATACTCGTTTACCCTTTAAAAAGCCTATAAAAATGTGGTTTGGATGCCATTTGTTAAATATTTTATGCAAAATATTAATTTCGCATTTGTATTTTTTTTAATTCATTAAAAGTGATGATATACGAATAAAAGTATTTAATTTTTAAAGAAATAATATGTACAGTTTTAATAGGATAGTTCAAAAGTGATAATTACTTAAGTATGATATTTTATTTCTAAATTATACTTACAAAAAGAACCGGTAAAAATGCAATTACGAATGATATGGATTTCTAAATTATACTAATAATTCATGGAAATCGCTTTATAATTTTATAAATAGTGTGCACTTAGTAGATTAAATAAGAGTATTGTTTTTTTCTCGAACTCGAATTTCTAATGGATCAACGATTATCAATAATCGCGATTTCAGATAGCTTTCATGTTTGCGCTAAATGACTGTGATTATGGGATATGTCATTCAAATAAAAAAATATTATAGTTAGTACAATTTTTCAAATATCTTGCAGTTCTGAATAATTTTTATATTGTAAACAGTATTGTACATTACACATAGTTTTATGTATTACACGCATAATTCATATAATAAATGTTCATTATGGAATGATTAATCTACATCAGTTAAATTTATAATTGAGATATTATACAATGAATTTTATATTTGATTTTTACAAAACGGAAAAGTGTCAACATAATAACAGAGACAAGTGAAAAATTTCTATTCATAATCAATAACTTTTAAAATATATATATATATATATATATCAACTGAGAATCGAGTTGAGGACTTTCCGTTGTCAAAGCATCAGGCTATGTATCATGTCATGACGATCAATACAATCTAGCAGGATGTGAATTTTATAGTCCTAAAACAAGTAATTTTATTTAAAATTAAGATACCGCATCCATCACGACCGTTTTTTGTATAGTCGTGTCCACAGACGCACAGAAGACGAGGCTCGTCAAAGGGCGTGACTGGCGGAATTTCAGGACTTCGACTCGACACTATCGAAAATGCAAGAACATCAATTACTGCTGTATCAGTTCCTTCATGCTACAGTGTAGTGTTCTACTCTATTTTTATGTACATCCTTGTTATTTATTTTCTAGACATTGTTCTAAAATATATATATACATGAATGGCAACCTTAATGATGTTCGATGAAGGATTTAAGGCCAGTTTTAAAATCGTCTAATTTATAAAAAATAAAATGGTTTTAAATGTGGGAAATGAATTAGGTATACATTATAATCTTTTCATCATTTTCCTTTCAAAATAGTTGTTAAAATCCTTGTCATTTTAATGTCGTATTTAGTTTATTTACGATATTTTTGCAAAATGGGTGTTCGTTTATATCGTTTCATTTGAAAACCCCAGTTTTATATTTATAGGTATTAGGCATCTATAATAACGAATTAACTTAAACACATAATATATCTACTCAATGTGAAATATCATATAACTAATTAATACTTGCAAAGGGCAATAATTCACACAAAAGAGTCAAGATTATCTCTCATTCATATCCTCTTGATAACCATCATAAAGCAGACAAAGAAAACATAACTTAGCAATATAAGAATACAAATGACATATAATGGATGATGATTTGAGAATATTATATTCGGATTTTATGCTACCCGTTCAATTTTCAAAAACACATAAAATTCTATTCCCTTAAAAGGGAATTATTTATTGATTTTCGAGCGTCTTGCAATATTATGCACTACTCGCTTATCCCTAAAACACCACCCTTTCACAGAATACAGATGTGACGTAACACATTTCACTGATGCATTTCGTCCATTGAGTTGGAGTTGCGGTGTTCTCCTCCACCAGTGTTGCATTCCCCTCTACCGGCCCACTCTCCCTTCAATCATCGCAGTTCTCCCTCCATCAGCCCGTTTCCCCATCGATCAGGCATCCTATTCCTATATAAGAACTCGGCAATCAATTCGTGACTTCTTTGGGATTGTGCATTGGCGACGGTGACCACCAACTCTATTGATTTGCATGCTCTTTTTCCCCTCGAAAATGCTAAAACCCCAATATGCAAGTATGAATGTGAAAAATGTTTTCAGCTTGTTGTATTAGATAAGGTAAGAAAAGAAACATTTTGCTACCTTTTAGATGTTGTAAGCCGAGAAAACATCATAGTTCAACAATTTTATTGACGTCGTTTTTAATTTTTATGGTCTTAACCAACTATAAAAAAAAGAATAAAGCCGTGACTTCATTTAAATAATTGTGATTGCTCTAAAAATGCATATTTTAATTCCACAAAATATTTTTTATAGCAAGCTACGATTATGATTACGATTAAATTTCGTTTCTTTATATAATTATACTATTGATGTACAATTATTTATCGTCTTTTGTCCATCATTTTACATCAATTGTTCATCAGTATACATTTTAATATAATATAATTATCCAATATTAAAAGGAAAAAAACATTAAACAGTGAATAAATAAGCAATGATAGAATTTATCTCCGAATGACTAGTTAATAATGATAGTCATCAAAAATGTTTCTCTTTCTTTTCCGGATCTATCTCGTATTGAAGTTCAATAATGATAAAATTTATTAAATTACTCATTCCAAAATTACGAAATAAATAACATTTAAAATATTCACTTTGAAATGCGCAATATTAAATATTTTGATAATTAAAAATCCATTATTTATTTAGTGAACTAGATTAACTAGTTTTGATGGTTGAAAATGAGATGTGAATAACGAATTACTGGGCCGATTAAGCCGTTTAATTATCGTTATTTAATAAACGCGCCGAGCTTCTAAATTAGGTTTAATTAACGAGCATTAGTGACTTATTTTTATAATTGAGCAGTAATTTTTATTTCACGGTGTCGTTGAAAAATCTCTTTCATTTTTCACCAAGATTAATGTACATTCACGTATTTATATTTAAGTATAAATAAAATAAATGTCTTACATTTCTTCTATTAAATTAATAATATTTAATTAAGAGGGAATGAAAATATTCTTTAGTATTTATTAATAGCTAAACAAACAAACTAATTAAATTTTTTTACTCAACTCTTAATGATGATGAAAATGTTGAGTTTTAATTTTGGAATTTTTTCGCTTAAAATCGCTTATCGAAAATTTTGGTTTTTTTTGCGAGTCTGTATTTGTATTTTAAAATTCATAAGAACGGCCGTTCTAACATTTCTACACTTCATCTTTTACTTATATGGCTATATTAATATTTTTTTTCCACTTGCATACATTTTGATTTAATTGTTCACCGTGTAATAGGCATCATACTATTTATTCGTAAAGGGGGTGATTCTTTTTCCAGAACATTCGGCCGTTCACCATCAATCTAGAATTTGGACGAAACACCGGATTCCCTCTACGGCCGACAACACATATTACAACGGGCGAGACTCGCGAAGTGGCGGCGCCGTCGCCGTCTGCGCAGCGCCTAATTCATAAATTATATTGTCACGGGATAAGAAATAAGCAGAACTCAATTAGTACGGCTAATTCTTTGATTAATCACCGGGCTTAGCTCCGCGTCCGTTTTTTATTTCGTATTCATTTGTCCCCTCTTCGGTGATTTATAACGCTTTGTGAGGCACACTCGTGGCTAGGGTGGCCCAGTGTTCTTGGTACCGGTTTTTGTAGGGGATCCCGGGGACACGGAACGTTCCATTTTGCCTATTATTAGTCTCGTATTCGTTCGTTCTACTCTTAGATGTTTTATATCGTTCTACTGAATTCTTTCGTGGATAGGTTGTCTGACTCTTGTTGGTTAGTCTTAAACAATCTCATACAATTTAGTTTTTAATTATTATAAATATATTTATATATTTATCACTATATTTTTTTTGTGGATTGTAAGAATGCTTATCGTGGTGAAGTGATTCTGGTTTATGTTAACATTTAAAAAAATTTGCACAGGCAAATATTGATATTTTTTTATTTGGTCTTTAGGTTTCGTCCCGTTGGCACCCAACGGGATCTTATTATTGAGTTCACACCATCTGTCCGACCGTGCATTCTACTATATAGAACTTTGCGTTTTGAATCGTAATAGATATCCGGTAAAATTTTTTACACACTGTTTGTGATGGTGGATAGCTTCACAGTTACTACAGAGAATGTAAAAAATAAGGGAATCCCCGTACAGGAAACGTGTTTTTCAACTTTTTTTTGTTTTTGATCTAATCTAAAAAGTGATACATATAAAGCCTATACTTGATGTGATTATAGTCCTTAAATAATGAATGTTAAAAAACTGGTTAAGTGAGCATCGGGATCGGATTAAGGATTTCGATCTGAAGTAAACAAAATACATTTTAATTGATAAATGTCGTTTTCTATTTCTTAAAAACACTTATGTATGTACAATATATACGATATGGTGGTAGAGAACCTTTACTGGGCTGTTTAGACTTGCAAGTGCAAGTGCAAATGAGACCGGCCCTTTTATACGATGTTTTTATTAATATTTTAAAATAGAAGCAAACATATACAGAATAACTGTATTCGAGACCCTCGGTTACAATGTTAGATATTACAACGACATGCTACTACATATGTAAATTACATTAAATTTATAAATATTAATTTCGTTGTGCAGTTTATGTGATGATAAAAGGGCACTTGATTCAGCACAACACTGCAATGGGTTCACTGCCTCATGATGTTTAAAATAATAAGACAGTGAATAAATAATATTTTTGTATGAAATATATTCTATCTCGTATTCCAGGATATAAACGAGTTTTATGCAAAACTTCATAAAAATCTGATTGGTTCAATCTGAAACAGCCTTGACAATCAAATGGATAGATACTTAGAAGATGAATAACATAGACTGTCACTTTGTCAATTGCCTGGTCTTTTCGTACTCGACACCGAGGTTGATCGGCCGTGGCTTAATTATAAAACGACATACAGACAGACGGATATTTTTTTTAAATAATGAACCAGGTCTATCGACTTCGAAGACCCGTATATAAAACGTATATATATATATTTGGGAATAGTCCCGAAATTTCGAGAACCTGGCAACCCCACTCGTAGATATCTGGCCGCGCGCGCAGGCGTTCGGGCTTCGCCTCATCATTTTTGTATTTGACCGTTCCCAGTTCGCTGAAATTAATTATATGACGATTACTAAGAAGAATTAATGTTCCCTTTATGGATGGAAAGGGACGTATTTTTTATTACTATACTAAATTTACAGTAATATTCATGTTTATTCCTTTGTTGACACTAAGTTTAATTTCTCCTTAAAAAAACTGCTACTTTGATTTACTGTTTGTCTTTAGTAATTTAGTAGTATATAAACTGTTTGTTAATATTTGATCGTTTGAAAGCGATTAATAGGTTGCCACATCAAAATATAATTAGCAAAATATTATTTAAATTGAACGTGCAAGGCATTAATTTAATATTAACACAATTATTCAAATCGCTTAACATAGATATATTTTCTTCAACATACCTTATTTTTTAAGTTATTTCTTATCATACCACGACAATATTTCAATAAAATTTGTATGTAAAAACCGTAAAACCTATGGCTTTTTGGGTATATTTCAAAATAATACTCACTATTTGAATTAAAACCTTGACTATACGAATAATGGATTAATTCCAAAATATTGAAATTATATAATTCATACCTGTGGTTCAAACCACGGGTATGAATTATATAATTTCACCTTCTATCAATAGAAGATATAGTGACTACTATAGAAAAAGCTAAGTTGTGGTGGCTTAACCATCTGGAAATGAATGAAAGTAGACTAGTAAAACAAATGTATAGAACGATGTGTGTGATAGAAAGGTCGACAAGAGTTGCCCTAGAAAATCCTATGCTGACCATATTGATAGCATATTTAAAAAGGGCCAAAATTTAAGGACCCGAAACCGACGAGATTGCATGAAAAGTTCGGTAAACGTCAGTAGGAGAGTCGCAGTAAGAGAAATATGCAAACATCGTACTGTGAGAAAATCCATTGTCTACCCTTCTGAGAAATAGGCTTGAGTTTATATTAATATTATATCATTATCAATTGACATATTAATACTAAAATATTCATTTTTCTTTTATATGCTGCATTTTGTGACCAGGAAATTAGATCCCCCGTTTGAATAAACTTTTTGTGATGCAATTAGCGAAAACTCAAGCCACCAAGTTCGCCTTCCCGGCCTGTTCTGGAATCTACATGCAAGAGAGGCCGGTAACAGACTTATGCAAAGTCAGATTGCTAGTTATCCGCGGGCGAGAGACTGCAGTAGTCAGCTCATCAAAGAACTTTTGGGAATACGTACCGGGATAATGTTTTGTATAGAGTGTTACTTCGATTAATTTCAAGAGACATGATATGATAACAGAAATAATTCGGATTCATTGTATTTTTATATTAAATACGTTAACTCGTTAAAAAAGAAACAATTTCAGCTATGTGTTATTTTAATATTCAGTAGTTTTCAGTGGTCGTTGTATTATGATTCTTAAATAATATTAAAAAAAACAGCATATTTCGATCCAAGTATTCAAACATTTTACATGTGGTTCATGAGTACAGACTTATAAATGTGTAAAATATAATGAGAATATGGTCGTACTCAAACGTAACGAAAGCACATAACCACATTTACAGACATCAAAACTGACGAGCTATTAAAAATTATCTTAATTATAAATAATTATAACACAAACTCTCATTTGACATTACATTTTTTATAATATCATTGTATCATCATCATCTAGAATGAAAACATCACCACGTATATTAGAAATAATAATAAACTTGCAATGTTATCGAATTTAAAAAAAAAATACTTGTAAATAATTTTCGACCATAAAAGTTCTTATATTTCGAAAATTCCTAAAAAGAGGCATATATTTATGTTCGAAATAAGAATAAACTTGCAATATGATCTAATTTGAAAAAAAAATATCTTGTAAATAATTTCAAACAGAAAAATATCTTATATTTTCAAAATTTATAAAACATGCTAAACATTTATATTTGAAAAAAGAATAAATTTGCAATACGAAAGAATTTGAAAAAATACAATATAAACATTTTATTTTCTGAAAACTGATAGAGAGGGAAAATGTTTATATTGTTTTTTGAAAATATGATCTAGAAATACGATAGATATTTTCATAGTTTATAATAATAACCAAGTAATTTCAAAATTCAATAAATCAAGTTATCCAATAATTCAAATCAAATCGTAAAACAATATATTTTTTAACTTAAAGTCCGACCGTACCGTAGCTCACGATTGAAATCCTTCCCCCGCGCCCCGGCAGTAACCGACGCCTGTTAACGGTTTTTGTATATTCACATTCATAATAAATGCACCAAAACAAAAGCTAATAGTCTAATCTAACATTGTAAATTATTAAAATAGAATAATTTATAAAAATAATATGTGTAATCTATACCTAACATTGAACAATGGCCGCTATTTCATACAACAAAGAACAAAGGACGAAAGTTTCAACTTATTTTATACATAACCCTTTTCGAAAAACACAAAAAACTGCATTTATATGATGCTCCAAACGTTTCTACATATTTTGGATATATAGAAGATACGTATATAATATATTTGGTACGTATAAAACAAATACTTACGGTTTCCTTGGTTTATCCATGGTTTACAATAAAAAACGAAGCATTAACGTAACATCGTAAAAGCGATATGTTACACACCAAGAGTCCGACGCTATTATGCTGAATCAAAAAAATAATTGAAAAATTTCTGACGAAGTGACGAGTATGATAAATATTATTTTGCTGCCTTATTTCTTGGGAAATACGACTTAAACGTATTAAATACCTAGTATAACGCGGAAATTCATATAATTTTTTTTTTGTGCGTCGCGACACCGTGCTCGGGACAAATTGCGCACTCGATGGATACGCAATTTGAGGCCTATAGGCCCAAATGAAGATATACTTTAAGTATTGATTAATTAACTATAATAATGATAATATAAACCCACGCCTATTCCCCAGAAGAGAGGCAAAAATTACAAATTTCCACATGGTATGGTCCTTGCATACCTCTCTTACTTCACTGACATTCTTCAATCTTTTCATGCAAGCTCGTTGGTTTCGTGTTTAATGTGTCCTTTTTACTTTTTAATGTGTCATTAATTTGGTCTGCATAAGATTTTCTAGAGCGACTCTTGCCGACTTTTTCAACAAACACATTCGCCCTGCAGATTGGTTTTGCCTGTCGACTTTCATTCATCCTTTCCAGATGGCCAAACCACCGCAATAGACCTTTTTCTACTCTAGTCACTACATCTTCGTTGAAACCATACCGCTTTCTAATATCACTGTTCATATTTCTATTTGAGGCCATATTGGGTTCATATTTCTATATTTCAATTTGGGGACTATAGGCCCCAAATTGCGTTAGAATTTTTAATCTCAAACCGACGACATCTGATAACATCTCTATTTTCGAAATTCGTACTGAGACAATAACTTAATTAATTTATTTAATTAATTATTTAAGATAAATACACAATTAACATTTGCTCAGGTGTCTCATTTGTCAATTTTTTCGAATTCATATTCAATTCGTTGCATGAAAATTCGTAGTGCAAAAACAGATTCGAGGGTCAGCGGTAAGTTGCAAGCTACATGCACTTGCACGTCGCAAGCAACAATCTTATAATGAATTTCAACATAATAACACCGTATAGAATAGAATATAGTATGTAAGAATGTAAGATTCCTTTCCGAAATAAGAACCGCATTGTCGTTATATTTTCGTGTGTGATTGCTTGTATTCCTGGATTGAAAACTGTTTTTCGCATCGTAATCGTGGTCATCGTCTGACACCTTTTTGACAAAAAAGTTTTCCTTTCATATCCTTATCGACGCGTTTGTGAGGTGGGTGACGGCATGTGGTAATTCATTTTCCACGCTTCCCGAAGAAATACAAAATAGCGTCGGTAGTTCGGGGTCTGCCCTTGCGTACACTACATTACAATTAGGAAAAATACCACAAGCCTCAATCGACACAGTCCCTATCGATGAATCTTTATTAAAGGTCTTCATCGACAGCGTTCTGTTTCTCACTTCACTCTGTTTCACTCTACCATTGACTGATCGAACTCTAGGGTTAGCGATGCCATACGATTTCCGGATTCCATTATGAGGCCACCGAAAAATATTACGGTGCGATCCTGCATCGTACCATTCTTTGGCTAAATGTTAGAAATTCTTTAGAAAGGAACGCGCGTTGGAGCATATTCGAGGAGTTGTTGGAACACTTTGAAGTGAGCCTCTCAGTCATGAAGATGATGAACGTAGCGTAGCGTACTCCGCTGTAAGTGGGTGTCTCGGCTCAATTGGGCAGCAGTAGTAGCAACAGGCACGAAGCTCCCGATGGAAGCGTTTATAGATGATGCCTATTCACCTCTAGGAGACCAATATTTACCGCATACGCTATTTGCTTTATCGTCACCGTGGTGGTGGCAGAAATCCGTTCGTCCACTTGTACGCTGTTCCCTCCAGAGACATCCTTGGAGGCAGTACGACCACACCCACGTGTAGAGCGGGCGGTAATGATCCCGAGGCTTGCGGTGGGTGTTAAATGCTCTCAATTTGTTCCATCTGTCGAGTAGACATCAACACTCCGTCAAGCCATATGACACGACAATGAGTGATGGTAATGACAAGTGTCGCTTTCATGTTTCACTTAGAACACTATCGTGCGTTTTAAAAGTGATGAGGGAAATGCATTCCATCTACAAGCAGTATATTATTCTTTTGCATCGTTATTATAGCTAGGTTTAATTAATATTTATTATTTTTATTATTATAATAATGGGTAATCCCATGAATGTTACAACAATGGAATCAAGACTCCAATTACATTTTCAAAATTAAATGACAATGATAGTTCGATTAGTCGTAACAATTATAATGGATGAACTGTTCCCATAGGGGAACACACGAATCCGAGGGTAACATATCAAAATCAATATAAAGTCTATGTGTTGTTTGTATATAAGTGACTAGAGTTTGTATGTTGTCTGAATATAGGTTAGCCATTTTACGTAAAACGGTCAGTTTTAGCAGACTATAAATTCTATACAAGCTGGCCGTTTATGGTTTCGTCCGAGTGGACATGGAATGATTTCTACGTATAGATGAAATCATTTGCATTTTTATAAAATTTCGAAATTGATTGATATAATAATAGTATATCAATTAATTCCTAACCCGGTAATGTTCCTGATTCAACATTCGATTTCGATGTCGGTTCTACTCTCGATTCTGCTCTCTGTCCCGCGTTTAATGCTAATTCCGCTACCGGTCATTATGTGGATTTCGATAAATTCGAAGAAAGTTGATCCTTCTTTACTAGAGTGTAGCTGGCTATTGGACGGTTATGAGGGGTGATGAATGGGAGAAAGGGGGAGTGGACCTGCGAGAATGGGGGAGAGAACCACCGCAACTCTCACTCACAGGACAAAAGAGAATACCAGAGGCTATTTTTATTAAGGCTGTTATTAGTAATGAAATTTTTATAATGGGTTTATTCTTTAGAATTAAGAATTTTTAGAAGAATTCAGTTTAATAGTAGAAATATGCAGATAAGTCGGGAAAAAGTGCTAATTTTACTTTTTATGACCATTTAGTTTATATCACCAAATGTTCAACTGAAACAGATACAATATGCACTACTGCATATATTTCCCGCGACACAGAATCGATTTTTTTTTATTTAATTAAAGTTAGAAGCTCATTGGTGAATTAACCCGTGTTAATAATTCAAATTCGACACTATGAAGTTTGAACGGCCTTTAATCGACAACTACTTTCATACAAATCAATATACTTTTCTAAGAAAATATAGACACGCACACACATATAAGCCCAAGACCTACAACGTACAGGGCAAACATGCCATAAATTCCAAAAGTAATTCTAGAGCGTATCCCCTAAACTATAGTACGTAAAACGTTTCGGGTGAGTGCAGAGTTTACGAGGCCGGCCGGACCCTCGGACCTCGGACTACACCCAATGAAGGGCTCTCCGATAAATCGGCGGGCCTCAAATCATCCGGGAGGAGAAAGGATGCGAGTGCTCAGGGGTCATTAGATCCTTATTCGGGATTAGATCCTAGATAAACGTTAGGTTTAGTCCGTACTTAAGTTTTACGGGGTTGCCTCGAAGTCAGTTTGCTGTAATTCGCGTTTATAAATTCAATTTCTGAGGGATTTTGCTGCGTTGCTTTTAAGTTAGTGAGTAAATCTCTCTTTTTTTTTTAATACAGGAGGATCGTTTAAACCCATTTAAATAAATAGTACATTTCTTGCTTTTAAATAAAATTACTACTTACTGCTAAAACTATAATAAGTCTTGTATCATTTTCTTTTCATATTTTCTATAACTGAAGTTCACAGTCAGAAAATGAATTAAATATTGATTATATGCCGTTTAACCAATTTCATTATAATAAGTAAATTTACGACAAAAGTAGATAATCCGATTTACAATCAGGTAGCCTCTTACGTACACTGAGCTAGCGCAGGCTTTCAGTCCAAGCTTCTCATTTTTATATAAAAAGACTATGAAGACTATGAAAGAATAGAGATTTGCATTGGAAAGTAAACCTTTTACAACAAAAAGTTATGGTAGGCTCTCATTTGTATCATAACCACGGTAATTGCTTAATAAACATTACAATTATAACTGGATTAACTTAACTTATTTCCCTTTTAAAATTCTGTTTGATCTATAAGAACACGGCACTCGATATTATTTAATTTTATAATATTTTTTCCATTAAAATTTCTGTTTCAATATTTACAGTACTACTATTAGTAATTTTCATTGGTAAATTACAATTACTTTTCAGTTTATTTTTTTGAACGTAATTAGTTTACTGAATACACTAACTTTTATTGCGTATCAATTTTAAACTGAAACTATTGTATATTGTGTTTCTAAAAAATAAATCGAACGACAATGCTCAGTTAAAATGTTTAACTTTTAGTAACATTGTAGTGCCTATTTCTTAATTTTTTTTTTAATTTAGGTATCCAAAAAATAATAAAATAAATTGCAGAATTACCATCAAAATTGGAAGTTTCTTTTTTGAATGCGTCTTCAATAAAAAAAAAACTCCATAGGCAATTTTCATATATGCCATTACGATATTCGGAGTGGAAACGGAAATTATGTTACTGAACATTAAAAAGGTGGCGCAAACACCGACAAAACCGACTGGCTTCCATTGAATCGCGGCAGGGAAATGGGACAGGCGAAAAATATAAAGTAAAACATCAAACGTCCAAACAGCTGTATCATATCAGCGCCATGTAATAAAGTTGGCTGAAAGACTAAATATTTACAATGACCGCGTTCTACGCTGTCCAAACATTACCATATAAATAACACCGAATTTTTTTTCGCCGTTGTTGCTCAAATCACCTGCTCTATGAGTTTTGTATCTACTAGAAGGGGCAATTCGTTTTGTGAAATTAAAATGATTCAGGCGTTAAATTGATAATGCATTTGTTATCCGATATCACAAAAAATATTTTCACATTACATTACATTCACTTATCTTCATTGTTAACATTAAGCATTTAATAAAGGTGTTTTCTTTATCTTACTAATATAATAGAAGATGAGTGTGTTGTTCTAATCCTTCAAAGCGACATTGAAATTATTATACATAATACGATTTTAATATTGTTAACTTACAACTGAATTTAATAAATAATACATTTATCTTTTTTTTTTTTTGTGAATTCACATTGAATAATTTACCACAAGGCGAAATAAATAAATCCGTCTCAATTAAACTCTAGTATTTGCGTGCTTTATTATTCGTTTGACATTACATCATACAACAAAAAAGTTCTTTTATAAATGTAAGGTCGCACCACTAATAACTCTATGGCCCTTCAAAAACTACTCGCTATAAACCGTTTTGTCAGCACGCGACTAGCCGGCCGGTCATATTTTAACTCTCGTTATTCCGGATCACATGTAATTATAACACTTATTGACGTTTTGTGTCAAGATCCGGATTTGATATTAAATGCTCGTTGATAGGCTTTGACAGATGTAGATGTGATGTGTGTTTACGTTTACGATGTTGTAACTCAAAATGACACATATTAAACGTCATAAACTACTGACTTCATTAAGTTTTTTAGAAAGTAGCTTTTTAACATTGACTTTGTTAGTTTAGATAGAATACTTTCGAATACAAACGAAGTTAAAGGCTAACAACTTTAATATAGGACGATCAGTTAAAGCAGTTTTAAGCAGAGGTTCATGGGAACGTTAATTTTATTGTAGTCGTGAAGGTAACGTTATCATTATAAATTAAATTTTATTGATCACAATAGAAATATTATTACATGTTTAAGGTACATTATCAAAGATTATTAATCCCGTTTTATCAGCTTCACTTGTATTCATCTATTCTATCATGGAATCTTAGGGAATGAGTTTCAAACACTTCTAATTATTGGATGGTCATGACACTTGGTAATTGAGTATAGTTCCGATGACAATAAAATAATATGATATCATTGGACCGATCTGGTGATGGAGTCAGAAGGGAGGCACAGGAATTCCACAAAGGAATAACATCTCCTAGCCCTCTTTGGGCTTGTTAGAATTGTCTTGATATGTGCTCAGGCCCTGAATGATTTACAGGGTCTTATGATGGACTCGAAAGGTAGACACTAACATTTCATAACGGAACACCGTATCCCAGTCGTGTTTAGGTTTGTTGGAGTTGCCTTACAATACACTTTAAGCATGATCGATTTTTAGGATGATAGAGCTGGAAGGTTGGCGCCGGAGCTCCATAACAGAATAACGTATCCTGGCCGTGTTAGGACTTTTTTTAATCATTTTGAATTGTACTCCAGTCATAAATAGTTTTCAGAATTTAATGACAAATCCAGAATGTAGACATTGAAATTCCATAAAAAAAAAGGTATCCTAATCACGTTTATATTGTTAAGCGGGTTTACCTATCCTCATATTGTGTTATTTAGTTCTGCCTTAACTAGTCTCTCAATACTTCCAATCAAACTCCTCGTATCATCTTCGGCTTATAGTTTTGGACATTAAATACCTAAGAATAAACCAAAGAGTAGCATGATAAGCAACAATTTAAATGGCTACTATGGTAGAATAGCTTGTATTATTGAGCTAATTCATGACAATCGAATATTATTTGATTAAATGTAAATAAATTAACAAATATTTAAATAGGCCGAGGAGTTTTCCGACTGCCTCATTCGAAAATATTATCTAGTTATTTCTTAATCATATGTCAATATTTTTCTTGTTTGCTACGAGTGATTCCAACGATAATATTATTATAAGAATGGATTACATGGACTGGACAACAGATGCAGCACGAAAATGAGCTGGCTCGACCCGCAGAATACAAACGTGAAGTAATAGCTTCCACTGTTATATTTCGTCCGGTGAGTGAATATTCCGGTGTCTCGACCCCTCCAACGTCACACTCCTCCATCAGATATCCTTTCTTACCCAAGAGATGGTGAATTTTCTGGTATTGTTAGTGTCCATGGGCGGCGATGACCGCCTACTCTGGTGGATCGTAATCTCGTTCTCCTTTGAAATGCTATAAAAAATATATTAACATCGGAAACCTAACTATGAAATCGCCTGTTCTCAGAATAATGTTCTTGTAAAAGCGCACGAAAAAAGGAGAACGCACACGGAATTATGGACTCCCGTAACATGCCCCGTAACATCAAAGCCGTTCGTAGTTTTCTATGGACTATATTACCTTTCTTATTATTATTCACAGTAGCCATTGAAAATTAATACCAGGGTTCCAGAACACAAAAAGTTGATAAAGTCGAAGATAACGTAAAAATATGTGTAATGTTCTTTATAAAAGGTTTTTAAGAGCATTAACGTCTAGAAAATGAGTCTCCTGTTACAGCATATTTTATAAATAAATACTTCTTATAATTATTGTTTATTAGTCATGTAATTGTGTAATTAATTACAATTAATCTTGCGATTATAAAGCACCCTACCTGAGATGTAATCTATAAATAATGTTCATATTTTAGCGAACAGCTACATAAGTTTAATTAAACCTCCAGGATTTGATAATAGTAGTAGAATCTGATTATTAAGGTCGATAAAATCAACTAGCAAACAGAAAATTGCAATTAAAACGTAAGAAAACCAATTTTTCTTTTAACAAACACCAATAACAAATATTTATTCTCTTCCAATTCTACGTACGAGTTACCTTCTAATTTATTTATTGTTGTGGATATAGCTTACAATCTTTATCGTCGTTCGTTATTATACGAACCATGTTCAGAACTTTTATAATATCTGATTGATTGACAAATTGATTGTTACAGCACTACTGCAGCGAGACTGTCATCCGCTATTTTAATAAAGCGTGGATTGAGCAATTTTTAAAGTGTTATATTAAATCCCCTCTCAAATTTTTCTAATCCTTTGGTGATTGTGAGAGAAAATCGAAAGGATCTCTTTAAATAGTATTTCGATCTCTGGGTATGACACTTTTTGTCACCACCCGTGAGCGTTCTCCTTTAGCGCATTTTCGTACTGCCACGAACAGGCATAAAAAACGAGTACAATAAATAATTGCATCCTCGCGGGGAACGGAAAAATAAAAAGCCGGGCGTTGATATCAGTTAATACCACAGCCACCGGAAGTGCCCGCTGATTAATCGGCGAGCGCTTCCGGCGCCGCAGAGTGCTGCAGCGGCGGCGCGCCGGTTATAACCGGATTCCGCCAATAGGGATTGTTTAATAAACCGATCGATAGCTGTCATTAAATTATTGTTTTTATTTTAGTTGATATGAGCACACGTGCTTATATGAATTTTTAGACGCCGTGGTATTGTAGTTGATGCCTAGTAAATATATACCATTGCGAAAAAAGATTTTTTTGTATTTTATATATAGATTCAAGATATATTTTTGTCATATTTCATATAGATTTAATTATAATATACGTATACCATTTTGTTCAATAACTTGTTGCCATTTAGTAGGTAGTGACATGATCCTATTGCTGTAGAAATTTTGGGACTTCTGATCAATAAACTGCGACAAGTAGTTTTAACAGTCCTATCTTGTTGTTAACCTAAATACCGTAATAGGTAAATTTAATTCAGGTGGATGGTGCATCTGCGTGGTGAACTCATTTCTATTTATGGCTACATTACTTGTGTATGATGATACACGCTGTTGTCAGTAGAAGTCCGAATAGATAGGTTTTTTCCTACGTTAAAAGCTAATAATGAATAATGCCCTTCTAAACCCATAATACATATATCATCAATTTATTGCGACTTAAATCTAGGTTTCACTATAGTCTCTTGATCTTTTTTGCGTTTTAACCATTATATTCTCACATGTGCTTATCTTAGGTAATCCATTTTTCATCACTAGTGATTAATATTTTGAAAAACGGTTCGGTTACATTATGTTTCAATAAAGAATCGGAAATGTGTACACTAATCATTAGATTTCTTTCAGTGACCTCATATGGTACTCTAGTATTGAGCTCTTCTATGTCCAGCTTTTTTCAAATTGGCCAAGACTGTTTTGTGCTGCAGAGGATTACCTCTGCCCTTCAGCTAGGTCGCAAAAAGTAATATGCCGATCTTGATCTACTTTTTCCGAAATTGCATCGACTTTATCCGTGACAGGTCGAACAGAACAAAGTTCATCTTTGAAATCAAAGCTACCGAAATTGAAAACGCTTGTATCAGTTTTCTGCTACTCTTACCAATATTGAATTTGGTCCAATAACGTCACCACTTTTTTAACAACTTGTGTCTCATTTTTCCCTTTATTTAATAAAACTTTAAATTGTATCAAATTTCTATGTTAGATTCACTCACTTTTGTAGATAAAAAAACATTAGAAAAATGACGGAACACCGCTTTTAGTTTTATTTATTTTTTGTTCAAAATGACATATTTAACCCTGGAACGCGCACCCAAAAAATAGTACCTCCTTCGGCCGCACAACTCCCCTGGAGTTTTAATCGCAAAGCGCCCCCTAATAACAAATTTTGTAAAATAGACTGAAATGTTGATATTTATCATATTAATGTATTTTTTTTGATTGTCAATTAGATTCTAATTACATATTAAATAGTCACATTATCACAGACTTAGTATTCTAACGGGAACATAATTGGAAAGTTGCACAACCTGTGCTGTAATTACATCATTCATTTTCAGTGAACATACAATATAATAATATTCACTATTTTATCACGAAAACCACATAACTTTTTCGTAACACTATTCAAGACTTGAAAATAATTATATTCCTGACACTAAATATACTTATTTTTACTAAAAACAGATACAAAGCCGAGGCGTCAAAACGCCCCCATTTTAGATTTCTTGCACTTTCCGTCAAACATTTACGCCTAACTGCCAGTACAGTGAGCAAATTTAAATTATCTAAACATATGTTTTTTATTTTCGTTAGTTTGTGAGGAATTATAATGTAATTATTGTATAATTTTATCATTATTTAAGTTTTGTCATAGTGATTTATTTCGATATTTTACTATATATATACAAGGTGATATACATAAACATGATTATCACCTTGAAGTAAAATAATTATATCACAATATATTGCATATAAATATACACTTACAAAAAAATATATCTTTTTTGCTATATCCATACAAACATACACTTACTATGTATATATATAGTAAAATTATTATATCAAAATACATTTTTGTCTTTGTTAATTTTTTTTCCTAAATGATTGTCATGAATTACAAATGCAATAAATTATTAGTGAATTTTACTTCATATATGTAGTAACTGTATATAGCAAAAAAGATATATATTTTTGTAAGTGTCTATTTATATGCAATATATTATGGTATAATTATTTTATTATGGATATGCGATATATATATCGCATATATATATATATATATATATACCGCTTCGGAGAAGAAATGAAGCAAACATCATGTACAATTTCAAAAATTTTATTTTCATATAAAATAAGGCATAAAAAGTAATAAAATATAAAACAATAAAAAACTTATTCCTAGGCTTACATTTTAAACTTATACACTGTATTAATATAATAATAAAATTTATTCCTAAGGATTATATTGATACTTTACATACAAATTACATTATTTATAATACAATTCTTTAGTAAATTTAAATTTTAGCTGATATCTCAGTAATTCTATACATATTTTATGGGCAAAATATTACAATCATTACTATAAAATTCAAATATGTCATAATATTGTTAAAAATAAAATATTTAAAATTATCCCTTCTTTGTAGGCAGTTTTGAAGAAGGAAAAAAGAGCAAGAAATTCGATTATAGATGTTTTTGAATTCAATTATTATTCACAATCACATTCCAATATAAAGCTATTACAAGAAATGAAATATGTTTCAGAATACAATTCAAATTATAATGAAAATAAAAAAAAAGCGTAAAAAATTCATAAATATGTAGAAGCCAGAGAAAAGTCTCAAAATCTGAAATAATTCAAATTGAACAGTCCTAAGCCTCAAAAAGGACATTAAAAATCTGAAATAATCCACTAAGCCGAGCATGATTGATAAAAATTATAAATATGTAAGAATTTTACCAAGTGTCAACCTAACCACTTTGATACATGTACAGATGTACATATAACTGTATTTACAGATTTAGATTTTGCAAACAATAGTTTGCAATTTCAAAGTGAAAATATGAGAAAAACATATCCACCAAACAGGTTGGCAAAAATTTCAGGTAAAAGCAATAATATTCATATAGGCATATTCAAACAGCACATATTAGCTTAAAAATATCCCAATGTTGATATATATCATTGCTAGTACTGAAGTATATTCCATATGACAAGAAAATTAAAAAAAATGGTCTTTGGCCTTCGTTTGACAATCTGATACCGAAATTGTCTATTTGTTATAAATTTCATTCACGCGAAGATGTTTTAGTACTTATTTCTAAAACATATTTTGAAAAATTCTTAGTCGTCATGGATTTTATGGATTTTCTTTGCGAAATTTGTTTTCTGTGGATGTCGTCACACTTTTAGATGACTATTGTCAGGAAGGAAAATATAGCAAATATATCAAATATACAAACGCAAGCTTCGAAAGGGTTTCAAATAAATGAATTATTTGAAAGCTACGCAAACACCTTTAAAACTAGTCTGACATAATAATCGACACTCGTATTCCCTTACAAAGTCTCTCCGAACATGATATTAACATATCCCGCTATCAAAATTCTTTCATTCATTCTATCATAATCTAGTGCAGTTTATCCAAAATTGTTTACTGTAGTTTCGAAGAGTATCATTCCTTAGAAGTCAATGGGGTCGGTTCAGTCTTTTCATTTCGTCGATTTTGTCGACCCAGCCCATGTCCTCGTTTAGGCTTGTCTCGTTTTAGTCTACGTGGAGGTAGAGTTTCTACTGAATGATACTCAAGGAAACAATCGTCTTTCAAGACGCATAATCCGACTTTGCATACAGAACACTGGATTACCGTCCGACTTCTTATGGCATATTTTAGTGAACACATCTGGCAACACAAAGTGTCCCCACGAATAGGCATATGGTTTTTAGTCCTGTCCAGTCGTAATTCTGATCGCGATATCAGACTGCGAACCGGTGCGGGAGGCACGTGCCGCATCTTCAACGATACTGCAATCTGATATCGAAAATCTCTGTGCGTTATTATGTTCTTTTCGTCATATTTTTGTTATGACTATCCTTGTACAAAATATAAGCGTTATGCACACATGTGTTCAATAACCTTTGAACATCTTTATATACCATTTTAAACCCTCTTTCTTTCCATTGGATACATGGAGAGCTTTTGATATTTTAGATCAATGCCCCCCATAGTCGTATTGTAGTCTTTCACACATATGGGCTTCTCACATTCCTCGCCAGCCCTTGTTCCCGTGTAAGTGCTGTTGTCGTGGAAGGTGCTAATCATCGATACGATTTTTGCATCCTTCCATGCCAACACCATTACATCGCCGGAGTGGCGAGCAATGATCGTGCCCTTTTCACAGTTTTTCTTCATCTCTTTTACATCTTCTGGTATATTTTTACGAGTGAGGCGTACTGTGCCCAGACAGTCAAAGCCTCGACATTTGAGGTATCGTGCCAACGCTGGACTATTATAAAAATTGTCCATCGTGACACAATGTCCTTTATGTTCAAGACCTTCTAGTAAATTTAAAACTATTTGTGTAGTTTTCCCGGTCAGAGCCTTTGCCATAATGTTAGGATTAGGGGCAGTGCCAGAAGTAGCAGGAGGGTTAGACATTAGTTTTTTACTTTTGCGTCTATACTTTAGTCCCCTACTTTTGACCCTGCCTCTCCGGCCTCAGCTCTTTCATCACAATCGTCGACACTTTCTTCGTTGTTATTTTTTTTCCTCACCTGCATAAATTATAAATTTATATAAGTACCCTGCCGGGGTTCACACAATTCAAATGATTTGATTCCCCAGCGAGCGGCTTTTGCTTTTATATATTGTGCAAAGGAAAGACGACCTTTGAACAGGGTAAGGGGCTCATCTATGCTAATCGATCTATTTAATACATATAATTCCTGGAATTTTCGATTCAAATGGGAAATAATAGGTTGCACTTTATACAATCTATGAGAAAAGAAACCTACACTTTCCTTTCGATTATCGGCAGGCAGCTGCTTACAGTCAGTAACTGGTTGTTACTGGCAGCAAGCGGTTGCTTGCTTTTCGCGTTCGGCAGCGGTTGTTTATCATTATCTGAAAAGTGTAGGTATTTGGTTAGAAGGATATATCTGTCATAGGACATGAGATTACGGAAATAGACCAATTCAACGTCAGTGCTTTTCCTCCAATACTCTTCTAAAGTGTTAAATTGACATATGCCCATATAAATAAAACTGTGAAAAACGGTAAAGCTCATCTACAGTGGTATCTTTCCACCTGTACATGCGCGATGACGTTGTATGTATACCTACAGCTTTTGCCTAATCAATTACTTGATGAGCGTAACAGTTAGTTTCAATGACGATTTCCTTCATGATGTCATCGTCAAATATATAGATGAAGGCTTCATAAGGAGAATCATAATCCTTCACCGCACCAACGGGGTGGACAAGAAACTCTTCTCTAACCGCAGTGAATGCGGTGAAGTCTCGTTGCCATTTGAAATTAACGTCACCACTCAACAATTTCTGGTGGTCTACATCCATTTCGGCTTCCATAAGCCTTACCGACGCAGCTACTTGAGGTGGTAGCTCCTCATCATCTAATAAATTCTGCTGAATCTCCTTTTTGGCGGAAGTGACATGATATTCGGCATCATCGTCATCCGAAAATTCTGAATCATCAGAGTACTTCCACTTTCAGGATCCAAAAGCGCTTCTGTTGGTGATGAGACACGGAAAGTCCTAGAAGAACTCGGCATGTCTTTACCAGCAGAAACGTGGACATCAGGAAAAGTTATCACTTGATGAATACTCGCCGGTTGAATCGTAGAAGCCGGAAATGGTGCAACGAGATTTGATATCTGTGAGGTGGTGTCATGCTCGGTATCTTCTATTTCAATGACGTAAAGAATTTCTCTGGCTTCCCCAAGTTCATTTATACCCAGCTCCATCAGCAATTTCTCGGTGCCCGACGCGCATTCTTCCACGTCCGTCGACACCTCCCATTCGGAATCAGCCTGCGCCTGATTCTTCGGCTGATTGAAATCTGGCACACTAAAAACAATATATATTAAGATGATTCATTTTAAGCGATGATTTTTTTTTCGCTCCCGCAGTAAAATATTATTCTATATGCTAAAAACCTGTTAAAGGAACTTTTAATTTTAGTTTTAAGTACTTTTCCAATTTCAAAACTTCCCATTTTAAATACACGTAAACTTGTATTTTTATCTTTTAAATTTATATAGTTCAGTGGCATTTCATGGTATGACCTCGCCCACAGTCAGGATTTATTTTAGAAAAGTGCCGGCGTAATCGTAAATTGACGAGGTAGTATGGATAACTAAACTTAAGTCTTTTATAAAATTCTAGTTTTTCTGTAATTATCTTATAAACAACGAGACCTACGAAAAAATGTAAATGACAAAATTGTAGAAAATTTAATTTTCTAAAAAAACGTCCTCTACTTCAACGCGATGTAATTGATAGCTTAAAAGATATTCAGCATTTAAAAGAATAATTTGCTAAATTTTGATAAAATAGCTAGATTTTTGTCTTATAAATCACAAAAAGTTATTTAATCGTAAGCAATTAGAATTTTCTATTCAAAAATTATTTCTTCATCGCATCAATTCACCTAAGTATTTTAGATAGAAAATATTGATAATTAGTCTACAAATTAAGTTTTAAATGTAAGAACAAGAAATTTCACCAAATGGGTTTCTTTCCAGTTCGATAAATTTAATAATATTATAATAATACATAGTATTTACGATTGGATAAAAATTAAAATTTTAATTAATTATTTGTAAAAGTATAATTACGCGTTTTCACAAATCGACATCGACATCGGTATTTTGGGTGCCGGCTTCTCAAAATGTCGATACACAGCCGAAGAACAAGCAACAGGCCTCCTGAAACATAAGATTGTAATGTAAGCATGGTTAAAAATAAATGCAAAACTTCTAAAACAGTCACAAACACTAGTTTTTGTACGTATTTAACCGTTTTGGGGCGTTCGAATTGTGGTGATGATGTGGAAGATGACGGAGATGGCTGCGCCGACGAACGACCTGGGATCGCTGGCGAAGGGATTCGCACAGGAGCTGGAGATCGCAGTGATTGATCCGATTCGCTCAGCACCAAGTCCACAATATGTCGTGAACGCAGGGACGTTGAACTTTCGGACCATTTTTGTTTTATGATATTAGCCCAGAAATTTATAAAAAATGTATTATATATTTGAAAAACAGTTTTTGTAATGTAACCAAAAAAAAATATATAACAAAATAAAATTCATAAAACATAGTACGTAAATATTTATAAACAAAATAAAAAAAGATTTGCAATGTGATCATTTGAAAAAAAAATCCTCGTAAATACTATCCCAACATGAAAAAATCTCATATTTTCAAAATTCATAAAACATGTTAAATATTTTATTCAAAATAAAAACAAATTAGCGATATGATAGTTTGGGAAAAATTCCTCGTAAATACTTTCCCTACAAAAAAAATCTCATATTTTCCAAGTTTATAAAACATGGTAAATATTACAAAATAAAAATAAATTTGCAATATAAATGAATTTGAAAGAAATGCAATATAAACATTTTCTTTTTTTATCCTATTTCCATAGTTTATAATAATATTCAATTAATTCTGAATTTCAATAATTCAATCATTCGAACAAAATCGTAAATTTTATATTTTTTACTTTTTGCTTGACTGTACTACGGTTGAAATTTGGAAAACATGTCTCCCTCACCGCTTACAACAGACGATGGCCGTTAGCAAATGTAACGGTTTTTTTGTACATATACGTAAATTCATTACAAATTTTGCACCGAGACAAAAGCTAATAGTTTAATTTGTCATTAGAAATCATTGAAATAAAATAATATATTGAAATAATATGTAAAATCAATAACTAAAATTGAACAATGGCGACCATGTTATACAACAAAGAATAAAGGATGAAAGTTTCGGCTTATTTTAGACATAAGTCTTTTCGAAAAACATTATAATTTATAGTTTATATGATTCTCCAAACGTTTCTACGTATTTTAGTATATTTATCAAAGAGAAATACTTACGGTTTTCTTAGTTTATCCATAATTTCGTAGCAAAATCAGCATACAACAATTCACCGCAAACTAAGATGACGTAGCGTATGGCATCACGTGGATTTAAAATATCGTTGTAGATTTTTGACGCAAGTGACGAGAACAGTAAATATTTTTCTGCTCCCTTATTTTTTAAGCTATAATATTCAATTTTGTATAATAATGTAGTATAACCCAGAAATTTAAAAAGTATTTTTCTTTTGTGTCGTACCAAAAAAGAGCGAATTGTGCCGTTCTAGTGGGTGGCGCATCAGTCGCAAATGTCACTATAATGGCATTGCGCGCTTGAGGGGTCAATGGTATCAATACTAATCAGATACAAACAGCACCACTAAAGAGATTTCACTGCGACTTTTTACTTACAAAATACGACAAAACTTTTCACCGGATCTAATATTCTTTCAGTACTTACTCTGTTTTAATATCTCTATCATCTTTACCGTCATTTGTAAACAAACTACTCTGATATACAGAGCTTTAACCTTTAATGCACATATCGCATTCAGTCATACATTCGCATCTATTTAACACCACATAACCTTACTTTTGTAGATCTCTACATTCATACCTCTTTTCTCAGCAGAATCATTGATTTACTATCGCCTATAACTTGCACGTCGACGACGCAAAAATTATTTGATCGTCGGCGTACAGGAGGCATTTGGCAGACAGCTCATCTGTTCTCAGTCCACACTCATACCCTTTCAAATCATACAGATAACTATCTTTGAACAGGTTTAGTAGCCATTGAACAACTACACATCTTTTTCTGAAGCCTCTATGGATGACAAACCAGTCAGCGTATGGTTCGTTGATTCTAACTCAGGCATCGGGGCTTCTGTGTAGGGAAAGCAATGCTGGTATCGATTCACCACTCACACCAGAATCACAATCAGCTTAGGCTATTTCCTGATCTATGAAAGGTACAGAAGTACTTTTTGTCTTTGACTGTAAACTTCCCCGTAATGTTTCTTAGAGAAAAAGCTTTATTCGTACGCTCCATTCTTTTTCGAGATCTCACTTGTATATTCCAGATCTTGGTTTGGAAAATTAGTTTCTTAATAAGATTTCACTAATTGAGTTTTATTTTAACACCTCATATACAAAGCTCAAGATCGAACTTGAAAAATTTACTTATAGCCCTTGATAAGCTATTGATTGTATTAGATCAAAATCGACAAGAGAAAACGTATTGAATAGTAGAACATGATAAATTTTCTTTTAAAGCGACTGAAAAACGTTATGCATGACAGGAGCTATCATTTAAATAACTTTGGAAGATCTTGGTATCCAGTTATATAGATACTACTTGGTTTATTATACATTTATGTTTTTGGTGGTATTAAAAATACGCAAATCGATTTTCATAAATTTTTGATCGAAAGAATAAATTGACAAACGGCAGCCGTACTATACAATACTTCTTACAGGGGCATGTAAATAATTACGACTGTCTCTTTGCACAGAACGGATCCATTGATATAGCAAACGTTGATTTTACATCTGGCCAGCTGCGTGGAGGCGCTGTGTAACCAGCTGGCGGCGGTCGCAGCGCCCGCGCCGGTCGGACGGCGCCCCGGTAGAACAGGATCTGTTGTCTCAGGATGGCTTAGCGTCCATAAGAAATACAATTTTAGAATTTAGAGATATTATTTCCTTTTACGATATTAAGGTCACTGTTAAAATAACGTTTACACGAACTTCGATAAATGTTTAGAACTCCTCTCCTAGTTTAGAACGTATGTGAATTTAATTAGTAAATTATTAGTGTTAACTTTAAAAACAATTAAATGGATTTATAGTTATTGGACTATAAAACGCCGTTACGGTGAACGATTTAATTTGGAATTTATCTTAATATAAATGGTGTTGATAAAAAAAAAAATGTTTTTATATAAATGTATACAAGTACTGTTTATAAAACTAGCAGTATGTTAAATATAACCATTATTTCTTCTCTAATTAAAGACATATTCTTTGATAATCTTGTATCCATTAACACGATTTTTAGAGTGTTAGTAACAATTTATACATGTTTCAAAATTGCTTACAAGAATCAGATAATATGTTTTTCCATCTGGATCTTATAAGAAACTACAATTTCAATAACCGACCAACAGCAATTATACGTCCTTACAGTAGACCGAAAACACATAACTTTTAGACCATTTCATATACGTTTGGCTTCTAAAAGAGTGTTCAAATATATCATGCTTGACTTATGAGATAAAGTATGTAGGTATTGTTAGAAATACAAAAAGTAGTCAAGGTTTATTTGCCAGTGTTAATGGTATCATTAAGTCCTGATATTGAACCTGGGATATCATCTAGTTTTAGTTATGTTTTTTTTTAATCGGCCCTCCATACAGACTTCAAATCACATTTTATAAAAACGTGTCTGTATTTAAAATTAATTTTGAAAAGGTCAAAATTTTAATTCGAATGAAGACCATCATATAAGAGCATTTGGGCTTTGTAATCTCTAAATTATTTAACGTTAGTTTAATGGAAAATAAACGCCACAGCTGCTTGGATGATGGGAAAAGTTCAAATTGGAAAAAGAATAAGCAATTTCATATTAGTAATTTTAAATGTTCAGTTCTCTAGTAAATAACAGGACTACATTATTAGACAGCCGTAAACTGTAACAGCTGTTTAAATTATTCATTTCTTAGTAAAACTGCTGTCCTACTATTCTGTCAAATAAATTGTAACAATTTTACCACTACTCATTATAGTATGAAATATGACACCATTTTCGTGTCACTTTCTAAAATTTCATACCGAACACAAAACAAAATAAATAATGCATCAAAGGAATGCATCTTATCCCACGCTATAGTTTTCATTCTATTCTCACGGAGTTGTTTCTTTGTCCGAGAAAAAAAAAATTATTGGTAACATTACATTGTACGGTGAAACATTAAGTCGCCCGTAAACCTCGTAATGACGTGAAACCGTGTCCCGGGAGATGCAGTAAACCTTTTTGATGGCTGTCTATCATCGACTTAAGAGCGCGGTCTCTGGTGCAAGTGAGAAAATATATCGTTTTTAAATATTTATTTCATTGACACTAAAGACGTTTTCAATGTCATCGTAACGCTACTAAATATTGTAGAATTCTGATACTGTATAAAAGTCAAATTTCTATTATCTACAGCTATTATTCGAACTTGTGCGGCGTACCGTCATTATGGCAAATAAAAGTGTATATAGACGTAATAGTTAAGTATAGACATTATAAATTAAGTATTGCAATGAAGTTCCTTAAAGCGGTTTGTGGTGCGAGTTGACTGCTGGTAATCGTAATATAACGAAAGTGTTACGCCCCCTCCATGGGACTTTCTCTCTCTCTCTTTCTCCTTTTAAATATCTTATTTAATAGTATTCTTATTTAATTTATAATAAACTATTTTATATCTAATTTTTAATAAATAATTATTTTTCCCAAAATATTAAACGAAACTTTTAATTTTATTCCTTACCTTTCATTGTTTATTTTGAAAACAAACCTTCGTTCCCGATGGGGCTTATCCCGACCGCACATTTCGTTTTCTTATTGGTAGTGGTCCTTTAGTGTAATGATAAATTGAATGAAACCTTTCGCGTACTGATATTTCTAAAGATCTCTATTGCCGCATCTGTTTCGGCTTCATGTGAAATGTTGGAATATACTAATGAAAAAGGAGGTCTTTTAATAAAACTATTTTAAAAACTGTGCTCGGAATAGTGTAGTTCACTGATTTTCAGAATACAGTATTTGTTGATGATTTATGTACGATGGCTGAAATTGTAATTAAAATTAGAATCGGTTAAAAACAATGGAATATAAGCCATTAAAAATTATATGCCACCTTTTTCTAGCGAAAAGAACTTTAACGTTATTCTGTTTGGTGCTAGTAAACAATGACGTCACTGGGTACTAGCGCCATTTATCTCTAATTAGCAATTTAAAAAAGTCAATACGCAGGTATTTTTATAGCTACTAAAAAAACGCTTTAACTGCACTCTGAAATAAACAATTTTTAAATACAGAAACATAAAAAAAATACTACAACAGCAGACAATTTCAATTGTCCATATTGCCACGTGTTAATATGATATTAATAGCGCTTTGAACGACGTAAAGGCACGAAGAAATTACAGTCGTGACAAGTATATCTACAGCGATCGGCAGAAGTAAATATCCTTACCTCGATTAAGCCTAGCGAGGGTTGTGTCACAACTTTTGGGTCCCTCTATTTTAACTGCGTGCACCTCATTTGTTAAAATCTATCGTTTCGTTTTTTAATAAAAGTTGATTTGTTAAGAGTGTATGTATAAGGTTGACAATGTCCAAACGTACTTAAGAGAGATAGAGGTAGTTTTGCAGTTAAGTTGCGACTTTGATGAGCTCATCTTGCTTTGAATTAAAAGTGATTTGAGCGCTTTGTGATATTTTATACTTAAAATTATGACACGCTTTCCAAAGATTGAATAAGGGAATAAAGTTAAAACTATTTTTCGGTAACTCAGCAGTACCTAAAGAATATTGTGTATATTAAAATTAAATATAACGACCACATTTCCAAACCAAAAAACATTAGAATACTGGATCTTTAAACACTATTGATTGTTTAAGCCATCACATTTTTATTTTTTAGCCAGTATTATTAGTTTTTGACTGTACGTAACCGCTATTGGTTGCAATTTTCATGATGCATTTGTATTTCCAATAGTTTGCTTTTTAATCAAATGACTTTAATTAAAGTTTTGATTTTTGACTTTTAATAACAACACTTTTTATTATTTATTAAGAAATTAGTTAATAAACATGTCTCGAGCCGTAGTTTTTAAACCTTGTCTCAAATAAAGGTTGTGTCTCAACATTTATCTAGAAGCAAAAAAATATTTTAGTACCGCATGCACCCATTTGAATAAAGTTTATGTTAAACCAAATGGTCACTAGCACCCACCGCATTACATTGTGATTTTGACGTGAGATATTTTTAAACATAATATCATTATCTAACACCAGGAGTAATGTGGTCTTCAAATAAGTAATTCAAACAACTTTTTGTATGCATACATTTAAACGTGCAAGCACTTATATGTTCATAAACAGAGTTCCCTAGTCAGCCAAACTAAAACTGGCTGGGACTGCTTTCAAAATTCTCTTGTATGCAGTTATGAGCTTTTACTCCGTTTGTGTACCAATTACCGAAGACAACGCTTTTAAGTGATCGTAGAGGATGAGGTACTATCACTTTTTAGTGGAAATGTTGGTATTCTCTATTTACATTGAAATACACTTAGGTGTTGTCAAAGTTTTGAGATTACTAGGAAAACGTAATGCATGGTCCTTTTGTTAGTGTTCATTAAGTATCATTAACACATATCGAAATATGATACTTATGTGTTGCAACAAATATGACAAATATTTTTTATCTTTTTTTAGATTTTCGTTTGAATTTTAAATGTTTATAATTTTAAAACTCTGTATAAAAAATATCTGATTTACACGGTTTATGAGAGGTGCACCAGACACTCAGACAAACTATTGTTGATAGTGTTGTATTAAATTCATCTATTCATAAAAGTGTTGAATTAACCCTAGCCATTTCTGACAGTATTGTAGTAACAACTGAAAAGTAACTGAAAAGCAACTTGACAGTAACTGAAAATTATTTTGATAAATTCCAAAAAACAGAAAATTTCATATTCAATTTTTTTGACTATGAGTTCATCTCCCTCATCATCAAAAAATGACTGAATGTTTTTCATTGTCATTACAAGATCATTCAGTGTTATTCAACAAACTTCACCACGATTTGAAATTTTGATTTCACATACGTAAATAAATACAATTTTCATAAATCTAGATGTTTCATATGTTAAATTTTAAACTACATTCACCACTAAAACTGAACACAGGTATTAAAATTATGGTGAAACTAATTTTATAATTGTCATTATTTTAACCTTTATTACTTCATTTCTAAAATACTTAAAAATCAAAAACAAAGCAATAATCTTTCTTATTAAGTTGAAGCAGAATGTTTCTTTGTTTTTTGTATTCAACTGTCAATGTGTGAACGCGAAGTTACGACTTAGGCGCCGCCGGTCGATATACGATCGATTCATAAATTATTTTCTGAGTAAACTTTAAATTAGTCATAGGCCACAAAAACAACAGCAATTACAAAATTTATAAATCAATAAATAAGACTGTGCCCGGTCAAGGTATGCTCTATGCGGCCAAATGACTTTTTAGATTTAAGATGGTCATTACAAAAATTATTTGTTTCTGTTACGGAACATCAAATTTATAGATTTTTAAAACTATTCGACTCTTGGCTTCTCTTGCGCAATTCGGTATATAAGGTAAATCATTGACTATGCTTATTTCCAACGTGAAACTGACATTTTAGTTTTGTATATCTATTTAAAAATAGTTTGAGATATAATTTTTAGTTTGAGAGCTAAAGCTCTCAAAACTAAAAATGGAGTTTATTTAAACAAAACATATTAATTTTTCTTCTCGTTATTTTGTCCCTTGAATAAATTAATTTATGAGCTTTTATTCTTGAATTAAATTTAAAATTGCCATGGTGATGGCGACTGTGAATAAGTGACGTCGAACATTTATTTCGGAAATAAAGAGAATTATCTGAGTATTTTTTTTATAAAGCGGCAGTACAGCAATAGTGCTTATTAACTTTTTCATACTTTTTTTTGACTTCCTTAAAACTGCACGAAATTTGCACTAAGATTGATCCCGTCCAGCGATAAAATATGGCATGATTTATCTGTAATATTGGAAAAGCGCATTCTTTGATGGAATATGAATTGCATTCCTCCACTTTTTGCATCCCCGCTCGCTCGCTAGGATAAGTAACTACTCCGCAGGACCCGGGCAAACGATATTATTACAAGATGCAACTGTGTAGTTTCTGCGTCTGCATTTATCTGTTTTTTTAATAAAAATGCAATTTCTATAAGTAATTATTAATATAAAAATGCGTTTCTGCCGGATTGCCAATTGCAAGTACGTAGCCGTAAGTAAGTAACAAAGTTAGCAAACGGCCGCAAGTACTTTTCATAAAAATTTTATTCATTATTTTTTTAAAGAATTTCTCTGGCATGTTTTCAATATTAATTATTATATATATGAGCTCTTAATATTTTTGCTTTGTTAAAATATTATTGTGTTCTACTGCAATCTAGGCTCAGGAACTGATCTAAAGAAAAAAAAAAACATTGAAACAAATAGAAGGTTTATTTAACTGTACTGTTGCACGAAATCGCACTACGTAACAATAGCAACTTTTCGTATTTCCCTTGCATGCCTTAATCAAAGTCAATATATACCGCATGTGATTGTTTCTAGAAATGTCTTTAGTGGAAAATGAAGGTCTAAACAATTGTAAGCGAGATCATAAACATGTGATGTTTGGTTATTCCTGAAACAATATACTAAAACAACTAATCCATGAATTTATTGAATAAATGTTATTATATTTTCGTTATGAGAGAGTCCCATTCTGTTATTTATATAAAAAGCGTGAGGTCCTTTTCGTTTTTCTTTTTTCATTTTTATGTAAATCGCAAAAATGTGAAAGAACTAAATATCCGTAGTTCGAGATAAGAAAATATAATATTGATGATACTCTTGTAACAAGAATGAACAAATATTTTCGTATATTCAAGTATTTTGTGCGCAAAGTTAGAGGGAAAGGATTTCCAATAATTCACTGTGCAAATGTAAGAATGATTTATTGCGCAACTTTCGGAATATTCGTGAACGACAACGTCACTACGTTAAACACGTATTAGTGAAGAAACCGAATTTACTTAGCATTGCTATACATAAGTTTACTCAAATCAATTTTAAGGATAAGCGTGGTGCATGCAAGTACAGATTTGTAAAATTGCATTTTTGTCTTTTTTCTTATCCTGTTTATATTCAGAGTGGGTCACACCTCTTATAGGAGATGTATTAAAAAATATGGGGGGGCTACAACCACCAAGATTTTTTTGTTTTCGCTGTTGAAATAGAATAAGAGAGAAATAGTTTAACCTAAAAGGAAAATGGGAGCTGCATACGGACAGTCGCAAAACTTTAAGACTACTGATAAATCGAAACATCGGATCCAGAACGTGCTCTATCTGAGGGTCGAGTGTGGATTTTGTATAGGTTTTCGGTTTTCGTATGCGTTTATTGTTGTTTTACACAAGCATTTGTATTTGTAACAAACGGTCGCCAGGGGCGCTGTACAATTTCTCATACAACAATTGTGGTGTAGTGATTCTCGTACAATACAAATTATCATACAATAAGTGCACACGAGGCAGTAACAATTAAAAACCTACTTACACTGTACTGATTTACGACACAATTTAACTTTAAGAACTGTTGCACAGTAAACGAGGTATTGATATATTTTAGCTTGTTTCAAATGTGGCCAGTAAAGTGAATGTGGCTGCTTCGGTTTATCTAATTTTTTAATAAATACTTTCTTATTTAGAGTACTCGACTAATAGTATTATTGGACTTCTATTTGTATTTTTTAACAGTTTATACGATTTATTAAAAAAAAATCCATGTTTTCCTGCAATTAAAAAACTCACCAACTCACAGTTAATGTTTAATAAGGGAAAAAAGTATTAAACTGAATTATGTGATTATTAAGTACTTTGTTAATAATATACAAAATAGAATGATATGTATATTGATATTTCGTATTTATACCTTGAGGAAAATATCCAATAAAAACATAAAACAAGGTATTAATATTAAATTAAATTCCAAAGATCTTAAGAGTCAATAACTTTATATTATTTGCTGGCATGCTTAAAAAAATACGATGAAGCTGACTAATTATTAGCATAGATGTGTTAATTCAATATCAAAATATAAAAATCATATGAAACAATGAACCTGTTACCCACCTACCACCTACCTACAACTTATCTACCGCCTACCTACCTACCAACTACCCCCCGCCTACCTACCTATCGTCTACCCGGCTTCCGACAGGCTCCATGTCATCGTTCGACGCACCTAATCATAAATCATAATCACAAAGTCTTAGAATGTTTAAGCAAACGTACTTCGTATAAATGTGTGTGATAAATGAAAATCACCTTTTCACCTATTGTTTCAATAATATTTTATATAAACCATAATTATATATCATGGTAGCAGAATAAAAATGTAGAAAAAAAACTTATTTCGTGTGGTGCCGAGGTGGTCGAAGCTGGAAGAGGCGACATAATACTTTTTGTTGATCGACTAATGAATGCAACATCCTAGACAAAATCTCGAGCACCTCGATCAGCGCGTGACCATGTCGATAGAGAAAGATGGATCTTTTAGAATATCTCACACTGTTCTCGTAAAATCGTTGTCCTTAACGTAAGCGTTAACTATCCACACACTGTACCGTATGATTTTTAAGGAAATATAATACGGTTAGGTTCAACGTTGAGATTTAAATCCTTTTTTAAGGAAAAATGTTCTATTATCTTTTTCTTTCGACTTTCTATCGTTAGGTTTTCAAGGGAAAAGTGAAAGCGATGGCTTGAATCCGAATATGAGAACTCAAAGTGAGCATTCCTAGGGTATTTCTGAAATTTCACCAGAAATTCACACAAGGAAAATTTTTCAAAGTTTTTTATTTACAAAGATGCCACACACAAACCTACAAAATAATACTAAAATAAGGAGTGCGCCAAATTTATAATACAATGGTACTACTATCAATATGCATTATGAATCAATGAAACGTATCATTAAAGCAAAAAGATTAATAATTTTTTTTCATCTGAGCATTGAATAGGTTGTGCAGACGCAAGTTAACTACATTTCGCAAGTACATAAGAAATGTCACGTTTCGAAATAAAAATATCTGCTATCATTAATCAAATAAACAATCGCACTTTGTTGATCTTGATTTTGAAGTTATATAGCAGCAGCGGTCATCTACCCGTTTTCCTGGGAGTAATAAGTTACGAAAGCAAATGAAAAAACAATGGTGAAGCGCGTGTGGAACAAAACGACAGCTTTGGTTCTATTCTCATGAAATTACATTATTTTTAAACAAACGTTAATTGTGCGTAGGTAGTTTCAAGGCCCCTTATGGGTTGATCGCGTGTCCCCGCATGCAAATCGACTAAATTTTAATGACACGATATGCGAGTATCCATATTAAAACGTCACTTTTTAGGTTTTGCAGCTGAAAAATTACTCATACGTCATTTTACCCTATATGGTTTATTTTATGGTTTTACATTTTATATTTCTCTGTTTTTTTTTTTCAATAAAAACAAATATAAGGCTGCTGTTCTCGTTTAATTAAATTAACTTCTTTTTGAATCAATAAAAAATGAAATATTTTCATAAACAGCTATTGAATAATCAAACCGTAGTTTCTTCTTTTTATGATTAACAGAGACGTTGTCGTCTCATGATCATATTTCACGTTTGTCTTAATACATTATATGTTCACTTTCTTTTTCCTATTCTTAACTTATTTTTGGCTGGCTTTAGACTCATCAAGCTAGCAGATAAAATTAGTATCAAAGCTTGTCCTGTCAGCGAATCAACGATTCACCAAGTCAGAAGGCGCCCATTGATCGCTGCTGCGTTATAGATCGGCCCGCCGCGCGATAAATCCAAGTTCCGTATCACGCAGAGCTTCTTGTTTAATATTAGAAACATCGATAGACAAGTAACGGATAGCGATAAATAAGCGGGCCAAAACCGAAATCCGGATCGCTCAACAAATTGCCCAGACATTTGTAACTTGCGCGGGCAACGCGAGCGATAGAATCACTTATTCAAGCGAATGAGACACTCGATTCCCAGCAACCTATTTCCATTTCGATTTTCGTGCGTGGATTGGAATTCGCGTGATTTTTTTTATCCTTAGGGTTCCGCGCTTTAGGCCAAAAAACGGTTTTTGGAGCTTTTTGGGGACGAATGAAAAGTATTTAGCGCATATATAATATTTTTTTTATATCAAGCCCTTAAACAACAAAAAGCAATAAAAATATATTACTCAGTTATCATGAATGGAATATTCAAACAGTGTTCAAAAATTTCGTAAATATATCTAATTTAAGTAAACTCAAAATGTTTTTATATAATAATATTTTACAAATTTTATTGACAATCTAGAAATTCCTTGAATTATCCAGAATATTTTTTTATTATTCATGAAGCTGGTATAAACCAAAGATAAGCTTTTAAAATTATTTATTTCGATGATGAATTAATCCCTTATCCCGTCTTAGAGTTCCGAACCTATTTATAGTTTCGTCACGTCCATCCGTTCAGCCGTCTCAGGCATTTTATCCATAAGCTACAAGACGTATATTGATGAAATTTATAAATTTATAGAAAAATAGGTGTATTCTATAAGCTGCTACTTAGTTTCGTGGTTAAATAATAAAAATAAATATTTCTTGGAATTGGGGGGGGGCGCATTCTAAACACGTACCAGAAGCTGAAAAAATTTTTTTCAGCAAACATCAACGTGTGGCACATATTTAGACTGTTTTTCTAAAACCATTTTAAGGTTTTTGAGCAATTTTTTTGATTACGTGAATAATTTTGGAGATAATCGCTCCAAAAGTATAAGAACTTTTGTCTTTTCCTTCTATTTTATAAACCGTATGTTCAAAAAACATAAAAAAAAAAATAAGAAAAGGCTTAATAAATACTTGCAACGAAAATTGTTTAAAACAAGGTCGGATATACTGTTTTTGTGTTATTGTCCCAAAACTGCGCTTCTCAACAAAAGGATGTAAGTGCCATGAAGATACGCTCTTTTGCTGATGCATTTTAGTCTACACTAGTTTAATAGTAATAGTCAACATACCTACTTGTTTTTCTAGTTATAGACGACTAAAGTGCTTGTAACTATTCTGTGCAAGAAACATGGAAAAAGTGTAACAACGTACTTTTTCATTTGTAGTGCATTTCTTTGTAATAATGGCTTCGGAACCCTATAATGAGCATGGTCCGACGTGCTCTTGATCAGTTTTTTCTATATAAATATATTGTTAATTATACATCTTCTACAAAAAAAGAACTAAACAGTTTAATCTTTCATTTATAT
The DNA here is from genome assembly GCA_005406025.1 of Eumeta japonica. Taxonomy (NCBI): domain Eukaryota; kingdom Metazoa; phylum Arthropoda; class Insecta; order Lepidoptera; family Psychidae; genus Eumeta; species Eumeta japonica. The sequence continues at coordinate 65,068 of BGZK01000630.1, read as the reverse complement.
AAATATTATAAATGTATAAATATGTAGAAACTGAAAACAACTTATTTATCGAACGGCTCAATAAAGGAAAACAAAGGTATTTAATAAACAGGGAACTACCGAAGCAAAAGTTAAAGTTATCTTCTAAATGTATTTCAATAATTTTGTTTATATTTTAAATTTTTCCATACAATTACAAATATTTTAATGAAATTTTTATATGTAAATGATTAATAATTTACATATTAATACATTTTCAAAAAAACTTTTCCGTTAGTAAGCATAAGTGCGTTTAAGTGAATAAAAACGGTATGTAAATGTGCACTTTGAAATTGATTGAATATTGGATTTCAAAACTTTCTCACTTTTTGGAACAACAGTTGAACAGCTACTGGTTTAAAAATAAGCACATTTTATTTTCTACATAAATATATTTATGTACTTTCAAGTTTGTGTGAGCTCTATTTTTTGCTATTTTTCACTAATCTCTGCCCACCAGTAGCGTAACGAATTTCTTTCTAGAAGTGTCTTAAAATAAGAAGCTACAATTCTAAACAAGTACTAGACTAAGCCGCTACGAGAAAAAATAAATCTATTCACCATGAATTATGTAGAAACAGAGAGACCTTTCCCCTCACTTCTGTCAGTTATAAGCCATTAAGTTGGCCGGGGCCGGGGGTGTTCGAGGCGGGGCGGGGGCGGGGCGGAGCACACACGCGTTACCGAACGCGATACAAACTGTCTATTATCGTCTTAAACTGTCGGAACTAATTCCGTTACGGCAAACAAACATCTAATAGTCGGATTCAATCAACGGAATAACACCCTAATTGTGAGCGCGAACCGGGATGTATTATTTTACAGATGGCTGAATTCAATTCGATCCGGGTCTACGGAACGAGGGACCGAATTTGTTTCCTCTGTATTATTGCTATTAGCTTTTGTTCGGAATAGATGTGCGATGGCTCTGTCGTCTCACTGTTGGCCCAAACCCTGTCATGATCTTTTCGTTTCAGGTTTGGGGAAATTGATGTGAAAAAAGTTAGTACTTCTCGATTCATTATCTTTCTGTAAATATTCTAAAATAATTGTAATTTGTGCGTTACGAAATTACAATAACTTGCAATGCAAACTAAGACTGTTTCATCTTCGAAGTGAGCGTTAAGCTGTTGATGATTTTTGACTAGTTGACTTCACAAAAGCGAAGTAAACTAGTCTAACACTTTAAATTAGTGAAGTAAACTAGTTGAACTTTCAATTAGTTCATTTTCTTGTGAAAGAGATTGTCATAAAGACGTTTTTGCGACACATCTTTTATTCATTTAATAGAGAGGGCAAAAAAACCTATGTATCTTGCTTAATAAGCTACTGCCAATATTAATCCCACCACTGTTGAGGCAAGGCCTCCCACAATTTTCTATTTCAGATTTCCCCTTAGTCTTCTCAATCTCGATCACCTACTCTCTGGCACAGTACAGTTAGAGGATGCCTGGGGCTATTATCACAAACGGGATGGCAACTACTGAAACCGATGGGTTAACGTGCTATTGGTTTACATTGGTCATGAAACGAGTGGTTTAATTTGACTTGAATTAAGAAGTCTTTAGTGGATTTACTTGGGGTCAAGATCGAACTTAGTACCTTCTAGTAGGCAGACGATGCTCTTAACTAATGAGTCATCACCATTATACTGGTGCCTATGAATGTGTACAACATTAGAGAATTTATCAAAGAGTTAAGAGTTTCTGAGAATACAAAAACACTACCAAGATGTCAATGTCAGTAAAATAAATATTCCAAAATATCATACCACCAACGATTCGTACAGTTATAACAGCTTAATGAGATCAGTAGTAGATGTAGAACATATATCTTATAAAGTTGAAGGTAATGAATTGGAAGGAATTCGGAATAGCTATCAAAGATACCTAAAATATATTCAGAATGATGATGAGTAATGTGTCACCTGACTAATGAAATTATTTTGGTGCAACCGTTTAATGAATAGAGATATGTAATGGCAGAATTGATGCGATGAGATTAGGAGGCCGAAGTCCACTACGATTGAACTTAATGAACTTTTGGTTCTACACCAATATAACGCATAATTATCATTTTTTAGGAAAATAAACAAAGTTTCCAATATTCTACATTCAAAACGATACTAAATATGATAATATGATTTTATAGACATTTGGAGTATGCTTTTTTGGGAAGTTTATGAGAATGAAGTCTAACACGCTTACTGATAAAAAAGCAATACAAAAGTACCGGTAGACTTGCCGGCTCATTCAGGCTTCAAAAACAGTTATTTATGAATCCCACTAGGCGACGATATAGTATTTTTAACTTTACCTGTACCTATATTTATCCGCGACGAAATCCGTTGTGATGGAATCTACAAGCCCTGCAAAGGGAGAGTTCCTATTGGAACACGGAACTGAAATAAAGAATAAATTCTAAGAGGCATGAAAAGCCGTGGGATTAGATTTATCGGTATCTCACGGTGCTTCTACGATTCGGCCCCTATGACCAAGATGTCGGAGAGGCGATGGGAGGTGATGGGATTGTACCTATATTTATAAATAACTTAGTGATAGATTTTGATCTAGTTCTACATTTCATTATGCTATCTCTGTAAATTTTTGCAAATTTATATAATCGTATATAATGAGAGTGCAGCAATATGGTGCCGTCAAGTTGATTTAGCCAAAAGCTAACGATGTCATACTTCGCTGGCTATTGACAAATCATCACTTTGGGTGTATTGATGTATATGTCGATTTTGTTGATATTGATCCAAGATGTCATAGCATTAGAAGTACTTCGATACAACCTTCATAAACATATAGTATTTCCTTCTAAAATGGTAAATAGAATTATATTCTTCTAGTAGGAATAAAAGAAGCAGAGGCCAATGTGACTAGAAACAAGGCATAGAAAACGAAAGCTATATTAAAACAAAAACGTAGAAAGTGCTTAGTCTCAAAAAAGAACCAAATAATGTACTTTTGTTTGATATGTTGTGTGCTTTTATTAACATTTTTTATTTTTACATTAACAGTCATCTACTACATTCAGAGAATTACTTAAATTTAATATTGCCATAATTGTTGCTTAGCACAAGCAGAAAGATTTCTTATTCCCGGAATTGGTTAAGCTCCCGTTAGCACGTAGTGCGGTATTTTAATGAATTGCGAAATAAAACATTCAATAACATTTGGTTAGGTATTGAGTAACAGGAATTGAGTTTGTATAAAAATACTTATCTAGAAAAAATGAACCTTTTGGTTATAAATGGTATGACAATGCAAGACGCTGTCTTGTTAGAGGTGCTTTGTAATTATTTTTAGACCATTGCAAACAAACAAAAGCTTGTTCTTTATATCAATATTGTTTTAATAATTTTTATCAATCACTGTTACTCATGGACAATCGCAACCCCAGAAGAGACACTAATGCGTGTCCGTTTCTTTTAAGAAAGAAAAGGATATTTGATGGAGAGGAAGTGAGTGGGTCACTGGAAGTCTTAGGAAGGAATAGAATATTTTACACAAGGGGGAGTGGGCCATTGGAATTCTCATTCACTGTACGAAACAGCCACGGAAGCAAGACCTGAAGTACAACAGCCGAGTTAGCCACAGCATAGCTATATCTTCCAAGGTAATCGTCATATTAAGAACAATCAACGTAGGTCTTGGCACTCATTAGTCCCTCTTAATACAACGCGGCGCTGCACGGTGCGGGCGCGCACGCCGCGCGGCATTTAACAAATCGTAGCGCGCCTCGAATCAATCTCGGCGACTAGACAAACGCGATTACAGGCATCGCGGGCTAAAACAACCGCGGGCCGGCCGTTATTGACGGCCGACTATTAGCCCTGTATGCCAATGGAGAAATTGGTTTTCGGTAATATGGTGCGATTAGTTAGAATTGTAGCGATAAGGAGAAATATTTTTGTAGTTCACAAATCAATTTTATTTCGAAATACTGCTGGAAAAATTTTGCTTTTATTACACGTATTTCTTTTTTTACAACGTGTCTAAGTATTTTTATGTATACGTCAGAACTGTTTATGAGAAACACATTTTTCTTAATGTGGACCCGGGAACACAATTGATGTGTTTGGTGGCAAAAAAATTCAAAATGAAAATATTTATTAAAATAAGTATGTTAATGTATTACTGCTATGTTCTATTTAACGATACGCCACAAGCAAAGGGAGATAATATAATAATTAAGTTTGTTGAAAGAGCAAAATAATAAGAAGAGGCGCTTTTATATACGACTCTTAAATTATTTTATAATATAGAATTAGTGTCTTGTTATTGAATAACAATAAAGCAACAAATAAAAATTCACATTCAACTAATAACATTTATGCAATTATAAAATGTTATTGTTATAGGTTAAGCGCTTAAAATCTTAGAATATGACTGACGAGAAATGAGTTCATTTTGAAAAGAGGGTAGGTTTTTGGTTTTCACAAAGAATTCACGTTAGATTAACCTGTGGCTTTGAAACAAATGGGTGCAGTTACAAACAGCTTAGTTTAAAGCTTACAATTTAATACTTTCAATGATCCCATTCAAGATTCCTGTTGTTACGTCTTTTGATAACAGATAAAACTAATCCAGAATTTGCTAAAAGAACAGTCGCCATTCTACTATTATCATATCTTGTACTTATACAACTTGGTATAGGCCAGCTTCAAATAACTAGCTTAACCTTACGGTATATTATTAGTTTTATTCTTTTCATTTACCTGCTAGTTTTGATAAAGAGTGAAGAACCGTTTGGTCTTTATATCAAAAAGACACAAAGCCTAGTATATCCTACAATATTTTTTATTCATCTTTGACTTTTCGTAGACGAAAAACGATCTTTAAATTTTGATTGAATTCTATATTTATTAACAAGATTACAACGCTCTTCGATATGATTGGCCGTTATTTTTAATAGTTGCTTAACCATGACATACATCATTCACCCAGAAAATTATAGCCACACGTAACAAAATAGAATCTAAATCAGTTCATCGCTTTAAACACTGACATTATGCTTTACTAATACATATATAACTACTAAATCTTTTATGGCAAGAAAGTCGTTGTTAGATTCTATATCAAAAAGTCTTTATATATTGCTCAGGAAAAATTTTGAACTTTTTTAGTCTATGTCATTTAGACAGCCTTTCCACATATTTCAGCAATTTTGTGAATATTTCGATTCTGATGCCGCTATTGGTACTAACTTTCGTTTCAAATATTGACTACGTAGTCCAATTGTAGGCATTTGTTTTGGGATTAAGTACGTAATGAATTATACATTTATTTGATGCGTCTGATAAAATACTTTGAAGTGTTGTTATAATTTCGTATGTAATGAACTAATTTGTGGAATTATTTGTGATTCAAATTGATCGGTGAACAAATCTCGAACAGATTGGAAGACGAGGTTAGTGCATTTTTCTTCAATTGTTTTTTAGGGCTCCGTGCCCTAAATTACGGAAATTTCGTTGTCCGTCTCTCGAGACTCTTTTCCTCATGAACGCATTTTGATACTGATGTTGATGCTGTTAAATTGAAACATTCGGCTCATTATTTTTCAATCACAGCAAATACGTAGTCAATAAATCAACTCCATCAGTTTGAGATCGGCAGAAAGTTACGCGACCGACGGCGCAGACTTAGCGTGTTCATTTGTTCAAATTTGACGCATGCGTACGGCATTGGCGGCCTCATTGAATTATTCAAAAGTTTAAAAACGTATATGGCATACGTTTTGCCAAAGAAATAAAAAAAAAACACCTAGCAAGTGCGACTAGGACTCGCACACTGAGGGTTCCGTACAAAGTTAACTATGTACATAGATATTTCATCCATCAAGTGTTTTGACGACTTATTACCGTTTTCGCTACTGGTGAAATATTGATCTCGGGAATACCCGAAACACTTATTGATTTCGAACTTTTCTTAAACTTAAGTTTGGAATCATAAAAAAATATATTTTCAACGATCTAACTATAATGAATGATTTTCATATTTTTTGATTTATTTTCACTGCGTCTTGCCAAATTGCGTGATCAACAGTAATCTTTAAAATTTGATATATTTATTAGTGTCACAATTTGTAATAAAATGGTTATATTTTTTGTTAGCGACAGACAGACAGAGAGACGGTCAACAAAGTATACAGGACCCATCCCCCACTTGCACAGATACTACAACAATTGCCATTTCTTCTTGTCATCCATGACAACACAAATTGACGGCTTATAAATCTATGATACAACTGTTATTCACCATAACCCTTAACGATTAGAATTTCTTATTGGAATTAAATACCATTTACATATAGCGGTGGCAAACGGATACAGTAAAAAATGTATTGATGGACTCATTAATAAAAACCAAAAAAGTATTATAACGAACAGTATCTATCCAACACAATCAAAAGACCAAAAGATATATGTAGCTAGTTTGACATATTATGGTACAATTTCGGAGAAAATATCAAAATTAATACGGTTTTAAAACAAACAACAATTGAAAAACTATAAGTAACAATAAAGATAAATTGCACAATAACAAAAAATCCGAAATGTATAAATTAACTTGTGACGAATGTAAATGTATGTATATATAGGACAAACCGGACATTATTTTTAAACCAGATACAAAGAACATATTTCAGCCTTTAAATATAATAAATCAGACAGATTCCATTTTGCTAAACATTTATTAGAAACCGGTCATAAGCTCGATGTTTTGCATGTGCGTGAGAAGGGGTTACGTTTATTATTAGATAATAATAATATGCTCAGTGACCAAATTAACTTTTATAAAATCGACATTATTGGACGCTTGCCCGTAACTATTTAGGTAACGATGGTTGTCTGTGACCATTGGACATATTAGGTCTGTGCAATGTCACATTTGACAGACACTGTCTATTTAATTATGTGGTCTGCAGAAGATATTGGCTAAGTAAGAATATCTTTCGATCGTCCGATTATTGATCTTCGATATTGCAATCGACAGCGAGTTGCCTTACACTCGGTGAGGCTTGTGTCGGCACGTGATTTTAGAGATATCCTAAAATATGACATTGTTATAACACGAAAATGACACTCAGAAAATGTAACTATAAAAAATAATAAAACAAGCAAGGTAGCTGGCGGCAACGGTCATAGCTTGTAGTTCTGATGTTATCACGTTAAAAGTCAATAAGATCGATCACTTTGGACGATTAATGTTATTTTATGTCATTTATTATAGTTTATGGGCGTTCAGACATATTTTTGGACAGGTTATTGAGAAATATTCTCTGAAAGTAGAAAATGAGGAAATTCAATAGAAAAATTATTTTATTGTTACATCAGATTAAAAAGATGTGAAATAACTGGCACTGCGATTGCACGAGGTAGTACAATAATTATGTAGAATAATAGAGTCAAGAAATTAAATAATCGATTATAGAAATTATAAATTTGACAAGCGATATCAATAACATTTAATAGCTACGTACAGGTTGAACAACCAGAGAGACGTAACAGAACGTGCTGGACAATTGGCCTAGTGGATAATCAAATAGACAACACAATCATGTTAGGCTCGAGTGATTCCTGAAGCTGTAATACGGGAAGACCCTCGATCGTGCACCTCGATCCGGGAACGTGGCGGGTGCCGGGAAGGGGGAGAGAAAAAGTCGATTTCCCGAAAATCGGAAACGGGGCAGGAAAAAAACTAGTAGGTATAAATAAGATGGAACTCGGTGGAAAGTTCTCGCCGGCAATAACTCTTTCCTCCGATATATTTGTATTTGCCCGGGTCCCCGGGCGGCGGGCACCCGGCCTTTTTATTATGAAATCGGATGAAAAATAAAACACATTTGTTACTTTAACGATGCGGATTGTCGCTTACTAAACGCGTGCGACGGATGAGTTTGGTTGACGCCCTTGTCCATCTCACGTTATGACCCTTGCCAGTATCTCCAAGGAGAAATTGTCTGCCTGAAAGACCTAATGCGTTTGGAACTTCACGTGATGTCGAAGGTTTTGTCAAATTATTGCCTGTATGCAGTTTTCAGGTGGACGATTTCTTCCACTCTTGAAGCATTTTATAATCGAAGCTTCAATTCGCATTCTAGTGGTTCGCGAGGATTCACTGTCAATAAAAATAACCCACTAAAAAGATATGTAATGTATTGCAGAAGTATTTTATCATTAGACGAAATAATGGTATTACAAAAAGATTGCGAGAGATGGGCCTATAGACCCATATACAGCAAAGAAAGCGTAATGTAACACGTTGTTTCTCACGAGAATAATTTTATAGGATTCTAATGTCTGTTAAGTAATTTTCGGAAAACTAGCTCTATTTTTACTATATTTTATTGTAATTTAACGTTTCTGTATTAGTACGAAATTTTAAATAACAGATTGATAACGTTTACATCGAATTATGAGTAAAAAAACTTAGTCTGGAGTAATACTAATAATGGACTAATGGTAACAGTGTAATTAGATGAACATCAAGATAAATCGGACCGGAAATACCCAGGAACAATAACGTTAAGTAGACTTATCAGAGTTTGATGATCCATATCATCAAACACTAATTATTTATTTATCGTTACCTTGCAATTTCATAATATAATAGAATGGTGTTTGGCTATTTAAGAACAGAGTTTTTTTTTTGCTAAGTAAAATTTTATAAATAAACGTCTTTTTTCACTGTCAACTCAAATAAATTTAAATTTAAGAATAAAATTATAAATGTAATTAATGGCTTCTTTTGATTTTTGATTAATGTTCGCTCGATAAATTTTTAAACAATTTCTCCTTTATAGGATTTTCAAGGGGCAAACAAGCAGGCGATATATAAGAGAGTAGGCGATCATAACAACCCATGGACACCAAGAAAATCATGAGTGCATTGTCAGCCATTTAGAAATGAATAGGCCCTTTCCTTTTTACCTAAGACTTTTTTGTCGTAGATGAATACGAACATCACCGATAGTAGATTATTTCAATGTTTTGCCGCACGTGTCAGACGCGATGCATTAAACGTACGGTGATAGAATTCCAATAATGAAGATGATATGTACGAGGGGAAGATTAGCTTATCTAATGCCCGCAGTTTGAAAGAAAACATTTCAACGTAAGAAACCTCGTTACGACTGTAAGCTTAAATTTTATGTCAAGTCTGATACGTAAAAAAAAATACAGGAATTGATATATTGTAATTAACGGTGTCTATATACGATTATAAAAAAATCTAATATGAAAATTTTGACAAATCACAAAAATAAATGCCTTTTTTCCGTATAAATTCCGTACAACAAAATTGAGGATTCCTACTGTTTTTCATAATAAAATTTTCCTTTCGTTGTTCGGAGTAATTTTGATGAGTACGTTCTATGACATAGTTTTTTTAGATGTGTTGTGGCACGCGATAGATTTTCGGGCATTAGAGCTCGCGTTATCTTTAAGCAATAGTGGTGAAGATGTCAGTAGATTGATGTGTTGATGTGCTTATACTGCGATCACCGCTAAAGCCTGTAATTATTTTTAGTTATTATCTACATACCAGATTTCAAGACCCTGTAATGAATATAGCAGTAAACATTTAATATTGCCATATTGGTGGTCAAAATATTTTTAAGAGCATTATTCTGGCCGTTTTCTACTATATCTATGCTATGTCGAAAAACAGCTTGCAACACAATTGATGCTTTTAGAAATCAGACGATAGTAGTAAAAGAAATGTTTGTTTTTGGTGTAATTAAGTTTGATTAAAATTTTTGATTTGCCATGAGTTACGGGAAAAACCAGCCATCCGATAAGATTGGTAGAAGCCATTGTGCAATCCAGCATGTGCAATAATATTATGATTGGTCAATAACATATTTATTGTAGCTGTTACTATTTTATGATGTTGTCATGTTGGTTTACTGGCTATATAATTTTGATAGAGGTAGCACATACAAACAGGCTCCGCCCTTGGCAATTCATCGTACCAATACAATGTTTTAACTTGTCTTATTAATTATAAATTATCTTAATATATTCATATTAACAATTATTCTAAATTGCATTGTTAATTATATATAATTATAAATCATAAATATCGCAATAAACTGTCTATCCCCCGAGAGCTTAATTTATGGTCATCCAAATACCGTCATTACTCTATTCTGCTCATCTTATTCACTCTTAACGTTGTCGTAATATCAGCCTTACCTTCGAAATCACATTGTTGCTGAACTGATAATTTACGGCTCTGAATCGCTTGATAGCTTAGACTATCTCAGACTTAAATGTTCCCATCTTTATATGTATTTTGACGTGACCCAGCTGCCACTGGACCGGTGACGATCAAAGAAACGATATATTTCTAGTGCCTAGGCAATGCCATTTTAATTAATAAGCACAGCAATACCATACCCCACCCAGACTCTATTTTGGGGTTCCTGTAGTCTGTAAAAGTAAAACTCTGTCTTATTGTCCTCTACACTCTCAATATTCATTGCTGTTTTGGGTAATCAGCAGGAAGTTAATTAAGTTATCATCTACTAAGATTTCACCTTCACCTAAGAGCTTGGCCGAGAAGGTTCCTAGAAGGCTTAAATCAGAATTCTTACCGATTTGCGCCAGCTCCGTCGTCACGGCAGCTGCAAATTGAAAACTACCGCGCATCTTCTATCGTTGAGTTACGTAAAGCGCCCTCTTCAGTACAAATTGCACTTGTAAAAGTTCTGGTATTCCTTGGTAATATATGTGTATCTACAGTTATTTTTAAAAGTAATGTAATATGCATTTGACCTTCTTTCAGTGCATACATGTATTTTCACAACGTTCTAAAATACATACCTGCTACACAACTGCGACACCACAACTTGTTGTGTTACAATTAAATCAAACCCGTCTCTTATCTAACTCCACTTTTTTGTTTCGATCTGTAAATGGTAATAGTTGTAATCTAGGGAAATTCCCGACTAAAGTGAATATCATTAATATAATAGTGTATTTCACGACCTTTTCATGAATAGTCTTCATGCGCCAAGAAATCTATAGTTTATTAGTGATTTTAAAATTACACTAACGTCGAATCAATCACGTAATAGCTGGGACATAAACTTACTTAGGCTATTTAATAAAAAAGGGATAATTAATATAAAAGAAAGTAGAAACTCATTTGCGTTTACCAGTATAATGTGTAATTGGTATAACTGGTACAAAGTAAGGAAAATTAACAAATATGTTGAATGGATTTCACTATGTGCAGAGAAAAACAGTTCGAAGCAAGTCAAATAGAAAGTGATGCAAAATTAGGCTAACTTTACTGTGTCTATGCTTACGTAATGACGGTAAATAACTGAACGGCGGAAAAGGAAAATCACTGTTGTGATTGTAAATTAAGAATACATACGAGTATGTTTAATTTCAAGAAAAGTTACGTCTAGAATATTCCTGCAATGCCGAAATATCTTAACTTACAAAAACGTATTACTTAAAACAGAAATTTCACAATTTATCTGGGTGCCATTAACGAAATTCCGTGCGACTTTCATTTGTTAATTAAAAAAAAAAGAAACTCAGCTCGCGGTAATAAAGTAATCCACGCTTGATTGCGGCAGTAAAAAAAAAATTCGTAGCGAAAAGCTAATTTCATTGAGACACATTTAATTCTCCAATAAAAATTCGATGAAGCAGATGTCAACGGAATTAGAGGCAGCGATAATCAATCACCGAGTTAGGGCGCCGCCCGTCACTAACTTGGTTCGCGGACAAGACGGTGACAAATCGTCTATTGTCTTTACGGGCGTTTTATGAGCGATGAACCGCGACTCCCGGGCCCGCGGCGCGCGTCCGGGAGTCCGTCCACATCCGCATCCGCACCGGTCCGCCGAGGCGGGATTCGTGCTCGTCCCGCTTAAGGATATTAAGGATGTTCCGATCGTCCGTCAATTGACGACAGTTAAACAGCGCTCGCCGCGAGAGTAATTTTTCATCATCGGGTTCTTGCACAATTTTGTTCTCGTATCGAAAAAGTGCACTCGGATATATGCGAGAGAATTCACTGCAACCTTTTGAAATTGGTCGATCGCGGGTGATGCATGCGGACTGCGAGCCACTAAGTCCCTGCGTACACCAGACCGCGGCCGGTGGGCTTTGTGTACGGAGCGCCGACAGGTCAAGAGACAACCTTCTGGAGTACCCTCGAGGTGTTTCTATTTGCGCGCCCCCTATCGGCCTCCTACAAGGACAACACTTGTATTCCTTTGATGTATTTTTAAGTGAGACGCTTTCGTAGGATGTTTTCGGACGGAATTTCACAAAGGAACAATAATAATACGTGTTTCAATTGGTTACGTGAATTCATAAAGGGTTTCCTATGTTTTCAGCGAGGAGTGCTTTTTGAATAAATTCTATGAAACAGCTGCATAAGTCGACGTTTCGAAGGTGAAATTATGGCATTTGTAAAATATTGAACTATATTCAGAATTAAGTATTAGTGATGTTTTTTTTATTAATTTAGAGAATTATTGATTACCGTAAAGCACATATATAAATTTCAATTGAATAAGATAAATAAACATTTGTAAATAAAAACTTTAAGGATAAATTTATGGAAATCGGTAGCTGGGATTCAAAGATAAGCAGATTTAAAAAAAATGGGATTACAATCTACAAAAATACATTACTAATAAAACAAGACACTTAATTGTGGGGGTGTTTTAAAATTTGCGAAACAATCAAATGCATTATGTAATCATTATTGACAAACTTAACTGTACTCATTTCAAATAACGTAATAATGATTTATATGAGTAAAACGCAAAGGTTTTAGTGAAAAAAACTGTTCGGTCAAGAGTTGACCCAATAATGTCAATTCTTGCGATTTCTACAAATGAGACTATTTTTCGTGCAGCACGAAAACATCTCAGCACGAGTAAGTAATATCAGTTTTTTATCGAACATAAATAATAATACTTTATAAAATGCATCTTCCACACTAGTTATATTTTATAAAAAAAGTATTTTTTTTTGTTTAATCCTTTTTATCATAAATATTGTCATTTTCGTCCCATCAATATTTTCGAATCCATAATTGTACGATTAATGTAATTATTTCAGTTTTGATTTTAAAAAAAAATTAAGTAGCTTTATCACATAAACTTAAAATTGACGACTACTTCGCTAGCGCACCCTTACGATGTGAATACACCTACATACGACATAGATTAATTAATGGAAATAAATTATTATTTGAATCGCACACCAACCATCCCTAATTAGAAATTTATTAATGAATTCGCTAAATCCAGTAAAGGGTTGCATGATGAGGGTTAGGACGAAAAGCGAAAGGAATTGCCGACCCTAATTAAACGTGCTTCAACTAACTTATATACGATAATTTTCAAGTAAAGAATTATCATCGCATTATTTCTTCTGTGTGCTAAATTTAATTCTGACTTTCCTAAATGTTCTTTAATGCAATTTAAAATTCAAAGTTAATAGTGATCGACCTTATGCTCTGGTACATTCAACATCATTTTACTAAAATTATTATACTCGATAAAGCCTTAAAAAACGTAATACCGTATTTTAGTAAGAATTAGTTATAATTAAAAACCGGCCAAGTGCGAGTCGGATTTGCGTAAATATGGTTCCATAGCATAAATCACAGCATAACTTACTATGTTTTTTTTCAATCTGAACCGAGTTTGTTTGTGGTAACTAAAATAAAAGGTTTACAGATAAAAAAATAAAATAATAAAATTAACATAGAATTTACACTTAACTCCTTCATATAAGTCGGTCACTGTGATGTCAATAGAGCATTTAAACTTAGCCCTCGGTAAAATTAAACACCGCACTCTCCATTAAATCTTCACAAACACTTTTCATTCAGTTGGAATTGTAAGAGTTAGACTTTTGTTTACATTTTTCGGTCAACTGTGAGTGAGGCATACATATACATACATACATTTTCAAACTTCACACTTGTCAGTTTCGGAGATAAGTGGGGCGATTTCAGATTCTGCTATGTTTTCTGTAATACCTCTTAAACTGAGTATTGTAAAATTATATGTATGTACATTTTCGCATTTCACATAAGAAACCCGCCCGTTGAATATTGTATATCACATGATATTTTTACAATTTTTAAGTTTTCTAATACCTCCCATCACAGAATCAAAATTCTTTTATTTAGGTATTAATCCGTTGGTATGGGTCACCTGTTTGCATATGCACAAAATCACCACTTTTTGTCAATAAAATTCGAAGGAAACAAAAGGTGACAGACAAACAGACATAAGAAAGATTTTCTTTTTTCATAGATTATATGGAAACCTAAAAAATCAATAATATTTACGTACAATGCGGTGAAGTTATCCTTTTTGGGAGTGATCTTTACAATAATCAATATGGATGACAAAATTTCTGTTAAACTGCACATTGTCCATGCATATAAATAAAATTGGTGTGGATGTTTATGACTTCAATATAATAGCTTTAATATATTTTTGTTAGTAACACGTTTTCGGTGTTTAAATAATTTAAAAAAAAAATTGTTTATCTATCTGTTTGTTCGGGGGTAATCTTCGGAAACGATCAATTGATCATGACGGAATTTTTATTGAAAGTCAAAGCCTATTGGATTACGCACAGAGTTCATCACATAAACATTCAGGGACCTTGCGCTAAAATAGAAGAGCTCGTGAAAATGTGATAATTTGATCGTAATCGAATTTCAGGGGAAACCAGAATCGGGATCGAGACCACTCTCGATAAGAATCTGAAGCGGAACTAGCATCGGAATCATTGTGGACGTGGTGCGATTTGTAAAAAGATTATAAAACGTATAGGAATTCATTTTATCTCCTAATCTGCAACTTGCAATTAAAATTAATGCAGCCCTATATATTTTACCCTGGATACACGTCTTTCGGTTTACTTAATGATCATCATCATTCAAAATTTTGTTTATGTCAAAAGTTTGCATTTCTTGAAATTCTAAAATTGTATTTCTATCATGTTCTTCTGACGCATTTAAAGAAATATTACTTCAAAAAAAAATTGAAATAAATCATCGCTGACTTTGCTATTATAAATAACTACAGATTTACTTTTACCATTCAAAAATAAACTTTAGTTTATTTTATTTTGCTGTATTTGGTTATAGCGTAAACAATTGGAATGTGCTATTGCATTGCGAGTTTGCAGTAGAGCACTGCTAATGGCGAGTCTTGCCCGTCCACGGACAAAAATTGTAATTTTCTTGGCTGTAAACTTCTATTTCATACTTTAAATACTCTTATTTGTGATAAAGAGGTTTTGATATTCTTCTAAACTCGGAATGTTTCTTATACAATGATTTTATTTGTTAAAATACTTTCGATCGTCAAGTCATTAACTGTAAAAAGCATTTTTCATCTAGATTAGGTATACAATTTCAATTAGGAATTAAACAAAATTTAGTCATCTCAGATTTTCAGTTAACTTTTTGCCACCAAAGAGCTCTCCGTTCGCGACAAACATCTTCCTCAACTTAGTTCACTAATACCGTTTGTGCTTAGCAGTAGTGAGATAGCATATTTTTTTCGAACGCAAATTTTTCTTACATTTTATGTCAAAAAGTGTGATACTAAATAGTCCTCAAGTAATTTTTTGGCTATTTAAAATAGCTCTTTTTGCCGGTCATCATTACCTACTTTTCGAACGATAAACGCCTTCTTATGAGTTTCTACTGAATTCCACGAGTTAGTAGATACATTTACTGTGTTAAGATCCAGTTAAATGGTCAGAGTATTGTTTCTAAATGAGAAGGTAGCGAATCTGAATCCTGATTTGAAGTCACATTTACCAAATGAATTTTTTAACTTAAGTCAAACTGAAGCTCAGAGAACGCAATGAGCAGTCGTTCGCGGATGACGTCATTGCGTCAGTGACAACGGTCGTCAGTAGTCTCCAACTCGCGACAGGGTAGTGTGGAAGGTTTAAGATCCAAACATTCTAATCTTGCATTTTATAAGCTCTCCATGTCGCATGAACTTACTGGTTTAACTTTCTCGGTCAGGCATCGAGCATGTGTTTGAATACGACATAAGTTTTACACACATTAGTCGATTAGCCTACGGTCAGAATTAGAGCCGAGTACCTCGTAAGTCGATGAAAATGCCTTTATGGGCGTTTCGAGCCACCACCACTCTAACTGACATATTTACTCATAAAATTGTTAAATTAATACTAATAATAATCGACATCATTACAGCCAACGTCCTAACAATGGCCAGACGCGTATAAATTCTTCGAATTTGTAAAGTAACGCGATCACAGAGATTCATCACAAGTTTAAATGAGTACGAAAAATTCTGGGAATAAATTTTTATATATACTTTTTGACTTTCAATAGATATTATTCGAAGAAGATAATTTCAAGGTCCTTTGAAAAAAAATCTGTATTTAGGTTGAAAATGGGGTTTATCAGATATCCGAATTACTCGCTTTCCACTAGTGATATATAACCAATTTCGGTCGCAAGCGTGTGTACATTTTGCACATATTTCAATGCACCATCTAGTTAATCAAATGTCATTGAGACAGACTTGAAAGAGTTAACGGCCTTCCGCTTCGACCTCAACCAGATTGGTTCTCTGGTTCATTGGTTGTGGTTTTTTTAACGACGGGTCTCTACTTTGTCATCGCGAGTGTCGCATATCTATAGTTCTTTCAAGATATCGTTCTATCTTCAAATCCTGGGTAAGATATCTTCTCTTGGCGTGTATGAACGGAAGAGGAAACGTTCGGTCACTTTCTCTTCTGCCATACGCGACATTTTCACAAATGAAGTTGTATGTGCATAAAATACGTCTTTGTGCCATATTAACATTTGTTTGTCACAGCACTTCGTTATTGCATAACTGATCGGCTTCTTGTATTTTATCAGATACTTGAATATAGTTTTATGAATTCAATAAACGTTAATGTATTACTATTTCAAATCACGTTTTTGGTAGCTATTGTCTTTTAGGATTTGTTATATCGGCATGTCTCTCATCCATGATAACGATCCTGAAAACTTCTCCCAAGTCTTCAATTAGTCCCTAAGAAGCTCTTTTTTGAACATCTGATTTTTTATTATTTTTAAGTACGTTATTATTTTTTTTCCATATGCTTAATCATTTTTTAAATAACAATACATTTTATTGATTTGAGTTAATAGGTGGGCATACATATCCGTAGTAGGCGTATATGAAAACCTAAAGTCAACTCTCACCTGCGACTTTTTGCTTTATAAAATTTTATAGGAGTTGAATTCACTATCACATAGGTATGATTAGATGACAGTGTATTAAGAAATTATTTGTTTATAAACTTAGTTAAAGTTCCTTTAATCGACTATCTATATCTGTATATTGGAATATAAAACTGTTACAAATCTCTTATAAATCTCTTAACGCTACCTTTTCCTATCTTTATTTCTTGTAAATGACGAGAAAACTTTGGAAGTAACATCGAAAATATTTTAAATAAAATTTATTGAGTTTTTGTACAATTCCACTTTTCATATTAGTTTTTAATTTTTTTAATGAAAATGTGATTTCGTCTTCCGCACAAACATAAAATACTAATGAAAAAAAAATTTGGTAACACACATTCATTCCATAAATTTGTATTGTCAGTTTTTTTCGTTTATCCTTTCCACATGACCAAACCACCAGAGAAATGCAACATACCTTGTATTTCATTGTTTCTTGCAAATTAAAATATTGCATAAGAATAGGGATCATTATATCTATGAAATGTCTATAACTTGCAAAGGAGAATGTTTTGAAAAGTAATAAAACTATTATTTTATTTACAGATTTTTCTAATTATGAGTTGCGCAAAGTATTCTTTGTGCCCCTCTTACAAACCGACCTTTTAAGACTTAAGAGAGCATTCTCGACAACGGATCCCTCTGTCGAAAAACATTTTTTTAAGTCTTCGCAATCATATAGTATTAATCTGTAATCCACGACGTGCAGTACAATGGGCACACCATTCCGGACATCGGTCATCCCGCTAATGGCATCGATCACCACGACTTACATCTGACCATTACAACGACCCTGTCCATTACCATTTTTCCCCTGTAATCGATTGTAATTGTTCGACGTAGGCCCATTTATTGGGCCATATCTCACAGCAGTGAAGCAGTCGGCAGTTAACCCAATGAGCCATTCTACGGCAGCAGTTGCCTACTAGTTAAACCGGCTAAAACTTTTACAGCGCTCTAAATCAGCGCTTTTGCGAGTTTTTTGACGTACTCCCCGCGGCCGTAAGAAGTGAGGTGACCATCTCCGTGTTGAATTTATAATAACATGCTTTGATATCTAATTTTTATAAATTTCAATACAATACGAAGGAAATTTATTTAACTGTTTCTATGAAAATCATACACACATGTATTGCATTTGAAACTGACTTTTTTCAAATTTTAAAGCAAATTATTTATTTGGGTATGATATCGTTGAGGACCGTTTTTACTCTACGTTTAAGGGTGTGGTAGTTAAGCCAAAGTTAATTATAATGTGTGAGACAGACACGTCAACCGTTTGTGTACATTTAAATGCTCTGAGAAATGAAAAACATGTATGAGTCATAATCTTTCGTGGTGTCAAATGGTATCAAAAAACTCACTAGTCTAATCGATGATCGCGGATTTAGAATTCAATTTCTATTCTATCTTTATATATATTTCTGAGTCATATTATGCCCATGATTATGTTTGTGACTGCTGTTAAGCTTATGTGTATTAATATACAGTTTATTCAAGTTAGAAATTGGAACACCGAGAGCGATATATTGCCTTGAATTTATTTTTGTTAACTTGCACTCGCCTTAGTCACGCTTTGGAATATTGATACGTGGTATTTTCCAGAATATTAGCAAAGATATGGTTACCTTAACTACAGGTTGCCCTTAATTGCAGCTCGAATTCGGTGGGTCACGCGACTTCGCCCTTTTTCTTGTTCGACAATGTACTACTACATAACTTCACACGTATTTTTAGTATAGGAGCCCACACGCGAACTGCTTTTTCATAGTTATTTTGTTTCTTATATTACAGCTCATTTTGAAAGGGTCGTTTTTGGTTAAATTTGTGAAGGCTTAAGGTCTAAGTAGAATAGTTACGTGAACGAAATACTAGATGGAGGAAATGTAGATTAATTTGTACCTGACTGTATTCCGACTAAGACTGATGATAGAAAATTAATTGGCTATCCTATTGCATATGGTGTTATTTCGCTGAAATTCATGATTAGATTGCACTCTCTTGAATCCTGATCCAACGAATTAATTTGTTGTTGTAGTTTGAATGAGAGAAGATTGACATGTATGGAATAATTAAACAAGTGCCAATTTTTATTTATCATAACTGATAATTATTTAAGCAAAAATTAATTAATTAGTGTACACAAATCATTGTATAATTGTACGTCACGCGAGGTGGTTTAAAACGCTTCTGTTGGTAGTTTTAATACTTTTAACTCGTTGGTAGATGTGACTGTCTGCATTTTCCTGAAGATATGCTGATCTAACATGAAACGTACGTAGAAATTGTGTTGTTGTGAACAACCGACATTTACTTTCTTATAAGCTGTTTCTAAATTTATCGACGAAAATAAGATAACAGGCAAGCACAGGTGCATTTTGTAATAAAAATAATTTTAATTTTTTTGATTCAGTTTGTATATAAACACAATATACTTTAAGCTTAAAACAAATTTTTTTATGAACAAAATTTTGTCACTATTTACGACCTGACTTTCCTCTGCCATCGTTTAATAGCCAGATAATCAAATTAACAATGATTTGGATACATTATAGTCACTAAAACAAATATTGTCATTTGGAGAGGATAAAAAATCTATTCTTACCAGCCATGTACTCTTAAATAACAAAACTCTAATCGTGAACCATGTCTCTGATAGACTAGCTAGGCTAAAATATACAGATAGGCAAAATGTAAAATTATAACCATAATTTTATGTCAACCATAACAAATACGCATTTTTATATTTGTTATGTACATACAACTTTATTACGTATTCGTCTTGTATTATCTTTGATAGTAATAAATAATAAGATCTTCACTATCAAGTTCTCACTTTAACAACTTAAATTACTTCGACTCATTCAAATTTACAGCGTACTTAGGTACATTTATGTTTACCTGTACAACAAACATAAAACTTTTCTATTTTATTTATTGATTCCGTTGCCTTTATTTAATGCATTACGTGAATAGTACGTGGATTCGATTTACCGAATCGATGATATGTTAAGGGAAGGTAAAATTTTTAAGCACCACCTGAAACCGGCGAGCTTGTTCCAATCGACTGATGCATGTCGGGTAAACTTGCCATTATACCTCCATTGATTCTGATCATTTCTAACAAAACACTATCACATCCGACACCTTTCCCAGCGTTTACAAGTTTTATTGCTTCCATAATTTATTCCAAGTTATTTTCAATTTGACTATCATCATCATTAATATATTTATATTGCAGTAATATTGGCATCAGAAACTATATTCTCACACTTAAAAACATTTTCGAAATGGTTCTTCTAAATTTCTTTCGCAAAAAATTCTTTTATTCCATACACATTCATTATCGTCTCTAATCGTAGTTATACACGATATCTCGGAATGGGATATTACACCACTTTTTGAAATGTAACCCATTTTATCCTGTTCTAATAATAAGTTACTGAAATTTTCATTTCAATTTTATGCAATCGACAAGTCCCCTTAAAAGCCATTCAAATTTAACATTTTATATTTCCACATGCAAACGCTGGCCGCCTAGCTTCATGGTCCGTGACGTCTCTAAATAGTCTACAACTGTAAACTGTAAAAGGGATTAAGAGAGAGCTTAGAATTTGAAAAGCAAAGCATAATTTAAGTGCATAGTAAGTAAAACGAATTACAATACACATCATTAGTTTGTTTCTCACGAATTTAAGAACATGAATAAACGAATGTAAGAACACTACTTGTGGATTAAGCTGCCAACTACTAGTACAAATACGAGAAAGACTTGGTTAAAACTTGTAGGAAGAGATTCAAAATCATTACTATTGGAAAAAACTTCCCTGTGCTTTTGAAGATCGCTTCGACGTAAGTACATATCCTATCGATAAATATTTGTTTGAGGAGTTGGTACAACAACATAACTTACATATAAGTTTCGACGTACTTTAGCTCGGCAGAATAGAAATCCGAATTTGATACAAACAACTTTGCGACCAACAAAGGTATATTTTTGGTAGATTCGTGCTTTTTACTTTCACAAAACCTCCGTCGTAAGTTATAATAAAATATACGAGATAGAAGCTTTATATTATTAAATATTTGAAAATGTACTAATAAATTAGTTTAAAAGAGACTTTTAATTTGTCATAGTAAAATAAGAAAATTTTTGCACGGAAATTAATCCAGAATCTCCTGTTCTATTTTTGTATTCCTTTCACGTCTGTTGGTAATATTCGTTTTATTTTTATTATTTTTTTTTATAATTGGAAAGTTTGTTCTATATGTTACGCAGCGAAATTAAAAAATTATCGAAACTCCTCTACATAAATACATTAAAAACAAATATGTACCAAAATAACTAAAACTCGCACTTGGCCGGTTCCTTTTTTCAACGAAGCGTGAAAAATATTTGTATAATGCGGTAATTTGGCGACGTACAATCGTTTACGGCTAACCCGAAGGCACAATTACGCGACCGGATCGCGAGTCCTTAGCGCGTCAATATCGCTGGATCTCGGATATTAACCGGGCAATTTCGCGTGTTCACGCGCTGCCTTATACGTCGTTGTTGGAGCGAGAGCTGCAGTCTTAAAATAGTTAGTTGAATTTTACTGAGAAATCAAAATTACATATTTTATTTAAATATTGTTTGTTTTAAGAATAAACTGAAAATTGAAATTATCAATTGAAGGTATAAAGTGTAATTGTTTTGACATTTACATTTTTAAATTTTATGGGTTTTTCTAATATCTATGTATAAATATGATAAGATAATATCTATGTATATAATGCATAACATTATATTTCAAGAATAAATATAGTTGATGTAATTTCAATATATTTAGAAACAATTCAAGTGTCTTGCAAGTGTATTAAGAATCATCAATTTTATTACGACTGTTACGAAATTATTAGTTAAACAATTTAAAAGATTGATGTGAACACAATTTATCTATGATAATTTGCGTTCACATGTAATCAAGCTAATTTATCTATGATAAAGGAATTTGACTCGGAATATATTACACCCATTTGAGAACCGGACAAAACCATTTGTTTTTTTTTTATGATTTTAATCAGCAGGTTTGCATTCCGTAGCATCGATATATTATAATTATAATTCTGATTTAGTGCTGAACATAGGCTCATCTCGAATTTTCAAAACTTTTTATAATAATAGTGTGTTGTTATCATCAGATTCAGCAGTATTAGCGACCGTAGTACCGGATATTTCACGTCTAAAATGCTCTGTTCTAGTACGTTTTTATCTTAATATATATTTTTGTCTAGAAATATGTTATTCAGCAGAGGTCATTATTCAGAATTTTTTCTATCAACAGCACAGTTGTTCCTAACGTCATCCAGGAGGAAAAGGGGTGCCGGAAATATCATCAAAAAAGCCGCAAGCAATAAAAATACAACAATTACGAATCAGTTAAAAATATTTAAAAAACTAGCGGTGGAAAATTTAACTTCATAAAAATACCGGGTAGCTTTCTTACTAATTGTTTATGCACCCCTATATATCTCCATAGAATATTTATGGCGTGTAATGCTTCGTATAAATATGAGTGAGGCGTCGATCGTTGAAGTAAATTAGATGGAATTACAGTTCTGCTATGTTCGTGAATTCTGACTGAGGAGTTGCAAACCATTACCATAACCGTTAACATTACCATATTCCAGTGTTATTGTATAATTCAAAGTGGTTTTTCGAAAAAAATGTGGTTAGATTAATAAGGTTCATTTTTCATTTCGCGTTTTTATACATATTTCTTCTTCTACTTTTTCAAGTAGGATAAGAAAATTAAATTGATAAACATTTAAGTTTGTGCGCTGACCCTAAACATTTAGAATTTTTTGAGTCCTCAGAACTCAAAGGTTTGTAATAAATTTTCGGATTCAAAAAATTTACTTAAAAGAGATGTAATAAGCTGCCTTTATCGAGAAATAAGCATTTCGATGCTTGCTGTTTCCGATTTAAGACAGAAGCGACCCGAATATGTGAGACGGAGAGTTGCAGTTTAACTGGAAACTTATCTAGAAATTAGACACAAATGCGTGTTTCGGCCTATAACGTTTTTCACACGTTAAACCGTCACAAAACTACACGATGATATAGTATCATTTGTTTCATCCGAACATGAGCTAGAGTTGATTCTAAAATAGATTCGAAGTGGCTTTTTAATTTTTAAACACAAAGTAAAGTGAATAAAAAAAAAGATTAGACACAAAGTGAGTTGCCTATTGAAATTTAAAATGAATTTACCACCGTTACGGAAACACAAGAAAGAGAAGCACTAACAAAGAATTCTTCGAGTCTTTTTTATTAAATGTCATAATTAAGTATTTTCTTTCAATACCTAAGTATTAACATCATTTAAGTGTTCATTATCGTGATATTTTTTTTCATAATCAGGGATATAATACTTATCAAAGTGGATATTATTTATATTTATGATTTATGTAATACTCTTGCTAGGTGAACATATACGGCTATTTATGAAAAAAAATGATTAATCCTACTATCTGAATTTAGATCCGAATGAAAAAATAAACAACAATAGTTCAACCATTCATCAAAATGCAACCCTCGAAATAGCTCGGTTCTCCGATCCTCAACTATACCCATAAAACCGAGGGTGCAATGAAATTTTCCAGTGGAAAGATTACAATCAGGGGCACGGCAAAGAACTCGCTTTTAATTAACCGAGTGTGTCCCACGCGCCCTCCAAATTGGATCCACTTGGGGTCTGATTCTCGAAGTTTTTCCATTCCGCGACCTAAGGACCGGGCAGATTGAGGGGAAGCGGTAATTTCACTTTGATTACGTTGTTTTCTTGTTACCTTCTTTGGAGGACGCCGCCCCCTCAGGAGTGTTGTTTATGCACCTTAATACTTTCAGTTCAGATCAATTGCGATCGAGGAGCTAGCTCTATTTGACTAAATCTCAGATATTTTATGTTGATTCTATGTGCTTACTAGCTCTACTCGCGACTTCGTAGGCGTAAAATTCATTTTTAAAAATTAATAAACTTTGTATAAGCCGACTTTATTTAAATGGTACTTATGTATGTTGCCCCAAGCCTCGCAGAAGTTATCCGTGAAAACCCCTAGTCGAGTAGTTTTGAAGGTTGGCGTATTGATTAAGAAGACTTGTTTTTTGAATAACCATATGGTATTTTTTCACATTTCCTACATCACTCGTAAACAAATCAATTAATCCAATAATGTCAATGCACATGTACGATCATTTTATAGATTTACTACATATTTGTAAAATTGTTTGGTGAATTTAAACTCTTAGTAAAGCTTAATAAGAATTTTTGAGAAAATGAAGATTGTACTCTTAGAATGACATATGACAATGTTCTGTTATGATACTTTTAACAGTAATATATTAGGTAGGTAAAATATATTTTTTTGTAGTTTATAAGTAAAAAGCTTGCAATAAAATGTCTTCGGCTGTGAGATGTAAATAGATGAGATTAAAAAAAAAAGAGCTTATAAAATATAATGAATCGCGTACTCATTTGTGATTTTTTATTGAAACGTAATGAAACCGAACCATTTTTGGAAAAATTTATAACTGGTGATGAAAAATGGATTATGTTCAAAATGCAAGCAAGCTCCACAGACTATAGCGAAACCTGTATTAACTCTTAGTAAGTTGATGCTATGTGTACGGTGGGATTGGAAGGGCATTATTCATTATGAGTTTTACTGCCGAGAAAAACCCTAAATTCGGATTTCTACTGCCAACAGTTGATGAGACACAAGCAAGAAGTTGAGAAAAAAAGTCCGAAATTTATTAACAAAAAGGATGTGGTTTTTCACCATGATAATATCAGACCTATAGCATCTTTAGCCACTCAGCAAATATTGAGAGAGTTTGGTTGGGAGATGCTAATGCATCCACAGGTCAGGACTATATCCTTATCTTGCACCCTCAGATTTTCGCCTGTTTCGGTTTCCTCAGAATTCCTTAGGTAGTGTTAGGTTTAACATCAAGAGAGGACTATCAAAACTGCTCGTCACAGTTTATCGATAAATCCCAAAACTTATACAACTAATGGGATTCTGTCACTATCTAAAAAATGGCAAATACGAAGATATATATATATATATATATATATTTCATTTAATTAAATGGGAATAAAATATGATTAAAAAATTGTCTTGGGTTTGGATATAGATTACAAATATTAACTAGAGACAGGTCTTTTTGAATTCAATGAAAAATAATTGAAAGGACAATAAAATAATTTAAAAGATAATTTCAGGGGAATGTTAAATTAGAAACAATATTGTAGGTATACAATTAAGTATTCTACAGAAAGGAAAAAGTACATAAAGTAGAGCCAAAAACACGCAAAGGAATTTTCATGCCAAACGCGAATGATTTTTAGCAACCCCTTACAATTTACAATAATATATTTTATTGTTTCTTAGCAAATGACGGTTTTTCATGTTCATATAACAATATTTTTATTGTCTATCTTTTTATGCGTGCGCCCTATGAAAACATTCAACATTATTTTATTTTAATTCACATAATCAGTTGTATTTCTAGAAATAAAAACAAATAGACCGATTTTAAAGTAGACAATAATATTTAAACTTTGTCAGCGGTGTGTTTCAAATTCCCATTTGAAATAACGGCTGATTGTCAAAGCTAACCACATAAATTATGTTGTTTGAACTTTGCAACGGACGATTAACCGACCGTTATAATGCTGGAGGCGAGTGGGGTCACCTCTAAATGCTAAGTTAACTTTCAAATTCGCCATTTCAACATCTGTAACGCCGACAGCTAACTGCAACACAAAACTGTATTGATTGTATAGGCGCTAAACAATGAATACAGTTTTGTACTTATTATTTTTTTACTAATTCACGTTCATAAATCGTATGATAGATTATATTATGACACAGCAATTTTTTGTTCGTTTGTTTTGGAGTATGGAGATTTTTGACCACTACAAAATTATTGATTGTGATTGTGTGTATTACGTACACGATGTCACAAAAAAAAAACCAACTGCTGTTGGTTTTCGCCCAGTAAGTAAGAGTTCTAGTGACCAATTCCCCTTCCATCGCTTCAATTCCATCTCCATTACAAAAAGTATATATTGATTATAATTATTTAAATAACAAAAATGGTAACAAAAAATTGACAGTAACTTATTGATTAATTTTTAACTTTAACGAGAAATTTTGAACTAGAATAATTTGAGAATATTGTTAACTGTCGAATTGAAGATCATTTTTATACTTAAATTTTATAATTACATAATACTGATTTTGAAACATACTACTGTATGAGTCGATGAGTGTTTGTAATTGTTTTGCCACTTTTTGTCCTAAATACGTCATCAAAGAAACGTAGGTGCAAATTTCTTATTACTTTAGTTTAAGCATACAGTAAAAGGTTGTTACTCCTTATTTTACATATTAATTACGTTTGAAAAATAAAAATTGAAGATGACAAAATCCAAGCCTTCGATGGCGAAAAATAGGGGAGGTCACTTTACATTTGTTTAGATACTGTCAAACGACGGTTTTTTTCCGGGGTTATGATTACGCATAAATACAAAATCAAATCCACTTCACTACAAAAACGCGAGCAATAGTTACTTGTCGCATTATTAAACGTAGGTGTCGCAGTGTGTTGCTATGAAACAAGTAATGTATTAGAAATGTAAGCACTAGCAAGCTATGATATACAATGATTTTAAGATTGGTGTATTCGACGAGAAATGTATCTCGCTATTACAGTCAGCGTTTAATAATGAATCGTCGTCTCAAGCCACTGTGTATCGACGATTTAGAGAATTTAATGATGGATGCAAATTACTTCAAGATAAAGAACATATGCAAAGGCCTGTTTCAATAGTCACTCTAGATAATGTCGCCCGTGTTCATAAAATGATAAAAGATGATAATCAATACGCCTACCACGTGATTCAGAATACTCTCGAAATTGGATCCGTGGTGGTGTATGAGATTATGCATGATGAATCAAAAATTGAAAAGACTATTTCACGTTGGATTCCATATAATATTACGCAGCACCAAAAATACAATTGTGTAAGGATCAGTCAATGATCATTAAAGTTATTAAATAAAAGCGGTCACCATGTAATAACTAAAATTGTGAGAGGCTATGAAACATACATTCACTTTTATGACTTGCCTACTTGTAAGTAAAGTAGAATGTGAGTTTACAAAGATGATTCAACGTCACCTGTAGTAAAAAAAAGTAAAAAGTAGGTACAATGAAAAAAGTTACGTATGCCATGTTTTTCAGTAGTACAGGTTTGGTCAAAGCTATTAAATTAATAGGAAAATAAAACTGTTAAGTTACCCTGATGCATAGAACACGGCTTGCCAGAAGTTCTTCATCCTCTTAGACTTAGAGGTTCTATACTGCACTACGACAACGCATTCTTTCATATCGCTGCGTTCACTGTCAAATTTTTGAAGGAAAATAACATTGTAATCTTAGAGCATTCAACTCACTTGCCGGATATCGCAATGTGCGGCTTTTGGTTGTTTTCATTTAAAAAAAAATTCATGGTCGCTATTTCACGTCAGAAAAAGAGATCGACTCCGCTATTATTGAATATTTTGACTCTATTTCTATAAATGACTAGCGCGATGCTTTAGTTTTATAAAAAAATCATCTAAAGAAACGTATTCACGCAGAAGGAGACGGCTTTTAACATATTTAAATCTGGTGTGTCTTGCCTATGTAGTTTTCGTGTATATCAATAATGTTGGAATTACCCTTGTATATAGTTTTAGGAGATTGTGCATATCTCTCTTGCTTCACTGACATCCATCAATCAATGTTTTCATGATAGCTGGTTTATTTTGGGTGCTTACAATTTGGCCCTTTTTTTTTAATATGCCACCAAATTGGTCTGCTTAGGATTATCTAGGGTGGCCAGTGCCGACTAAAAACATTTGCTCTAGATATTTGTTTTGTCAGTATACTGTCATTTACCATTTCCCGATTGCCAAAACACCACAACATACCTCTTTCTACTCTAGTTACTACATCTTCTTTCAAACTACAATACTCTTTGACACCATTCTTCCTGCGTCTAACTCTCAGAAAAACTCCAAACAGCAATGACATCTCCTCTGAATTGATTCTACTTTAATTATTCTTCTGCCATACTTAGCACTAATTACCCTGGTTAACACTTTGTTTAATATTGCTTACATACGGTTTAATACACAAACAATTATATGTATATATATAGTATATATTTTTCCTTGCCTATTTCCTTTTCTTATTGGTGGGGCGATACCTGTCGCTTTTCTGTAACTACCGACAAGACGAAAAAAGTAACTTACAACGTATGAGACGTGTAAAACGCTTGTGCGGGAAAGATAATATAAAAAACCAAATTGTGCGGTGCCGCGTGTGTGATCTCAGGACGCGACAAGAGGTAAGCCATACTTCCTAATTATTCCCTTTTTCTGTGATATTTATTTTGACAATATAC
Source organism: Eumeta japonica (assembly GCA_005406025.1). Lineage (NCBI taxonomy): Eukaryota > Metazoa > Arthropoda > Insecta > Lepidoptera > Psychidae > Eumeta > Eumeta japonica. The sequence continues at coordinate 36,252 of BGZK01000630.1, read as the reverse complement.
ATGTGCAAGGTTCGAAGGCAGACCGGCATAGTCTTTAAGTTTTGAGGAAACTGCGATACACGAATTTGAAATTTGTGTTGAGAAAGAACTTGAAATTAACACACTTGTTTTGTCCCATGAATGAAATATGCATAATAAAACACATTTTCATGATTATAATTGTGAATATTAATATGTGAGTATAATTATGAATACAATTTATAATGTTATTGACCTATCTTGCAAGGTTTTGGTTTTATAAGCCACATGGCTACACGTGTGCTAGGCTACAGACACGTTGTGACAGGCTTGCTAGTTGTTTACTTATCCATAACTTCTCAGTCTTGTTATTGTGCTGTAGTCTTTTTTCATTTTGTTATGTGTGTGGTGAGTTAACTTTTAATTCTCAGCGAAGAAATTTTGCTCCTTTAATAGAAAATGTTACGAACTTTATTTTGGCTGTAAAGATGGCGATCAGGATAAGAAATGGGCCCCCATAAATACTGTGTTACATGCTCTCAGTTGGTGACAGGTTAGAATAAAGGTTCTTGCCATATACCATTTGCAGTACTAATGGTGTGGAGAGAACCAATGCACTATATTTTAAATTATTACTTTTATTTAACATAACGCGCTTGTCGTGAGATACTCTTACTTTTATTCATAATAGCAAATAATGCCCCATTTACTTTATTTGCGCATTCACATTCCTTTCTATATTTCTATCATGTTTACTGTCATTGGTAAACATACTATCCAGTTATACAAACTTTTTCACTTGTTGAACTCTCTCACTTTCAATATATATATATGGCATTCAGTCGTGCTTTTACTTCATTCAGACATTACCTTAATCTCGTTGACATTTATTTTTATAGGTATTGTAGCGTCTGTATTAATTCGCTACTTACACCATGTATGGATAAGGCTCTCCATAGATCATTTCTTTTCACTCACTCATAAGCTTTTTCCAGATGAACGAGAATACAGAAAATCTTTTGGTTCTTGGCTAAAAAATTTTCCCTAATGTCTTGTAGAAAAAAAAAAATGCTCCGTACCCTCCATTCCTTCTCAAAATCCTGTTTGCATATCCCAAATATTATTTACAGCCCTTTCAATAATGATTTTCGTATACAGTTGGTCAACGTCTCTATAGAAGCTTATTGGGCGGTAATTTTTGCATACCTGCCGTAACCCTTTTCCTTTCTAAAGGAGCACGGCATTCCACCAGTCATTTTCACGGTTTTTCTAGCACTTAAAGAGCTGGTTTTGTAGGCTTCCTGTTCACCGACTATCATCATCTCTGACGAAAACCCATATCGCATGCAGCATCTTACCCAATTTTCATGCGTCTCAAAGCTTTCATAATTACTTCCATCACTATTTCATTTTTATTTTTAGCATAACATATATTTAGTTGGAATAACATTGTTGTCTAGAACTGGATTCTCACATGCAAAGACACGATGTCCCGGAATTATTTCGAGCCTTTTTCATCAATTTACAAAAAAAGTCTTGGTTTGCTCAGAGAATTTCTTGCATTGCGTGTTTTTATTTAATTATTTCTTCTTCTCAGAAATTATTTACTTCTCATTTTTTCATATTTTATGTACTTTCAGCCTCTTTTAGATTATCAAATTCAAATTCAACATATCTTTATTTTATAGGTTATATAATAGTAATATTTTTCAAGATGTCCTTTCATTGTACTCTGTGTTTGGCCTTTCCAGAAAATCTAGTCATGCTTTCTTCCTTTAACTAACTACTTTCCTTACTTCTAAATTCCACCATTCATTATCTTTCTTATTAAAATTTGTTCTTTTATTCGCTTCATATACCTTTTTTTTGTTCATAGATTTCATTATTAGTTGGTCAAGTTCTAAACCTTCACATTATTTGATTTCATCCATATATACTCATCATTTACAATCCGATCATAAAATTTAATAACTTTCATTCTTTCTACCTTTGTAGTGACCATTTTTGCATAGTGTCGCTAACTCTGGCACAAAGATTTAATTTGAGAGACCACTAATAAGTGGTATATACCAACGTTGATGCCATGATACACTCTTGTATCCGCAGCTTTGTTTATAAGCCGACAATAAATTCTATGATGCTTGTAACTACTCCTCTCCTCCAAGTATATGAATGTATTCATCTGTGGTAAAATATAGTCCTTGTGACATACAATTTAAACACTTGACATAATAGGGGAAGGCGATCTCCATTCTCATTCAAATTTTTGTCTCCAAATTTACTTAAGTATTTTTCATATCCATCCCGCTGAACCCAGCTTTTAAATCACGTAACATGATGATCCTTTCGTTACTGTTACATTCTACTAATACGTCTGTTTTGTCAGTCTAAAATTCCTACCACCCCTCGAGCAGTTTGGACATATCTAGGGTGTATATGCCTATAAAAATAAAAATCTTTATCAGTCCAGCAGCAAAATCCATGTGTAAATCCAAAGCTCTAAGTCTTGACGGATCTATGCTTGATTGCCCTACCACTACCTTTCCGTTTAGTATTATTCACGCATAGAATATCCAGTTGCCTATCTTTCATCAGTTCTCAGATATAATAAATTTTATCATCCATACCTTCAAATACATTCAGAGTGCCGAAACGGACTTCTCTAGTTCGCTTTTTGCCCCTCCAGCTAATTAAGAGTGACTGGTGGCAAATATAAACGCTGTAATCAAACCTAGAGCACTCGGTTCCTCCGTACGGAAATTCATCTTCTCCAGACACGAAGAGACTGCCTGAGACAAGCCCGAGAAGGATTCTCTGGTAATGCCAGTACCCTTCTGGGATAAATGGTTAAGTCTGAAAAGAATCGCAACAGCAAAATGAATTGTCTCCATAGTGATGTAACGCTGTAATGCTGTAGGTTGTATTTTTGGGTTATGTGGTACAATAGTGTATTATAAAAAATAGTATTTTTCCTTTAACAATTAAAAATATTTACGAAGTTCACTCCCAAAAAATAAAAATGACTAAAACCATCCAATCAGAATCTGTAACATAAGAAATCCGATTTTGTTTTTTTCGATGTTCAATAATGAATTAAAGTGTTGAATTTATAAATACAAAGAAATAATCTGTAGATATTTTGTAATTGAATAATTTCCTATTTTTCTAAACACTCTAATTATACAACATTTCTTTTAAAACAAAATTGAAAACAACGTTCTCTGTAACACAAGACAGCCTTACCCATATACAAAAGCTAATACGTAATAAATTCATACGATCGCTCTCCCCCTAAATTCGCGGTGTTTCATTTTTTCCAAGCTCTGACTTTGTTAACGGTACAAAGAGCGAAAAGACGTCTAGACAGGAGAATATCCTCACGGATGAATGCCAATTTGGGGGTTTCGAACAATTCGTATTAGCATCTCGTAATAATGCCAGATTTCCAGTCGAGTCGCCTTGTAAACAAACAGTTTGTTTTATTGTTATTAATATTTTATGCACCCTTCGTTTTCCACTTTTGCATAATAATTCATTGTGGAATATATCTTAAGAACTACTTCTAAAATTTCACTACAAACTGATTTCGTGGCACTATTTCTGATGAATATTCTACCACAAAATAAAAATTTAAGCGCCAGAAATTTATAAATACTTAATTTTCATACGTTATCAACGAATTAACTCTTAAATTAAGTACATTAATAATTTTACTGTGTACGCCATTTTTTAAGATTTGTAATTGATTTTTAATATGAAAAACTTATAGTTAATTTTACCTTCGATTTTGTTTTCTTACCGACATTTAATAACAATATTAATGAAATATACATGTACACCACTAAACCTCATAGCACGAAAGTCATTGAAGTAGCTCGGTATTGGCAAACGAACATGGTTTAATTCCATTACATAAAAACATATTTCAAAATAAGATCTAACGGTTAACAATGTGGCACTGTATGGTAAAAACGTAAATAAATTCGACGTCATCTAAAAGTGCGCAGCTCTATCAGCACTTATTAATAAGAGAAGATGTATTAAGTAATGATATATCCGATAAGGTAGATCGATGGCGAGCAGATTAAGTTATATGTGTAATGCCTGCGCCGGCGATACCGCGAAATCACCGAAATCAGTGCAATGTTTATTTTTCACACTGGCGAAAAGGTTCAATACATGAGTTATTATAAAGAGGATATGTCACACAAGATTCAAACACTCGTGAAAGGCGTCGGGACGCGATCGTTCTATGGCTTCTTGTGTTAAACATTTTACCTATTCACATACACTCGAAAAACATTTTCTCAACTGGGTCACCATTTCTTACGTTATCTATGAAAAAAATCGACGTGGGTGAACAACAGGTATGGTCGGTTTGTTTACGGTCGGTTTACCCACGAAAACCATGGTATTCTATTGGCATATCATCGAATATCAAATGTTCATAGAATATCTGGTGACATATGATGTGGTAGGTATGATATGATGTATTTTTGTATTTTACGGCAACATCGAGATGTAGAAATTACTCACGATTACTTATGTTTAACTTATAAATATTATTAGAATATAAACTTCTAAAATACAAAATATTCCCTCGTATGTTCAACAAGCTTTGAAAAAAGAAAAACTCAATGTAATTTGGTTAAATTTAATAAATATATTTATACTTAATGCATATATAATCTTTTGATTCCCGCTAGTTATAGTTCTAAAATGTAATATTTTATTTATTCTACCAAAGTTTTCATTATTTCGCCATTTTTTAATAAAACCCAAACGGCACACTGCAAATATAATTACAACGCTTTTCAAGTAGTCGCTTTAAAATAAATTCACCGAGTTCGCGCTCTACGCGATTTAACTATATTGAAATTAAACTAAATAAAAAAAGGAACAAAATAAAAGGATTGAAAACAAAAATATACCTGAAAACAATATTTGTTAAATAGGTATACGCAATTTGTTTCTAAATAAAAATATTTTTTAATAATTCAAAAAATTATGTTATTAGGTAAAAATTTACGTTTTTAGTCACTTTAAACCAATGTCATTGTTCTTGTTCACATTCGACGCACGCGCCCATGAACACACGCGCACACGCATACATATTGGTTGATTGTAAGTTATTTTATTGGTAAGTTGATTGACTGTTGCGTATTTTGTTTTTATTCTATATCTTCTTTTACGCAACTTGGCATTTTATAAAACATTTTTTCAATCAACATTTACGGTCAATTTTTTCAATTGCTCTTTGACTTACGGCTATAGTTATTTTGACATTATTGATCTGTATAATAAATAAGTGGCTTTACACACTTTACATATGATCGACATACATCCTCGTACATGTTAGTCAGTAGGATAAACTACTATAAAACAAAAACAAATAATTAAAACTGTGGACATAATTTCCGATGATTTTTTTATTCTGTATATGAATAATTATTTCACTATTTATTTTACTTCATATTAAACGGTGTCTCAGGCCCATTTTTATATTTTACTGTTCAAGCGATATAGTAGTATAAAAATAACGATTTAAAAAAAAGCTTTTTTTTCTTCTTAAAGAAGGAACTAAAAAATTGAAAATAATTTTATTCTTAAAGGAATATACTACTTTATAGATATATTATATCACATCGCGTAAAATAAAAGTGTGTTATCTTTTGGTGACAAGAGAAATAAATAAGGTGTAACACCTTTTTATTTTACAATATGTGGTAATATACTTATAAAATGGTATATTTCTTATCAGAATTAATTATTTTTAATTTTTTAGTTATTTTTATTAAGAAGTAATATAAACTTGTTTCGTAAAAAAAATTTTTTTCCTTTATTTTTATTTTTAAACATTTTAGTATTTAAATTCAGAATTTACTACTTATTTTCCCTGATTTGATAGGGTTGCACATGGACATAATCAAGGACCAAAATACTCATCAAGACGAATCAAATGAGCTCTAACTCGATGCGGTTATGTTGATTTATTACGGAGATCCTGTGGCTACCTTCCAGTTTCATCGTCAAATCCTGGTTACCTTTTCAAACCAAAATACTCGTTAAGACGAATCATACGAGGGCAAATTCGATAGGGTTATAATGTTTTATTACAAAATTCCTAATGCTATCTTCCAGCTCCATCATCAGACCCTGGATAGCATGTAGACAAAAGTACTTGTCAAAAAGAAGTAAACGAGCCCAATTTCGATGGGGTTGCCTTGTTTTATTACTAAGTTCCTATGGCCAGCTATTAGCTCCATCACCAGACCCTGGATACCGTCTAAAGACAAAGTACTCGTCAATTCGAATCAAACGAGCCCAAACTCGATGGGGTTTCGTCGTTTTACTACGGAGTTCTTATGGGCACTTCCAAGCTCCATCATCAGATCACCTCATGTCATCATAATATAGCATTGCCTCGAGATACACATACGTGTACAAAATTTCAGCGCAATTAGAAATCGGAAAGTGGGTCAAATTTAACGTGCAAGATTTTATTATAAATAGACAAGTGAAAATAAATGAAAGCTTGTAAAAACATAGCATTTAAAATATAAATCAAAAAATACCTTTACAAAAACATGTAGGAAAAACATAGGTGTTATAAACGTGAACAAAAATATTTTTTACACACACACACACACGCGCGCTCACATATTTATTTATTTTATGCGTTCCGTAAAGGAAAATATCGGCGACCTTATATGAAAATACATGTCCTACACAAGTTTTTGAATACTAAGTTTGGCCATTTTTTTAATAAGTAACATTGTTCTCTAAACGTTAAAAGCATTAACAACATTTATAGCAACCTACAGCCGAAACGTCACACAAGTTTTTGAGAGCTGCTTAATTATTTTGGAGGCCGTTTATCAATAATTTCGCATTCTCAAACTTAAAAAATAAATATCTTTCAAATTTAAAAGCTACTAAAAGTGAGTGTAACTTGGATGCTTTCTCAATAAGAAAATGGTCACTCGATTTGCGACAGCTGTCGTCCGTCTTTATTAGTTGAGAAGCTCTCTGTTAAATAAGCTCAGTGATCATGTTTATCGTTAACCTTCACTATACCAAAATATTTTTTGTTAATATAATGCCCTGTAAAATGAAATGTTCACAATAAATCAATAGAAAATGTTAATGAGAACGAACAACTATTCATAAATATTGCCATTTAAGAGGGTCTCAGCCGACCACGGTTTTACACATCTCAGTCTTTTTCTGAATCTCATTTCAAATAGGAGGATGCTCAAAATTAAGGGAATATCATCTAAGTAGTTGACTTAAATAACGGTTCAACCTTCGACCTTAAAACTCGTACTAAGTAATACAGACAGAGTAAATAAAAACACGGCCGTTCCTTTTACTAATATCATTCGGTGTATTAAATGAATGTACCGTATTTATGGGTCCAACATGCGTGTAGTTTTCTCGCTATTTCGGGAAAATTTGAGGACGTTTTTACTCGCTACGCTCCGCCAGCTCCCAGGGTCCCCTCATTACAATGACACTTATTCGCATTAACGTCTGCCGCAGCAGCGTCTCCTGGAAAGCCTTTATTGGCGACTGTATTACTTTTGGAACACGCCGACTGAGAGCCACGATGATTACAGTTTCGTGGAGCGAAAACGAAAACGGTACTTGTAACATCGATTTGGTGACGGCGCGTCGGTCTGTCGCGGACGATTGTCTATGAAACTGTTAAATCTGTTTGGTCGTAGACTAAGACTCAATTAAGAGTAAAAGTCTAAAATCAGACACTGATGTTTTGATGTTAACTTACGATGCCTACGTATATTATTTATATATAAATTCACACTTTATGATTTATTTTAGTCGTATTATGTTATTATATTTATCAACTGAGCGGGCCTCTGACAAGACGAAGCTAGGATCAAAATATTGCCTACTACTTATATTGAACTTAAAGTGCTAATCCGTATCATTTTTTAACTTTCTGCTATGAAAAATGAAAAAATTTCATAAAATTGGATATTTAATATTTTCACTTCCAATTTCGAAATTCTAGTATTCACCAGATCTTGACGTTTTAGGTTCCTAGGAATCTATTAAAAATTTTTCGAATGATGTCCGCATGTCTGTATGTGAGTGTGTCTGTATTTTTGTGTGTATGTATATGTAAACCGCAATAAACATTTGAAAGGATTGAGCGACCAAAACGCAATTTACGCCAGTAGAAAAAAGTCCACTCAACTTGGACTCCCTGAGACTTCGAACTAGTTTCGTCCGGTCGATTTTGAAAAATTTCAAAACCAATTAAAAAAATATATTGAAATAATTTCTAGACAACTCAACTGAAATCTAATCAGCTCTTTTCCCTAAACAGTTTCATCGACTGTCACAAACTGCACAAATATAGGTTGATTTGTTCAAGAGATAATATTAAAGAATTTTTTTAAAAGTGTTTTTTACAATATTTTGTAAATTGTTCCACGAATAAATTAAAAATATTTTTAGGTGTGTTTCTTAAAAACAACGCAGATCGTTGCTAAACAAATTAAAATTGGTTGACTTGTTTAAGAAATATTGTTGGACAAACTTTTAACAAGTGTTTTTATAGTATATTTTAAATAACTCTACCGATAAATTCTAAAATTTTACCATTTGTTTTCTTTAAGAAACAGCGCCGAGCGTCGTAAATTGTATCATTGTATTGGCCATCTTTATCTGTTCAAAAAATTGCGTCGAATGCCATAAAGTAGATCGAAATCTAACAACACGTTCAAAAGATATAGCAGTTGAAAAGTGAAATGAAAAGCGTTTTGTGTAAATATAAATTTTTGGATTCGAAAAGCTCAAAACATATGATAATTGAGTTTTTGAGCTTCGAGAACTTGAATAAAGATTAAAATCGATCTCTTGAGCGTAATGAACTCAATAGTTTAATGTTACTTTATTTTTGAACGCTTTAAGATAAGAGTACTTAAAAGTAAACTTAAAAAGTTTCATTTTCAGGCTTTCAGGGTCAACCGTTTTTCAATTTATTAGGCTCAAAAAGTCGTAGACAATATTTATAACTCTAGGAGCTCAAAGACATGTCGAATAATATGATAGCGAAAGTTTTTTATATTTTAGAGTTATTGCTTGAATCAGGGATTTAAAAAAAATAGTTTTATATTATTTCCTGTTTTTTCAATGCTATATATTAATTGCTAGTAGATACTGTAGGCTAGTAACTATGATCAACACTTGTCCATGAATTGCAAATGAAAACAATATACAAAGCCGATTTAATACCAAGCTTACATGGCTTTGCAACAAATAAAAGGTTTTCAGGGTTTTTCTATTTACGAAGTCCACCAAAGAAAGCCATTTAATAATAAGATGTTTTAACTTAGATACTTTGATTTTGTATTAAATGTGATATTATTTAAGAATATTTTAGCATATAAGATATTTAGCAGATCTGACGTGAAACTATTCTCAGTAATTAAAATACATTTAAAATATCATGGTATTCCACCATTGTTTTGGTTTTTGTAGTTTTCGGCATGCTACACCATCTGCGCTATACGTTATTCATTATCCTACTCTATCATACCGTATAGTAGTTATTCTCAATTCCTTTAAAGCACTTCCCACGTTTGTAGTCCGTTCTCCGTACCGTACACCACCGTGCTTGATTATATTCAGCGCTAGACCATCGACAGACCAGAATTGGAATCTACTTTGATCAAGACTGGTTTCGGAATCAAAAGCGGGACCACGAGTGCCGAGAATCGTGAATGAGGCAGAATGGCGTCGAGAGCACGGTCGGGATCAAAATCGATCAATGGTATAGCAATCGGGTTCATGACTGAGGGTATCATCAATCGATACACAAGATGAAGATTTTATGTCTACTGGCGGAACTGTGGACGGAAGGCAGTCTTTTTATCTATAATTTATTCGTTGAAAGTCTTGCTAGTGAGCCCAAATAGAATACCTCTCTTGTATATTGGTGGAGGAGTTGCATTTTCTGCAAATTTAAAATGATATTGCTGTATTAGTTACGTGATAATGAAGTTGTTACATCTATTTATCAACTGGGAAAGCGCTGATAATCTTCAAACGGCAGAACTGCTTACTTAAATCGTAGCTGAGAACACTTTCGAATAAGTCATTAAAAAAGTACACACACACACAGATATACAGATACACATCTCAAACTTACATCGCCCCTTTGTTTTCATCGGGGTTAAAAATATTATTTTACATATATACAAATCTCGTGTCACGATGTTTGTCCGCCCTAGGCTCTGTAAGCCACTTAACCGATCTTAATGAAATTTTGTACAATTTAAGAGTTAAGACATTTTTATTCTGACCCGCGAGGTAATTGTCGAGATATAAATCTTTTCGTAATTTTTGCAACAAAATTGCTTTTTTTTTTATTTGTCTCTGATTTTTTGTTCAAAAATGCACACAAACTCCAATTTTAATTTCTCTAGACAGTCACTTCTCAATTAGCGTAATACGGATTGACAACAATATTCTTCATCCAACAGCAGCATATTCAATATAAATTTATTACTTACTATACTTTAAAATAACAATATTATGTAGATTAAAATCGATAGTGGTATCGGAATTCAAATCATAATCAAATCAAAAACAGATTTATTTCGTAATTAATAGAATTACACTTGAAATATGTCATTAACGAATTATTTTCGTCATTAACATTACCATCCATCCTAAATGCTGATTCGCCTTGAAGAGAATGGGCAAGGAATTCAAGGGTTGCATTTGTTTCACTCATTTTTATAGAATATTGAGTAATTAATAGTTTAGTACAGCACTTAGAAATGATTCAACAACATTATAAATAATAATAATGAAAAAAAGGATTCTTTTTTTCGTTAAGATGTTCAGACAGGTTATAATGACCTTTGCCATATGACTTATTTTAAACGAAACGTTTAAATTTATAAAATGGCGAATTATACGTCTCAACGCGGCTGTGCATTAACAACCGTCCGTCAACAGAAAACATGAAGCCTACTCAACTTTAAAAAGTACACATCTGCAAAGAGGAAATTTTATTCTTCAAACTTTATGCAATTTGAAATCTCTCATAAGATATAAATTATAATAATAGAAAATTTCATTGAAAAAATATTGGCTCGATTGGCTTTATTAAATCACCTAATATTTTTTTTTATTTTAACTTAACTGGATTCATTAGGAATCAAAGTACATTGAATATAAGCTCTTTCAAGTTTGTCAATTCTTTCTTATAATAAATGTAAAGAGAAACAAAGAGTTTTGTACATAGTGTTTGAGTATCCTTAACCTTATGAGTAAACTTAGTCAAGTATTTAAGAATATTTTTCTTTACTCGTTTTCCGGTTTTTCTGTCTTTTTCTTAAGATATCTCCAGTGTCGCTGCAAGTAAATATTAAATGAGTGCTAATTTTGTGACGTAAATTTTCTATTTTACTTTTTCAATTAAATTTCATTCTGATTTGACCACATACTACTATTACCAGACTTCTGCTACTGCTACTACTACTACTAATAAGTTGTGCGTTTTAAATATAAAAAATAGTGATGTGCACTTTTGGATTTAATAATAAGACTTTAAATGATTTGCTAACTTTGCTTAGTCGGGTTTTATAAGTAGCAAGATCCGTTTTATGCTTATTGTTATGGATGTCGCTAATGTTTTTGAATGAATCTATCTTTTTCTTGATCAGGTCTTATGTATTGTAACGGTGAAGTTCAAATATTAATTTCCTTAAATATTTCTCTAAGAGCTATTGTTAGTGTCATCAGTAAGTCGCCGAATTCTCTGATTGTACATGCTGTAGAACTAAACGTTTTCACCAATATCTTAATATGAAAATCCACAATATCCAGTATCTCGTTCTTGACCATTACGTTTGCTTCAATTAGATGCTTACCAACTAAGGAAAACTTAACAAATCTTCTTTTCCTCTCATTGAGAAGAAGTTATTAATATTAAACCTCTCAACTGTTTAGAGATGCTACTCTTTACTTCGTCAAAAGTTAGTTGTAACTTATTAATCTTAAAAAGGAAAGAAGTATTATCAGCAAAAAGTACAATCCCATGTCCATATTTAACAAGATGTCATTCATCATTGACATGAACTAGGTACAGAAACGGTTCAAAAACTGCAGCCTGTGGTACCCGCACATTGACTGCAGATCCTGATGATCTCGCGCCATTAACATGCTGAATACGAAATGTTCACTATAAAGTAGGAATGAGATACAATGTCTTTGGACCCAAAAAAGAAAATACCGACTGGTAAATCTGGAAAATGATTTACTAGATTAAAAAATAATAATTTCAACATCTTAAGTTTTTTAAAAATTGAAGTCTTTTGTGTGCAATCTGTCGTAGAGTGTTGTTGAAAATGAAACCAAAACGGACATTGAAAGTAACTGAAACGAAGTAAACTATTGACTTATTACAGGTTTACCTGTAACTAATAAGTAAAGAAGTATTTTCTCTATTTTTGTAAAATCGTAAAGGCAGTAGTTTCGAATATAAGACTAAATGGTTAACTTCCATATATTTTCATAGATAACTTATAACTATTTACTTTAAAACTATAAAAATATATATTCGAGACCCCCATAATAAAAGCTTACATTTTATATGCAATATGGTACAGTTTGAAAAACATTTTTTTAATTTACTCGCCCAGAATAACCCTCATATACAAAATTCATTTGAGTACCGAATGTTAATTTAATCAGTTTAGTATATTCAGAGCAAATCGGTTAGTAAAGACAAATAAATAGACACACGGGTGATCCGATAAAGGTTTCGTTTTTTATTTGGAGGTGCGAGACCTTAAAAAGTGTGAATTGACAATACTTTCCGTTTTGACAGTATCGATAAGATAAAAAGATCACTCGAAAATTCTCAAAATCCTTTGAAAAGCAAGAACGTTATTGGTAAAAATTTATGTTCACGGGGACGAAGAAAACAGTTGTAGTGCTAAATAAGTAAATATAATATGTTACAACTATTTTTAAACATACTATTTTACATTTAAAATAGAAATAAATGCATGAGTACCCCTCTGTGTGAAAGATTTCATGCTGAGCCATAATAACTTTTTAATAATATAGGAAAATTACTTCATTTTCACGACAAATGAATAAAGTTTCATTTCGCTATCCGATAATAATATACAAACGTTCTGTGCTTTCCCGCCGCTGCAGGAAAAAGTAGATTGTTCGGCAATAATTGCCCTCGGCCCGTGCGGCGGCTCCCTCGAGCTTTCGACGCCGAACTTTTAATTGTTTCTCTTTAGAGTTTACGTCAATGTCGGGCTTTTGGTTCCCGCTGTTATGGAACATTCGGCGCCGTCTTTTATTCGGCAACGCGATATTTCACGACTCGCACTTTTGGAAGTTGTAATTTTATCGCTGAACTGTCATAGGGGCTTTTGTATATCGGCGTAGTACTCGGTAGGAAATTATGACGCGAAGAAAGTGTTAACTTTGTGTTTTGTTATTTTGTGTAATAAATAAAAAGATGTAGGGTACTCGGCTATTGTCAATTTATTTGACTGAAAATTTTGTCTTTAAAAATGATATTTTTTATCTCTTTAGTAGGGTATCCGTTTTTAATCGAGAGGAATAGGAGTTCGGCGTCATCAATCAAGATAGTAGAATGAAAATATGGTCAAAAGGTGCATTATTAAAAAAAGTTCAAAACCAGAGAGTATGTTTTGGAAAAATGTTTTTTTTATTATAAACATCTTATTTAAAATAATAAACCAAAAACAAAATTCAATTTAAGATTTTTTTCATAAAATCTCAAATATATCAAGAACATAAAAGTTATTAAAATTTTAATAAAAGGCTCTCCATGTCTTAAATTTTATATTTTTTAACGATTTAGTAATAAAAATTGGTAAATATTTAATGGTAATATATAATTGTTTATGTTGAAATTACAAGACACCCGTTCTTTATTTGTTCTTTTAATTAATATTATGATTTTGTTTTTAATTAATATTATGATTTTGTCTTGTTATTTAAAATTTATTTAAAAAAAATATTTAACTTGTCAGTTTGAAAATGTCAAATTGTGTATGACATCTCTTTGTCTGGTTTATTTAATAAAAGATAATTAAATAAAACTGCGCTAAAGATATTAATTTCAATAGGTTATGGGCCCAGGCTTTGAATAAGAAAAAGATTAATATGACTTCAACAGTGAGTGCTACGAGATTTGAGCTTTTGAATAAAGATAATTATGAAGCCTGGAAGATTCATGTAGAGGCATTATTTAAAAAAATGATTTGTGGGAATATGTGAATGGTGATAAATTGATTCCTGCTGTTGAAGATAACCAGAAAAGTATTGATGCAAGGAATGCTTGGATTAAAACTGATCGTAAAGCTAAATCAGAAGTGATATTAGCGATTAGTTCAACGGAATTGCAGCATGTTCGAGGATGTAATACTTCTCGTGAGGTTTGGCAAAAACTTGCTTCAGTTTATGCATCTAAAGGACCTGCAAGAAAAGCTTTATTACTCAAACAACTTATGCTTCACAAGATGTCTGAAGGTGGTGATGTCAGGGATCATGTAAATAAATTTTCTGATATAGTTGATCGACTTGGAGCTATGGACATTCAAGTGAACAAGGATTTACTATCTATAATGTTATTATTTAGCCTCCCAGATAGCTATGAAGGTTTTAAATGTGCAATTGAATCGCGTGATGAACTATTGAGGTTGAAGCTCTCAAAGTAAAAATACTTGAGAAGAGTGAAGTAGGCTCAAATTCAGTGGTTGAGTTAGCTGGAAGTGTGAGAACTGAAAATCAGAAGAGTTATAAATATGAATTTAATGGGTATTGTTTTAAATGTGGGAAACAAGGACATAAGTCTCCTGAATGTCCAACACAATCCAAACCAAACAAACCAAATTTCAGAAGAAATGGACCAGATAAGCAGAATAAACAATACAGACAAGAAAACAATGTGCTCAAGCAGATGATGATACTTTGCAGTATATAATACTGAATTTGCTAGTATTATTCCAAGTAGTCGACCTTGGATACTTGACAGTGGCTGTACTACACATTTATGTGGTGATAAGCAATTATTTAAGTCTTTTAATGAAGAAACTAATGGAAGAATCAATTTGGCTAGTCAAGCTAGCAGTGAAATCAAAGGAAAGGGAACTGTTAATTTATTAGTTAGCAATGGTAAACAGCTGAGGTCAGTAGGTTTTTCAAATACATTATTTGTACCAGATCTTAGATCAAACTTAGTTTCAGTTGCTAAAATTACTAATAAGGATTGTGAAGTTTTATTTCGTAAAGATTCAGCGATGATTATGGATTCGACTGGAAATATTAAATTTGTAGCTGAAAGGCGTGGTGATCTCTATTATTTGCAAGAAGGAAACGAAGAAGCTGATATTGTTGAAGATAAAACTAATTCAGAATTTTAATGTGGCATTGTCGTATGGGCCATCTGAATGCTAATGATTTAGTTCGGGTTATTAATCAGAATACTACAAGTAAAATAACCTCTGAACAATTGACATGTTTGTCAAAATGTGAAGTATGTTTACGAGGCAAGATGACAAGGTTACCGTTTTAGCAAGTGAACGGCAAAGTGAAGAAACTCTTGAAATAGTACATACAGATATTGTTGGACCGTTCAAGACTCAATCAGTAAACGGAGCAAGATACTTTATTACATTCATTGATGATCGATCTCGTTGGTGTGAAGTATACTTTCTTAAACAAAAGAGTGGTGCACTAGAAGCATTCAAGATGTATCAAACTCAAGCAGAACGTGTTACAGGGAAGAAGATCAAATATCTTCAAAGTGACAATGGTAAAGAGTATTGTAATGCTGAGATGGATAATTTCCTGCGTAATCAAGGTATTCAGCGTCGATTAAGTGTTGTAAGAACACCTCAGCAAAATGGTGTTGCTGAACGTTTTAATCGTACGATAGTAGAAATGGCACGTTGTCTGTTACTTCAGTCAAGTTTATCAGACATGTTTTGGGCTGATGCTGTAGCTACAGCATGTCACTTAAGAAATAGATGTCCTTCAAGAAGTATCAATGGGGATACTCCTTATCAGAGATGGTTCAACAGAGACAAAATGTCTTTAAATTATTTGCGAGCATTTGGATCAACTGTTTATGTTCTTGATAAAAATCCAGCAAAAGGTAAATTATCTGATAGATCAATGAAGGGAATCTTTGTAGGTTATCCACGTGAAACAAAAGGATATAGAATTTGGTTATCAGAGAGTAGAAAATTTATTGTTGCTCGTGATGTAAAATTTATTGAAGATAATGTTACTACTATTTTAAAAAATCAAAAGATTGAACAGTTGATTATTAATGATTATGAAAATGAAAATAAACCATGGGTTGAATTGATAACAGGATTTGGAAATAATAATGAGATAGAAGCTCAAGCAGAAATACCAGGAGATTTAGAAGATAATGAAGAAAATGAAAAGTCATCAGGTGTTCAATCATCTATTCATGAAACTCCAAGAAGAGAGTCAAGAGAAGAAGCTAAAGAAGAAAAACGAGGACCTGGAAGACCAAAATTAATTAAAACAGGTTTGAGAGGTCGTCCCAGAAAATTATTTTCAAAAGTTAATAATTGTGAAGTTCAAGAAAGGATTGATTGTAATTTTAATGAAGATAATAATATATTTGTTGGAATAACTGAAGTTCAATTAGATGATGCTATGAATTCTCAAGAGAGTACTGATTGGAAAAGAGCAATTCAATCTGAAGTTATGAGTTTATTAAAAAATGATACCTGGGATATTGTTAAATTACCTGAAGGTCAAAGTGTTGTTGGAAGTCGAATGATTTTAACAAATAAATTTGGATCAGATGGATTAATTGAAAAAGAAAAGCTCGTATTGTAGCAAAAGGTTATAGTCAGAAATATGGCATTGACTATAATCAAACTTTGCTCCTGTTGCAAGAATGGAATCAGTGAGACTTTTATTTGCATTGTCTGCGGAGTTAAATCTGGAAATTAGACAATTTGATGTTGTGACTGCTTACCTAAATGGAACATTAGATGAAACAGTTTTATGGAAATTCCGGAAATGCTTTATCAAATTTTAACATGGATTATTGATGATAATCAAGTGACTGAGGATTTAAAATTAAAGCTATAAAAATGTTGAAATGTATTGAGGAAGGGGTGATATTTGTAGATTAAAAGGCTCTTTATGGTCTCAAGCAAGCTGCTCGACAATGGAATGAAAAATTATCAAGAAAATTGGAAAGTATTGGACTCAAATCAACAAAAGCAGAGAGTTGTTTGTATTATGCTAAACGTGGTAAAGATATTTTATTATTATTAATTTATGTTGATGATTTTTGGTTGCATCCTCAGACATATGTTGGATTGATGAAATAAAATGTAAACTTCAAGATGATTTTGAGATTAAAGATTTAGGTAATGCAAAACAATGTTTGGGATTAGAGATAAATCAAACTAATGAATATATCTTTATTAATCAATCAAGATATATTATTAATTTACTTAAAAAATATGAAATGAGTGAATGTAATCCAGTCAAAACACCAGGAGAAATACAAAAGAAGAAGACAAATTATTTAATAAACAAAGAAGAAATAGATAATAGATTTTATAGAGAAGTTATTGGAGCATTGATGTATCTGGTGGTTGGAACTAGACCAGATATTGCTAATACTGTTTCAAGACTAGCTCAATTTGTAAATGAACCATGTCAGCAAGATTGGTTAGCAGTTAAAAGGATTTTGAGGTATTTAGCTGGTACTTTAAAACTTGGAATATTTTATACAAAAAGGATAAATCTATGATTGGTTATTGTGATGCTGATTGGGAGGTTGTCTTGAAGATCGTCGATCATATTCTGGATATGTATTTATATTAGCAGGGGTGCTGTAAGCTGGAAATCACAGAAACAACGAACTGTAGCTCTTTCATCTACTGAATCAGAGTATGTTAGTTTATCAGAAGCTGTGAAAGAATTAATATATTTAAGAGGATTATTAATTGAAATTGAACAAGAAAAGTTTTCAAATATTGAATTATTTATTGATAATTGTGGAGCTGAACAACTGGCTTCTAATCCTGTTTATCATGCACGCACAAAGCATATTGATATTCGTCATCACTTTATTAGAGATGTAGTTGAAAAAGGAATTGTAAAATTACATCATGTATCTACAAGTGAAATGATTGCAGATATTTTAACAAAGGCACTTCCAAGAGAATTACATGATAAATGCATTCAAGGATTAGGACTTAAAATTATTTAAATTATAATTATAACGTATGTCTTGAGGGGGTGTGTTGAAATTACAAGACACCCGTTCTTTATTTGTTCTTTTAATTAATATTATGATTTTGTTTTAATTAATATTATGATTTTGTCTTGTTATTTAAAATTTATTTAAAAAAAAAAATATTTAGCTTGTCAGTTTGAAAATGTCAAATTGTGTATGACATCTCTTTGTCTGGTTTATTTAATAAAAGATAATTAAATAAAACTGCGCTAAAGATATTAATTTCAATAGTTTATGATAGTACTTTTACAAAAAAATATAAAAATCCTACTAGCTTACAATTTTGGACAAAATTGCAAAACCCGCTAAAAATGGGTGGTTTTAGGGAGTTCGTAAAAAACACTCTTAAACCTATATAGATATTTATTTTTTTAAGTTCTACTTTTTATATTGAAGACTGATTCATTATCTAGAATTCTTTAATTTTTTGAAAATAATGAAAATTTTTGGTAATGTATTTTTTGAACCCACCGTATCACTGACTTAGATCTCTTATGAATTAATTATGGGAAAAATATATGATTAGCGCAATTAAAATACTCCATTACATTTTGATTTGTTTGAGTTATTGAGTTCATTTACAACTTATAGAGCATGATCTAATTTTATTTCCATTAATATGGCGACTTTATATTTGATAAACCCAATCCACAACGTCCGTAAATATATAAAGAAAATTCAGATAGGAGCAGAGAAGTTAAATCGTTTTGCGTGATTGGTTAAATGTTTTGCACGCAACCGGTTTGCCACTATTTGTCGTTCTATCGCCATATTCGGTTTCGAACCATTTAAATGATACCGCCAGTGAATGGTAAACTATTAATTATTCTGAAGGAAATAATTAATATAAGATATTTATTAATTGGTATTAACGTAAGGATAATACATTTTACATGAAAAAAAATTTTTTATCAAAAGATAAAATCTTAGTATTTCATGCATTTTATTATATTGAATCTTAATTTTTACGTAGACTATAATTTACGTTTGTACTTTCGTTGTAAAAGAAATGTATTTTCATTTGACGTTTATGCAATTTTGTTAACCGACAGACAGCTTTATTTATTTTGCTCATATGTTAATTTATTCTGAGTCATTACATGATATGCAAAAATAAAAGAAGCTATCTCGTATTTAGAATGGGGTTGCACCCCACGGCCAATAGTGAATCGCGCTTTCTACCCATTAAAAAGTTATCAATTATCTTTTAATTGTGTGATTCTTAACTCAAACCCGATCCCAAGTTGCAACGTCGGTATATACGATTAGATGTAATTACAATGCTGTAATGAAATTAAAACACCATTTAAAATACAATCCTTTTACTGTCCATGGTCGCAATTTAATACTTGTCTATATTTCTGAATTTAAATTAAATCAAATCAAAAATTTCTTTATGTTGTAGGTAATAGATTTACAATTGAATAACGTCATAAATTTAGTGTTTTTGACATTAAACTTGTCAACCGTTCCAAATGCTGATTCATCTCGAGAAGAAACTAAAGGGTTGCTTTTTTTGCTCATAGATACAAAATATTGAATTATGAATAAAATTAATACAACATTTAGAAAGAACATGAAGCAACCTGATATCCGAGCAGCTCAATCCAATTGGTTTTCTCGTTAACATACTCAGACACGATATAATAGCCATCGAACATTTTTTTAATGAAAATTTTAAATAGAAAATTCTGAATTTCAAATGGGACCTTAATTAATATAACAGCGCACATATTGCCCCTTGAATGGTCTGTCAACTTTGATGATTCGGGTTTTATGAGCGGCAAGGTATTCTTAAGTCCAGTGTTAATATTATGGATGTCGCTTAATTTTGGGAATGATTATATATTTTTTTTGGTATATACTAGATTTTCGTATATTTTTTGTAACGGTACAGTTAAAATATTACTTGCACCAAATTTTTCTTTGAGAGATGCCTTTAGTCTCAAATTATAAATAGCATAAATAGCCCCCTGCTGCAGCATGAAAATTCCAATGCAGTTTAGCATCTAAATGCGAACAAGTGTTAAGGTAGTGTCCACAATATGCACTATCTCGTTTTTAACCATTGCCTTTGAATTTATTGCAATTATTCAATTTAGCGTTAGATAAAAAAAATTGTCAAATTTTTCTTGCCCTCATTAAGAAAAAGATCGTTTATATTAAAGTTCTCAATTATGTCAGACATATTTACATTGTCAAAAGATGGTTAATGCTGATTATTCTTAAAAAGTAAGGAGATATCATCACAAGTATAATCAATAAATCAACAGTACAATCCAAAGGCCATCCTTCACAAGATGTTGTAGATCATGAATGTACACTAGAAATAGAAATGGTGCAAGAACTGAACCCTGTGGAGCACCCATCTCTGGACTGCAGATCATGGTGCCCTCTCACCAGTAATATCAACTCTTTCACTTCTACCATATAAATGAGATTCCAGAAGTTCAAGGGATCGATCTGTGACGCCATAATGATGTAGTTTCCTGATTATTGTTAATGTGAATTACCTCTTTAAAGATTTAGAGTTGTTGAAATTAGAATTCATCTAAAATTAATTCGGCCTTCAGAAATAAGCAAAGTAATATGTAAAAGAAATAAAAACATACTTATATTTCTTCTTTCATGTTGCACCATTAGAGACACATTATCATATCGCTTATAGCAATGTTGAAAATTTCAAAGTTACCATTCATTTTTTCATTAAATTTCTTAATATGTGCGCAAAATTTCAGATCATTCGACAATCCTAAAGTGAATGAAATCGAAATTAGAAAATTTTGTTAGATATGTGCAGACCAAGGTAACCAATGATTGAAAAACCCTTAAAAGATCACAATCTCCACGCTCAATTTAACTGTCTAAGGAAGCTCGTATTCTTTGAAGATTCAGAGAGACCTCTTCCGATATACAAGTCTCGTTATGAAGGTTTTCCTTGACCATGTATATGTTCAATGTGTATTGAAATGAAAAACAGTGCACACCGTTTGGACTCTTAATATTCTATGAGGCAAGCCGTTATAGTAATTACTAGATTATCACATGTGGATGTATGTGTGTGTGTGCTTGGGTGCATGTGTGCGTGTGTTTGTGTGTACGTAAAATATTTATTTATTATAGCATAAACGCAATTTACTGGGGAGTTAACTTACTAGTTAAACAAAGTAAAAGTCAAATCGAATAGTTAACGGCGGACCCTGACGTATTTACATTTAAGTTTTATTGAAGAGCTAACTAGGGCAATCAATTTGTAGTAAGCTGATTGAGAATACAATTTTATTGTCGTTGACTTTAGTCTGGAGCTCCTAAAATAAGATTACCTTAAATTAACGTTTGAAACAGATTAAGACTATAATTGAAACTTTAACGGCGCTTCCAAGCTTACAAAACGTATTTGCTTATTAATATGAATATCATGTATTAAATTTGGTAGAAATACTATTTTTTACGTACGGTAGTTAAAGTTGGGTGTGATAGAAGGAAAATAAAAGTAGAATCAACGTGGTGGAGATGACATTTTTGTGTAGTATATGTGAAGTGTTTTTAAAAGGTAAATGTAGAAACAGTGATGTTAGAGAGAGGTGTGGTTTGAAGAAAGATATGGTAACTAAAAAAAGAAAAAGGTATATTGCGATGATTTAGCCATCCAGAATGGACGAATGAAGACAGATTGACAAAACAAATCTATAGGGGAATGTGTGTTATTAAAGGATCGACAAGGATCTCCCAAGTGAATTTTATACAGACCAGATTGGTGGAATGTTAAAAAAAAACACCAAATTTTAACCTCCTAATTTTAAGATTTAAGCTCGAATTTCAAGAAACCAACGAGTTTGCATGAAAAGATCGATGATGCCATTAAAGCAAGAGAGGTGCAAAAATCACAACCATCATGTGAAAATCTCTAATCCCTCCAACTACCCCTCCGGGAATCAGGCGGGAGCTTATAATACAAAAAAAAAGTACTCATATCTCATTCAAATACTTTTCGTAAAACAAAAAAAAACAATCAAACTCGAATGCGAACTTTATTACACACTCAAAATCAATAACGAGTTCAGCGGGGAGTTATGTGCGAGAGAGCACTTCTGCTCGCCCGAGCAGGAGTGTTTTGCATAAGTTCAGGAGATGTTCCCCTCGTAACCCTCCCCAGCCCCCGTTTGGAGCTAACGTAAAAACTCTACTAGGAATTTATATATTTACAACGTTCGCTCGACTGAGTTACCGGTAATAAACCCGATGTTACCTTTTTTCACGGCGATAGCAAAGTTTTAATGATGGCCTTTCCGAGAGCTCGCCGCGTGCGTACACAGACGTAACGGGATATATCTCATACTGCTCGTATACGTTGTTGTTGTTGCTGTTGTTGTTGTTTTGTATCAGGTTTATTCGTCCCGCTGTCGAGGCGAACCCTTCTAAAACCCTTATATTTCACATCGAGGGGTTTAAATCTCAGACGCTGGTCTGGTGACCATCGTGACCAATGCGATGACAACGTCCGCGACAGACGGCTTAGTCTGTTACCCGAGGCACGGAGCGTATGTCATAATGTGACTCATATAAGAACTCTTCGATCAATTCGCCTACTGTTAGTATCGAACCTGATACCGCTCGCTCTGAAGACAACTTTTTAATCGACTTCGCCCGCGCCAAGTTAAAGATTCGGTTTCCTGCGCGCTGGCCCGCCTACTTATCTACTCCCGCGTCTACTGGAAGGCGCCGGCAATATGCTGATATGCGATTACTAGGAAATAATCAAATCCGAGTTGAAAAAGAAAAGCAAATAATGGTCTAATATTGATAATGTAGAGTGATTGTAAAACTCCAAAGCGATACTGTGAAGGAAAAATTATAAATGAAAAGCATAAATGGATCTGTTTTGGTCTGGCTGAGATGTGTCGGACCATACTCATTATAGGTTTCTATAATGAGTATGTATCATACTCATTAAGGCTTTTATTACAAAGAAATGCACTACAGATGAAAAAAAAACGTTGTTACACTTTTTCCATATTCTCCGCACAGAATAGTTACAAGCACTATTCTGTGCTGAGTATTATAATTAAACTAGTGAAAACTAAAGAGTATCGGCAAAAGAGCGTATCTTAGTCGCACTTATGCTCTTTTAATGAGAAGCGCAGTGTTTCGGCAATAACTCAAAAACAGTATATCTTAACTAGTAACAGTATATGATTTTCAAAATAATTTTCATTGAAAGTTTCCAATAGGCGTTATATTTGTTATTTTTTTGGTTGAACGGTTTAGAAAATAGAGGAGGGACACAATTTTTGCAACTTTTGAAGCGATTATTTCCGAATTTATTCAGGTAATCAGAAAAAATTTTTAAAAACCTTAAAGTGTTTTTAAAAGAACTGTCGAAATATGTGGCGCTCGTTGATGCTTGCCGAAAATAAAAATATTTAAGAGTGCTCCCTCTGGAAATATTTATTTTTGTTATTTAACTACCAAACTAAGTAGCAGCTCATACAAGACACTAACACTATATATTTCATTAGTATACCTCTTGTAGCTTTGAATAAAATGTCTGTGACACACGGACGGGCCGACGTACATGACGAAACTACAAGAGTTCCGTTTTTGACATTTTGGCTCGGAGCCTTAAAAAGGCGCTTTTTATAAACTTATGAAAATTAACTTGTTTTCATGTAATAATTACTTTTACTGTCAAAATGAAATTTGTTTTTAAAAAGCTTTTTTGATCTTTTTGATGCGATCGGCAACACCTCTTCACTTGTTGATTTCAGTGAACAAATACATTTACGAAATTCTAAACCTGTATTATTCAATTTGATTCGCTCCTTTAAATTTCGCGGTGACTCTTTCAAACAATGAGCAAGTGAATCGCAAGCCATTCATGTTAATGGACACCATTAAATGTTGAGCAGTTAGGTACTTAATGAGTAGACGATCCTAATTTAAACGTCAAATCAAGGTTAAAGCTATGCTTTGTCATCAGACTTAAAGCTTCATGAAAAGGTGTCGTAACTATGAGAGCATCATTTTTGGATTGCAGAATCGAGTGTAGGTCGCCAGATTATTATTAAAATTTTCATGAAATGTACGTGTGAATAGATACACATAATATTGCAGAACAGACATTAATTCACACGTCAAAAGTCTTTGATATTTAACTCCGATATCTCATAAAAAAGCCGTCGCAAAGTTATATTGAAAGCGAAACCGCGAACATTTCATCCAGAACTTAAAGTTCCAAAATATTAAAGTTATCAATTATGACCACGTCATTACAGTATAGTGGAAATGTAAAAGCATGTGAAATGTTTCAACACTATATTAAAAGATGATATACAATAAAATTCAGGAAATATTATAAAAAAATAATTGGCTTGTTGAAATAATATTTTATATCAGTTAAAATTTACGGAATACTTAGCAAATTAACAAACTGTGTAGAGTTTAGTAAACAAATAGAAGATGTCTTCCAACTCAAATTATTTCCAAAATCCGACTCAGAATCGCTTATCACAATTTTTTGGTATCTCTTGCAAAATTTGAACATATAGTAAGCAATGTGTAACATAAGTCTTGAAAGAATTTTATTATGGTTATGTCAGATAATAAGATATGGCTGATATAATAGAGGGTAAGAAAATTGTACATATAAGTGAGCTAAATATAAGATAGAGATACAATCACTAAAATATTCCATATTTTTTGCGTATGCTCGAAGAGCTTAATAAATTTTAATACATCACATAATTTTCATTACTTATCGTTTTGTGAATGTAGTCAATGATCGTAAATTATTTTAGTATAAAACGCACCAGGGTATTTTACGCTCTTTCCTTTGACGCACAAACGTACAAATGCTGGAGTCACCATGAACGCCGGCACTTACGATTGTTCAACGAGAGTCTCACAATGCCCGCGTCTCCCACCGTCTGACTGGTCTGCCGCGCGCGCAGCACTAGAGAATTAGTGTATAGCTTGCAAATGTATTGCAAGTTATTGTATGTATATTTGTATATAAATACGTAATGTATGTAAAGGTAAAAAATAAAATTTTGTTAATATGAAATTCAGTGCGAGATTCTTTGTATAAATTCGTTTTAAATATAATTTCTTGTATAAATAAATGTTTTAAATTGTTACTATTATTTCATCCTTCTTCCTACTATACGAATGAATATTCACATTAAAATGATTTTACCATTCAAAGTCGTTGTCACGTAAAACTTTCGCCCGTATACCGACTTTACAGGCAACCAATTTTTTTTCTGTATCATTTACTATAAGTCTTCGATGAAACGTAGTAAAATCTTGCTTTTTACGTATCTTTACGAGCGTTATACGCATACATTTTGCTCCCAGTTTTTTTTTTCTATCACGCAATCGGATTAACAGTATCAAATATAATACGGGGCCTCAGAGGAGGGTCTTTGTTGCGGCCGGTCGAACGCGAAGCCTCCTTCCGGTTTCCGGCGGCCGGCTCCGGAAGTTTACTTAAGAACGAGGGGACCGCTTCCGGCCGGCGCACGCGCTCTCCGCCCGGATCGCACGCCACGAGGATGTTGTACGCGATGTTCACGCGACTTTCGCTTTACACGCTTGTTGCGATATTCGTGCACACCTACCGGCTGTGTCACTATATGTCGCTGTATACACTCACGCGTACACGTGTGTGTGTGATCGTTCGATGTTTACCTCGATATGTTTTTGATGTGATGTGGGTACTTTTTTAGTGACAGCTTAGTGACTAGTGGGTAGTACGTTCGCTTGCGACGTGAGATAGTTTAGCTAGAGCGCTGGTCTACATGACTGAGTATTTTTATAACTCAAGGCTGTAAATTGAAAAAATCTTATATCAAATGTGATAGTATAAGAAAATATCGTGACGCAAACTGTTTGTCGACGAAGGTCCAAAGAAATTTAGAAAGGTACTGATCTGAAATTTACAATAATTTTATGCCAATGAAGGGATATATAATATTAGTACAACTACATAATATTATACCCTTAATGCTCAATACCCCCTTCTTGTAGAAGTCCAGTACGTCCAAATGAAACAGTCTCAAAAGACGAAATCGTCGTCAGTCGGTGTAAACTACCTCGTCATATTGCTGTAGGTGTGCTACTAGGCGCAGGACGAGTGGTTTGCTTTATTAAAAAATCATTGCTTAATTCGTGCCTAATCTAAATTCGGACCTGGTTTGTTTCGGTTGGAAGGCAACGCTCTCAAATGTATAATAGGTTAAGAATTTCCTTTTGACCGTCAACTGTTCGAGTTGTTATTATTAAAGCATCTATGGAGGTCACCTATTATAAGAATGCGTTAACTCCAGAGAGATAGTATATAAGAATATGACAAATTAGTAACATCACAAATAAATAATCGATTCGCAAATCGCAGAAAGAGAGATTGTCTATCTCTGCGATAAAATTATATGAGCTAAAAAAAGAAGTTGATTTAAATCGATCCATGCATTGAATATCAGAGCTCCGAGACCTATTCGCCAGAACGAAATTCTATACGGCAATATTTCAGAATCATCTCGTCGAAGATGTTGATATACATTTCACATCGCAGTTTAAGACTTAGATTTGACGGTTAACGACTATACACTGTGAGTTAAACTTTAAGCCAATATGGAATTTATTCTATTGAGAAAAAGAAGTATAAAATATTCAATTGCGTCTGCTAGCAATTTGCATGTCGATCAATGCTAGCGCAGAGACACGAATAGTGTATAAAATTGTCGCATCCAACGTTGTAAGGCGGCGTAAGAGCCATTGTTTTGGCGATTGAGCGTCGGACTCACAACAAAATATTGTGTAGATAATATTGTGCAGATAATTGCCAAAAAATTTAATTCACCTCGAAATTAGGGTATTAGGTACTATTATATGAGTTAACTCACATTAAGCATTCAATACCTTTCGGGTCGGTGCTCGACACTTTTTCTACAAGTTATTTTTCCGTGCCGTGAGTAATCGTCGTACACTCGGGAGCGAACAGAGCCACCGGCGGAGCGTCTCCGCGTCCCGTCCAATAAGTGCCGTCCGTTTTTCCGGTCCGTTAGCGCCCGGACGGCGGGCGTGGGCATCGCGAAATAGGTATGCGAATTTGCGCGTCCGGCCCGGTATAGAATCGGAATTATATGCTCTTGGACTTGTTTCATTCTTTATTTTTTTTATACTTTTTTGAATATTTATTTTCTAAATTAAAAACTCACGCTGACATTTTACATATCATAAAAGATCAATTCGTATCGAAAAGAATACCTCAAAATCATTAGACTTTATTATATGGTTATTGTTTTCGATGTGAAAAGGCATTTTTATATTGAAAATACTTATTTATTGATATAGAACGTATAGGGCCACTATTAGCGATATATTAACAGTGTTAGTACATAGGCCAACATCGATATTTGTTGTTGGATGTAGGAGCATCAAAATTAGGATCCAGCAGCTGTTTTAGCCAATTGTGTTCTACTGACACTAGTTGGACGGTAACTGTGACATTAGTAAGTTTGTCTTGTTTCTGTACATAAAATGTATGTATGTATTTTAAAACCATTCCTAAATTTACTGGAGAAACACATGGATGGGTTTATATTACATTTCGTTAATAACATCTTTGTACTGCACTATTGATAGATATAGACACAATTTTATGCTATTTAATAATTGCCTTTATTGCGTGGTATAAAGTATTATTGAGATAAACATATTATTAGACTATTATTATAGATATGTTCTCAGACCTATAGTCTTTGTTTTACTATCAATTTTTACTGTCAATATCGAACCTAAAAGCAAGTCACACGTAAGATGAAACAGTTTTTAATGTACATTTTGATGAAATGTGACGTATTTTTCGCAATATATGCGTGTAGACGCATGATGATAGATTGATGTAAACGGGATAAGAATAGTATCTATTCCGTGTGATCGAATTGAACGGCGTTTGATCCTCGAGAATAGGAACATTTCAGATATCTGCCACAGGGCGTCTGTGGCAGAGTGTCTGCGGGCGCCGCTTTCGTACCGGAAAACATCGATTTCCAATCCCGAACACCACGGACGAACAGACTAATTAGCTATTAATATAAATCCTTCACTTGAGACGGACGTTATCGACACGTACGTGAGAACTACTGTTGTTAACAGTAGTTGTCACGTACGTGTCGCGTACAGCCCCAGTCCGCGCCGGGCCAGCGTGAGGTACTAAGGTACGGGCACTGAACAAGTACGTACGAAGTAAGACTGTACGAACAAATCTGAAGGAAAATATTAAAAGGGAGCATGGTTCAGCAGTGCGGTAATAAAAACCTGTCATAACAACGGCAAGAATCCATCCTATTTTTATACAAGAATTATATTGCGAATCTATTGACAGACTGGAACAAATATAAAATTATTGGATTCTATTAGTGAATTCCGATTGTAATTTTTCTTATGTATCATACTCTTATAAAGTCAACTTGACCTTATAAAAATGTAAAACATGATCTTGTGAGTTACGTTACCAACAATATGAGTTATTAGAAGAATTTGGATATAGATAGACAGATTCAATGTGTCGCTTATGACCGTACAGCCATTCTGCGGCCGACTTGGTTGAAGCACGATAATGGACCTGCTCGGTATGTCAAATACCACACTCTTCCAGAATACGGATGTAGAGCAGCAACTTCCACTGTTGAATTTCTTTAAGCGAGGGAAAGTTCCGGTGTACCACTCCCCCTGGATATTTATGTAGATCATTATCCTTAATGGAGGATTTTTATATATATATTATTCCATACCAATATTATTCCATACCAAGAGACCGGCAAGGTGCTGGTGACTCCTCTGGGATTGCGAGTGTCTATGGGCGCCGGTGAATATTTACTTTTTGATAGATCGCCTTCTAGTTTGCCCCCGGAATATGTTTTAAAAAATATCAACTCCCGTTTTCCAATAAACTATACAAGACGCAAATGGAATATATGAACACATTTTTATATACCAGGAAAATTAAAACTTATGGTGGGATACGCATTTCAAAAATGTTGAGTGTGTTAATGTAATTTTAGAAATAATAGTTCTACTAAAAGCTTATTACAGCTTAATGTTTTCGTATCAAAAATATCCGGTTGTCTATGGGTCAAGTGACAATTTAATGACGTTAATAAACACAGTATCATTTTTGTCACTGTAAAATATGAACATTTGCATACAATGAGTAATACTGATGAGAAATCAAACCTAGAATAATTGTCTATACAGCGCACTAACCATAAACCTGCGTTCATATTAAAGACTAGCGAAACGTGAAAAACATTAAAAAAAAATCTCGGACCAATTAAAGAAAAGCAATTTTATGGTTCAAATTTAAGGGAAATACAGAAAGCAATAAAACTCGTGTCCAGTATAACAGGTAACAAGTTAAAGCAGTATCGCAGCAAGAAGATAATGAAAAAAGTTGTGCAAACGATCAGCGCAGCGCGCGCCCCGCCCGCCCAACTTTTAAAAGATAATTACTTCCGAGTAATGTAAAACTGGCTGAGACACTCGGAAATGGCCTGAACCGAGGGTTCTGTAAGATTTTTCTATTTTACTATATGACCTTGACTGAACCCTAAAAAATGTACGCACGTATGTTGTTATCTAAATTAGATAATTTAATTTTTATGTTGATGAATTACACATTCGTTCTATAAATACATGAGGGACTTTGCTTTAATAGTTCGTAAGTATTGATATGTGTTTAATAATTAATTTACTTTAACTTCCTTTTTATATTCCGTTTATACTACATTTTTGGTATAAATAAAATGCAGATTGTACAGATATCAAATTGACAGTATAACAATAAATTGGAAGGTAAATAGACACTATGATATACGATGTTCACGGTAACATGAAACTGGTTTTCGAAAACTGGTTCACTTATTTTAAGAAGAAGCAAGAAGCATAAAAATTATAAGAGGTTTAGAGCTCTTTGTCATCGTCTATGTAGTGCATATTTTCTAGACATTAACAGGCCGACTAACACTATTTTAGTGCTAGTTAGCGTTAAGGGTATATTTTATTACTATCATTTTCAGCAGGTGTATTGTAAATTTTAACATCACACCTCTGCCCCTTATAAGAGAGTCCCACACATCCACAACCTAAGGAGTCGTAGGTACCGACGACACCCAAAATATCGACATACATACATTCGAACAATCTTGCTGCGAATAGATAACTGCTACTGTCTATTTTGTTTCCAGATCGAACACCTCCAACAAGTGTAGCTGGCACGCTTGTATGTTGTAAGCAAACACCTGAATATACACATAGCTAGCGAGGCCTGGATCGGAGAGTTATATTCTCGACGCTGTCGATGTTAACTATTTTGACATTCTTCACACAATTATTATCGTCTACTACGCTGTTTGAGATATACAGGCGAGCACTTGAATTTGAATCCATTAGATCACGGTAAAGAAAACTAACTCGTACTCACTACGCTAAACCATATATTATTAGTGGCGGAAGTTCTCCAGGTTTCTTCTGATAAAAGTGCATGAAAGGCTTCCGGGCTCCTGTCCATCCTTCTTAAGCCTCAAATCTCAAATGAGACTTTGAATAGAAGTTGCGTCGTTAGTACTCCCGCAAAAGAGTAATGGAATCACATGCGGTTTCAATCACGATGTCGTTTCCAACTACATATTCGGTACAACGAATATCCGGATATGTTTCGGTTCCGGTTCATCTTACAATAATGATAGTAATATGGTAACGAATCTTCTACATCCTAACGAAACTTCAGCTTCTGACATTCAAACTAAGCGAAGGAAATAAGAGGAAGAGAAAAGTGAAAAAAACACTGCTCCTTTATAGGCTACACCACAATCCGATAGCAAAATCCTTATACGTGCCACTAGTATCCACTCAGTTTTGAGTCACGCCTGAGGACATCTTATATCTACAAATAGCCACCTTACCTCAAAATGTGTTGAACTTTAACTTGCCATGGCTGAGTTGATGTTCATCTTCAATCAATAATCCGAGCAATTAAATAAATAACAGTCAATACTTAACCCAGATCGTTCCTCAAAGGGTAATTCATAGTTGAGATATACCATGAAACCTTTGTATTATATATTAGAACCCTGGTAGTATAGCTGACAAAACAAATGAACTCCTCCAAGTTGTATATCTCCATATAATGTATTTTTGTTGGCAAGAATAATCTGTGTTTAACAGGATCTTCAGCTGCCTAATTTTGAAGTATAGTGGGTGACAGAATTACTGTAAGCGGAAACAACTACGCGAGGATTTCTCTTTTAGAGGAGCTGCAGCTCTAATACTCAGAGAAATCGCAAAACAGGTTCTGTACCTGCTCAAGTACACATGGATATACTCTATCGGCGCCTGAATAAGGTCCGTTGACAGTCATAGGGACAACAACCATAAATTTAAACTAAGTGCTTTATAAAAGTCTCAAAGGATAACTTATTACTCAAAGGATATCTACGAAATCTTCGACAGCAACAAGCCGGATTGTTCTTGCGAGACATCTTAATACCAAGAATACATACAGCATGAGGCTCCCGTTGTATCTCAGCGGCCAGAAAGGTGTTTTGTTAAAGGCGTAAAGATAAGGATTACAAAGTACTCGATCCAGACCGTCTAACTCACATTCCTGTAAGTCACTCTCACTGCGCAAATATCTCGAACATCATGCTGTGCCATAAAATCAATTGCCAAACTCATGTGAAGATGCTGTATGATATGAATAACCAATACCTCTCTATTTTTTTACAACACAGTTGACGAGTAAACGAACTGGTAAGTCATCAAATAATAGATCGTTACCGCTGTTATGGACATTCGCAACCATAGAAGTGCCAGTCAGAGCGTTGCCAGCTTCTTGAAAGGGAAGAGAATATCCAGCTATTCTTATAACCATAAGAATCAAGACATAACAGATACTCTCATGACTTAACTGGCTCGCAGTGGAAATCGTTAACTACAATAAAGGACTTTTGTGGGATCACTTGGTGAACAGCAGTTGACCAGGCAGACGAGAACACCTGAAACCGACACAAACTCGATGAATCCAGTACTTAAGTGCAATTACACATTCAACTATACTCGACTATATGTCTTTTATGCCTTTTATTATGAGGTACCGAATAAGATAAGGGCTTGTAACTAAATTAACTATGAAACTTTCACTGGTTCATTGGGGTCTCGAAGTATACTCTTTTCAGGGTCCGGACATGCAGTCCATGTCTATGAGAAATAAGCCCTCAAAGAATACAATAATTTATTTTTTATATAAATGTTAGCTTAATAAGTGATGCGGTAAAGAATGATAAAATCGGAATGTGAGGACGTAGGAGCGTTTGGGGCACAGGCGCGGTGGCCACTAGTAATGCGATGCGCGCGCAACATGCGGGCCGCGAAGACGCCATAGGCCTCGGGTTCGACAACAGCGGCACCAGCAGCGGGCGTGCCGGGAATTAATGATGAGGCCAGGAGTGGCGCCATGAATTGTGGGTTTTGCAGCAGCAGACGGCCGCAGCAGGCGCGCCGGGTACAGGCAGCGCGGCTGTGAGAGATGGCCACAGACTTCTAGCTCGGAATCAACGGGTGGCAGTGATAGACGCGTTGGGCACTGGTAGTGTAGCCCGAGAAGGTGCCACGGGCTTCTGGTTTGACGCCTGCGGGCAGCAGCAACGGGCGCGCTGGAGACAGGCGGCGCAGCCGGGGGTGTCACTACAGGTCCCGGGCTCGGCGAAATTGAGAGACAGCAACAGGCACGCTGTGATAGGTGGGCGCGGGCAGAGGAGGCGGCATGCGCCTCAAGGCTTAGCAACGATGGGAGGCAGTATCGGGCGCTTCGGAGACAGAAGGCACAGCCTAGGAAAGCGCCACGGGCCACGGGTTCACTGGCCGCGGGAGCAACGCACGTGCGCCGGGGATAAACTGAGAGAAGAGGGGAAGGCGTAACGCACCTTAAGCGGGCACATTGAGTGAAACATTCAGTCTCAAGGAGAACGTCCAGCACCGTCGGCGTCCGCTAGGCGAGAGAGCGGGCGACGATACGCGAGCGATGGCATCCCGGCCCAAAAAATGCATATACCTCCAATAGCATTCATAGCGTAGCAAAAAATGAAATTCAATCTACCTCTCGAACTTAAGAACAGAATTTGCAGGTGGAGGAGCGGACAGGAGGGTGTGTGGGAATGCCGTCGGGGTTACCACTGTACAGTCTGAGATAATATTTTAAAAAAGAAATAAAAGCCGTTACAACTCCAGAGATTATAATGTGGGCTGGTCAATATCTCAGAAACGGCGTCATTCCTGAGACTTGTTTTCGCCATCGGTTAAAAGCTTCATTTTACTAGAGCGACGTGAATTAGTATCGCTACATGAAATCAGGTATATGTACAGACTCGCATCTATTGTTGTATTTTACGACTATCACGGAACAAGCCAAAAAATCAACTTATAGTATTGTATCGTGCTTATGTATAAATACAACAAGTATATATACAACAACTACAAAACAATGTGAAAATATTAACTGATAGTGTTAAACTACAATAAATTTAACAAAGCCCATATAGCGCTTTGTTGACATAGACTTTGACGTCACTCACGGCTACCGCTATTAGTCAGATCATTTGCCAATGACGTTGCGTTTCAACTACTTTAATTCCCTGCATTTTTTCACATTTGAGTAATTATTTTCTTAACGAAAAGTAAAGAACATTAAAAAAATAGTAGAAATATAACTCTGAACCAAACCATTTTTCATAAAAAATATTTAACCGTTATCTGCTTGAGGCGCATATTCCTCATTATAGAGCCCTAAATTATGGTCAATTAAAATTTAGAAATTTTGAAAGCTGAGTATTTATTCTCCTTTTCAGACCAAATAAACGGTATATTAAAAAAGGACGAAATTTTAAGTACCTAAGACCTACGAGCTTGGACAAAAAGATTGATGGATTTGAGTCTAGAATTATACGAAGGATTAATAACTATTATAAAGCATTAATATTAATCGCCTACAATATTTATATTAATAATACAAAGCTCTGCCCAATTTAAAATTTTAATTTAGGTTTTTTTGACTAAAGGGAATTCATTTAGTTGAATCTTATTCGAAGACCAAAGAGTTTAAACCTCTGTAATATCTTCCGAATATATTGAAATTTAATTGCATGAACTATATATAATTCAATTAAATTCAATTCAAAGTTGACTATTGAGTTGTCATAATAAACTAAATTTTATTAACGGGACCCCAAAACCATGACACTCTATCGCGTCCGCCGCCAGCGGCCGAATTTCGCGCGCTGGGGCTAACTGACCCATCGAAACTCGCCGTTTCAAACTCGATTAAAACTAAATTCAAAGTCGATCTAGAAACTTCTACTGACAAACAAAATGAACATTGAAGCTTAAAGGGATAAACGATTAAGTTTGTCAGACGATGAACCGAGCGACCTAGGGCACACAGATACAAGTGCTTGTGTGTAAACGAATGTGTAAGCTTGTGGTTTAAATTGGAGGAGCTCAAAATCAGACATGTCACCATTTGCAACCGCATCCTCTACTATTAGAAAAATTCTTCCTCAATTTCTTATTATTATTTAAATTTACCGCGATCAGGTACGACGTTAATTACAACGCATCGCTCCTGCGATGTTTAGTATATGTGACAGCAAACATTGTAGCGAACAAATAGGTTCATCATCGGGTTGAATTGAGTGCCGGTATCTGTACGTGCATAAATAAACAAAATAAACGGAAGAGCAATTAACTAACTATATTAATATAGTCGAAATACCACACTGACTCATCACAAGATCTCCGAAACTGTAGGTCCGATTGACCGTATTTCAAATGTTATGTTATAACCTATGAAATAAAGATAGTTTGAATTGTAATTTGAAATTCACTTGAACTTTGGCATAGTTATCTTTTCGGGACGTTAACGTTCATTAAGAATGGATTTTATGCAAATATTATTAAAAATTTTTCGTTGTTTTGTATCTATGCGGGCGGCTAGTATTAATATAAAAAAAAAACAATATGAATATCTACAAATATAATTAAATCGAAAACGAGTCATGTCTGTATATTAAATACTTTTTCAAAAAAATATATTTGTACACGAATAGCTAAAATATCTATTTAATTATAAGTAGCGTGTTTAAGTGAAATAATATGTCTTATCTTATAATTAAAATTTTTGAATAAAATGTACTTTATTTATTATAGAAATCTAAACAAGAACTTTGTAGTCTACTTGAGCGAAGCCGTGGGCACGGCTAATACAAAAATATGTGTTCATAAGTTTTAATAGACGCGACCTATAGATGTTACCATGGACAAACACCTTCAGTAGATGACCCACGTTACATTTTTTATATTAATAGCAATTCCTGAGGATTGTCTAAAAATAACTGAGTAGAAAAAATGCAATTTTACTGTTATTATTAATAAAAATAAAAGTGGACTTTGTACTATGTTTTATTATACGTTGTTTGTTTGTCCATGCACCCCGTACATATCGCATGAGCATCATATTGAACTATTATCTGTTTTCTGGATGCATTTAGAGCACTTTACGATTCACCGCGGTCGCGTATTGTGCGTTTATTCTGGCAATGAAACTAGTTTTGTGGAAACCGAATTTTTTTAGATGAACTACATAAATTCATTATTTTGCATGGCTATACACAATCATAAATATGTGATTGACAATTGTATGTGCCTAACACCAATCCAACTTCCTGAGTTACAAGGAAATAGAATATTGAAAGCATGAAGGATTATTTGTCTAAAATGATCGCAAAACTAATATCGTTTCACGTGGATCTTCCAATAGTCTTCACACATTATAAAGACAAAATTTTCAATAAACATCTCTTACGTCATCATAAACAGCCAATGCTGAATTGTCTATTCCCATCAGTTTC